>CM035809.1:12583517-12921017 GCA_020466095.1 Chlorops oryzae | reverse complement strand
ACACACACAACACTTCAATACACCAACTCCCACAGGAATAATGAACTGACCTAACAGAGCTACTTAGTTGACCGTGTTGAGGGTGTTCGTTTAAACATATATATGTATGTTTTTATTGTTTCGTTCTCTCATTTGTTCATTGTATACTCTTAAGGCACTTTAATTAATTGAGTGCGACAAAATATGCCCGAACTGGCGCCGCAAAGTTAAGTGAGCGCGTGGAATTGCTCCATAAATTCGCCCGCTTAAAATACTCCTATATGACGATGGTGTGCTAATTGGCTTGACAAACCAACAAAAAAAAAAATAAATAAAAATAAAATAAGGTCTAAAGAGAATCCAGTCGGAAATTTATAAATATTTTATGTACCATTTAAAATGTTTTCTTTCAAAGTTATTCCCTCAAAATTGTGAGCAAAACGAACGGAGCACCTAAGAATTTCAGGTGTGGTCAGAAAATGGAGAACGGAATTTTTGACATACACAACACATAATGGTACATGAGGTGAAGGAAATGAGCTCCCAAAGTGGTTTTTAACATATGAAAAACGAAAAATTTCATTTCTCAAACGAGAAGAGTACCTTAGAGAAAAAGAATATCTAATATGGGACCATAAGAATTCTTTGGCTATGGAAAATGGTGACTTAAAGGTGATAGACATTTTAACGGCAACTTTGTTTCACTTTTATTCTATTTTTCTTTTCAGTTATGAGTACAATTTTGTATGATATGGATTGCAATCGTCTCCTCCTCCATTTTTTCAGACCCACCATTCACCCTCCGCCAATATTGTCGACACCATGACTCCCCTGTTAGTGTGTTCTCAATTCTCACGAGATATAAATAAAAAATTCACTTCCGGCACATAATTTCTCCCAACTTATTATGCAAAATTGAAAACCTCAATGAGAACATGAAGACGAAAGAAAAAAAAAAAAAAACTACCCCGATGGGAACAAAGATAGCTACTTACCTTCCCAGCGCACGTAGCTGGGACCATAATTGAAGTACGAGTAACTGCCGAGATTGCGGCTTCAGATTCTTTGCTATCTTGTTGTGAATAGGATTTGATTGGTGCTCGAATGATACCTTCAAGGAAAATCTGGAAAATTCCGACAGCCTCAATTGCTAATCACGTGGCTTTTCATTCATCGATGTATTGGAGGTATTGGATCATGAGTCAAACTTGTTGGTGCTTGCATACAAAATTCCTGTCTTTTTGACGTATTCGTCGTTAAAGTAATGAGCGAATCGAAATGAATCTCCAAGTCTAATTTTTGAATCATATTATGCCTGTAGAATAGACGAATGCTTACGTGAGAAGGTATTGGCGCTATTTATATACAAGCAGTGATGCCAATGAGTTGATAATCATTTTCGGATGATACTTTTTCTTTAATCTTGAATGATTTTAAAGCTCTAGCTAAGAAAACTTTTGTAAATAATATATAAAAAAAAAAAAAACAGATAATCCCGATTCATTTAAGGTTATTTCAAATTATTTTTGATTCATTTTGCTTCAGATGAAAATAAATTTAAAAAAAATAAAAGAAATTGAAAGCAACAACAATTTTTTATTGTCTAGAATTTTATGAGTCCATAATAATCACGAATATTTTCGGATTTGCAAGCAAAAAAATTTTAAAGCAGTTAGTAAATTATGAGCCAAATATATAAAAAATTCAATCATGATTTTTCACTGAGCTTAAAAGAAATATTTGATTTGATATAAAAGCTCTTAAGTAGTTAATTTCTCTCAGATCTGCAGGAAACAGCTAGGACTTACCCGGATTTTCTAATGCCTAGGTCAAAATTACTGATTTACTCTTAACCCTAATTAAACCACGATGAACATATCGTAACGCTGGTTTTTCATGCTCTCTAGAAAATTGTCAAAACAAGGACAAAAACGGACATCATTTTTGTACTTAGGATGTCCAAATATATAGTTTCGTCGATTGAATATATCTGTGAAAAAAAAAAAAAAAAAAAAAAAAATTTGGCAACTACCTCTCCATATGTAACTTTATCCGAGCTATGAAAAAGAAAGTTAATGCTCATGAGCTACCAAAAAAGTGGCTTTCAAAAAGTAAAATAGCATTAGAAACGGAATTTGTTTTTTTTTTCCAACAACCATTCAAAATAATCGAAATATATACAGGTCCACAAAAACCTTCAAAAGGCACCACAGCTGCCGCGAAAACTCTGTTTTTTCGAAAGCAAGAACTAAACCCGGTAGCGCCTAGCGATGCCATATGGCATCACTGAAAGGGTTCGTTTTCTGTCAACGCTATTCCTGAACCAGTTCATATTTTTTTTTATTTTTTATATTATTTTTTTTTTAATTCAGGCACTACCGGTTGTCATCATGAAAGTTGAAGCCGTTGAGTAAACTATGTAGAATGAAGTCGATTAAAACAAAAACCTTTTTTCATCTTGCTTTGGAGCCTTCTAAACTTAAAATATAAATTTAATTATTATTATTAATTTATTATTCTTATTCATTCCATGAAAACCAGAGACCGAAAGATGCTGCAGAAATTTTAACAGTGTTATTATTATTTAAGATTTCATGGCAGCCGTTGTTGAAAACCTGGTTAGAAGAAACTGCATTTGATAGTTTTTGTATTCAATTAAATATTTGTAATGGTTGAATATATATAAATGTACCTTCTGCTTAGTGCTCAATAGCTAAGAATTTCCAAAAATTATTTAACTCACGTTTTCTGCGCATATTAAGGACGCAATTTTTGCAAGAAAGAAAACAAAAAACTAAAACCATCACATGGAAAGGAATATATCCATGAAAGCGATGAAAATATTCCGTAAAAGTTAATAAGGTATACAACTTGAATAATTTCCTGAATTTCTATGACATAAATATGGTTTAGGACCCACTTTTAGGTTATATTTAATAATAAAATTCAATGCAATAAATTTTATTCAGAAAAAAACAACGATCTACAAATTTCAAATGATAAATTGTGCAAAAATCAAAGGTTTTGAGAGAATTTTCCAGTGGAATTAATTTGGATATTTTTACGGCATCTCTTTTTTGCGATTTATAAAGTATTTGTTGTATGTAATATGTTTGCGAGAATGTTGCGTTGAAAATCAATTAAAATAATTAAAAAGTTTGGAATTTTGACTTTTATTTGTTGTCGTTTTTGGGGCCTTTTCCGAGTCCTGCTTAAGGGCTCTACGCTCTACAGCAGCAAGTAAATTTCCTTTCCCAAACACATGTAGGAAAAATAAAGGAGTACTTTGGCTTATTTTCGCTATTCCAATTACAAATAATCGGACTCACAGGGTTGCATTTAAATCATACGCTTTCTATATTTCTGTCGACTTGTCATCGAAATTTCAATTTTGATTTTCTTTCTTCAAAAGAATGAGCTCGTTACTTCCTTTCAATTTACATTAGCAGCGGTGAGCCCTTTCACGGCTTAAAGTGAACATTTTAATGAGAAAATTAAAAAAGCACTGCCGTAAGAATTTGAATCGATGAAATAGAATCGTACTTTTTGTTCATTTTGCGATGAATTTCCTCCGCTGTCAAACTTAACCTTCCGTCACTATCATGAAATTCATGGCACGATTACTAACATCGGTCTCTCAGATCAATATAAACATTCACACACATTTTGATTAAATTTTGAATATTTGTTTTTTAGTTTATATTGTATTTAAAAATAAATCAAATATCCCTTTCCACAGCATCGACAGCAACAAGAACTCTGATCAAGGGAAAGGTATACAAACAGCGAATGCTCTAGGAGCTCAACTTTGGTTCACACAAAGCTTTAAATAAGTGTTCAGTCTGTGATAACGCATGTTAGCAACGGAAGATTTAAGAAAAAAAAAAAAATATATAAACAAGAAACAAACTTTTAAGGATTATAGTCCTTCATTCTAGTTTAAAATTTTTGAAGGCTTAAACTTTTTTCGTGAAATTTTAAACCAGGTTTACGATCGCTGTCAGGCAGCCAAAAATACTTGTATGAACTTTTTTTTTTTTTTTTGAATCCGAAGTTCTTAAGCCAACATGTCGCACAAATTTCAGTTTGATTAATCTCCTTAACTCAATTTTGATGATAAACGAGGAAAAGAAAAGTTGTTTTTCAACAAATTATTTTAATCAGGTACATGCATACATCCAACAGGTACAGCATGCCGTATACGTGTGGCAATTTAATATGCACGCAGATAACACCGTCATACGACGTGGGGGACGTACGGCGAACATGAGCGAAACTCGTTTTGCTTAAATAAGCGTTTAAATTTCAAAAAATTCTTTTTTATAGGTAGGTAGGTAAATATTTCATCTCTCCTTTTAATGATGTTTTTTTTTTCGTCTCTCCATTTTTTTTCCCACATTTTCGCTCGTTTTATCCTCCGCTTTCGCTGTAAATTCATTTAATTAAAAAATCTCATTTTCCATATTTTCCAAGTTTTTAATTTCCATAATTAGCGGTTGTTATTGCCATCATTGCAACATTCACTCGTTCTCGTGGCGTTCGTATTCGCGTTCGCGTTTGAAGTTTTAAGTTTCATACTTAAAAACATTTTTCGAGGACTGTTGAAAATTTGAACATCGTCGCACATGTTAAAACACCCACTCGTGAAGCAGTTGAAATGCATTCCACGTGTGCAACCACACGCACACACACAAACATATCAACTTCCAAATATATATAAATATGTATTAATTTATATATACACACACTCACACAGTCATACAAGCCTGCAAACAGGAGCGCACGAAATGTTATATAACGTTTTTAGCGCATCTGCCTTAGCGACTAGTGCAACAACGATTGCTGGCTTACGGAGCGAAATTTTTGTCTCTACTCTACTGTACAGTTTGTTCTAAGGTGTCCTTGGCCCCACACGAAATGAATTCAAAGTGTGTGTTCTTTGAGCATTGTACGTAAATATTATTTTAATGTAAGTTTTGTTTTAATTTCGTCAACAACAGTAAAACTTTTGGTCCCCCCTTTTTATATTACGCAGGACTGAAGCGTGAAAAAGTTTATCCCTCCTCTATGGAGGCGACAACAGTCAGTCGTTGGAATAACAGTTTCGTTGTGCTTGCTTTGCGGCAATCATAAATTTGAAGAACAATAACGACGATATAACTAAAAACAACAATATCAATTCCTTTTCATTTCTATTTGTACCCTTGATGCGTACGTTGCTGCCAACAATATACTGCATTTCTAAATGTTTTTGTCCACTGACCCACTTTAAAGAGCAATTCCACTGCAACATCACTATCCCAGATTTAAAAGGACTTTTTTTTTTGCATTTGTGCTCATCGCTTCAGGGTTGCACTTGTTATACATATATTGCTATATAAGGTACGTATGTACATGAGCACACATAGAGATAAGAAGAGGAATGTCAAAACAGGAATGCGTGAAACAGGATACAGGTAGATATAATCTGAATTAATCCATTTTAGTCAGCATACTGCATTCAGAATCTTTGTGCACAGTCATTCATGCATATTTAATTACTTCCCTGCATTTTAAACTACGAATATTTTTAAATTTTAGATTAGTGAGGAAGCAAAGTGTAAAATGGATATGGAATCGCACAGAGAGAGAAAAAAAAGGAAAGTCGTCAAAATGGAGTAAAAGGACGCTTGCATCTGACATTACATTTCAACTTGTCCGCATTGCTTGGTAGGTACATTTAAGTAATCTGTCCAGAGAAGCAAAGAAGCTCATCTGGTGCTCTCATGGATGTAAGCTCGTTGTTTGGAACTGATACTCGTATATCTGGGTGGAACACCTTTTCTATTAGCTAGAAGAGTAATTTCGAATGAAATTAGTCCTTTGCTCGTATGCAGCAATGAGTTGGCATGTGTAATTTTCAAACTAGGGGATCTTTACAAAAATTTTCTTACGACTTGGTTCATTATTCTTTGCCTTATTCTTTATAAGACAAAATAAACTGGAGATGTTGGGGAAATGAAATTTTAGTTCCTGTTCATCTCATTGTTATCATTCGGGTCATTCCATCGCTTTGGGTGTTGCATTTGTTCGATCAAAGTATAAAAATTTATGTTTTTAAAAGAATATTTTAGCCATTAAAGGACCCTATTTTCTTCGTTTCTAGTTGTTTTATCTAAATTTTAAAATAAGAACAGTTTGGCATATAGGATAACGACTTTACAATTCGAAAAGTGTGCGTTTTGGGTGTTTCACCCGGTGAAATTTATACTTTGATCGAACAAATGTAACACCCGAAACGATGGAATGATCAGGTTTGCTAATTTTTTTCAGGTTTTTCATATAGAAACAAATTTCATGAGTAGTAAAGAAGAAGTCGATAGCCTTCGTGGCGCGGCTGGTTGAGATGCGAGAGGCTCTGGATTCAACTACCAGTTCGCTTGTGGATGCTTGTAGCGTAGCCCTCCTGCTATCAGAATGGGCTGATGTGAGGCCTTAGTAATATAACCCTTCTTAGTGGCAGCCACAATTACCTAACTAAAGATAAACATTCATCGAATTTCATTATTGTGTAGTTTTGGGCCATCAGACTATCAATGAGCCGCTTGAAACTTCTCGGTTCGCTATAGAGAAATATTTTCCAAGTAGGTACCTACACATAAAAATTTTCTACGTTATAGTTTTTCTTTTTTGTTTATATATATCAACGACTGAATATAAGAAAACATTTATTTCCAGGCCAATTCCCGACTAGAGTCGGACTTGCGGACATGGGGCAGTGTTAAGGGGGTCTTCTCATTGAAAACCCGTTTTTTGGACCCTTTTTAAAAAAATTCTAATTTTAAAACGCAAAAAATAATTGGAAACTTATTTTATTTATTGTATTACAAAAGGTTCAAAGTAAATAAAAAAATTTTTTTTTGCCTCGATACGTGGGCTGTTCAAAAAGTAATGAGACTTCAAAGTTGATGGTGAAAAAAAAAGGTGCCGTCACGGCGGCCACGATTCCGGGTCTCCGGAGCGTCCGAAATGGAAAAAAACGGGGTTATAATCAGTAAAGATGTAATTCTCGGGTGAACCTCAAACTTAATTTTGTGATTTTTTTTGACAAAATGGCGGCCATTAAAAAAAAATTTCAATTTCGGGCTTTTTTTTGTAGTTTAGTGTAAAAAAAAAATAGTAAAAAATTTTTTAAAATTATGGTCGAGGTTCACCCGAGAATGGTGACAATTCTGCGTCGATTCCACTTTGATTCATCAAAATCGTTTCAGTTGAACTGGAGAAATCATGGCCGCAAGTTCGCAAAGAAGTGGTTTCGAGATAAATGCGTTTAAAGTTTGAAGCAACGCAAAAATTACTCGTTTTAGCGCAGATCTTGCTCGACAAAGAAGGCTATATCCTCTAAACTATTTCGAATTTCAAAAAATCCTTTTAGGGGCATATTCACAACTACCCAAGCTATAAATAAATGCAAAAAAAAAAAGTCGAAAAAAAAGTTGCTCAATGAGAAGACCCCCTTAACCAATTTTCCGCACACTTCTCTTTTAGTGCAATTTGATTGCCGAATATGTGTTTGGTTTTTTAATGTTTTTCAATAACCCACTCTCTCTTTGTTTTTCTCTTAAAAGAATGGACTTTGATCTTAAGCGCCGCACATATATGAAAGAGAAGTTATATCCCTGTCAAAAAGTGAATATAGTGTTCTTACTATGTTATATTGATGGCAAATCTCCCCCACAGCAAATTTCTTAATGATTTTTCCGATTGATTTTCTGACCTAGAGAGTCCGAGAGACCAAGACTCATATCTATCTTCGGGAACGTATAAGTGACATTTTCACGCATGACTGTTTGAGTAGCACGTATTGACTTCTTGTTTTCAACCTTCTCACTGGATATTTGTTACCATTCATAGGATATCAAATGAATATAAGGCACTGAGTCTCTAGTTCCTTTTGCACATTGAAAATATAATAAAAATTGTTTTTAATTTCCTTGCTTCGTGTCCTTACATATTTCCGATCGCAGTACATGTTTAAATCTGCTGCATAGGATCTCTGAGTAAGTATAATTTTCATCGTTATTTGCCGCTTGTCACGAAATATATTGACAATAACACCGAAACATAACTTATATGTGTGAACGAGTGATTGTGTTTATTGCTTAATCTTCAATTGGATTCGTTGAATGAAGCAATTTAATCGTCACACCACATGCCGCAGGATGCAACTGGAATGTCATGCCAATCAATTGACACCAATGCATGAATTTGTCAAACGGAATTATGGATTTTCTCGATTAGCGTACAATCGCTTCAAGCCTTCAGTGGCGTCTAATTCTGTACGGGAGGCCGCACAGTAATTATGTGATCTACCCATTTGCGATGCGATTGTCAAATTGTTCGAATTCATCTCAGAGAAAAGCTGTTTGTGAGGTCCAATCGGCATTTGTCCATTCATGTCGTGTGAAGAGCAGCATCGATGTTCGAGCTTCGGAAATTTTCAGAGCCAACGGAATTTGTATGGAATTTTCAAACTAGAACCAAAATTCTACATTCATTAATGTGGTTCTCAAAATTAAGTTGTAAATGATAATTCACAGCGTCGCTTTTTATCGGAATCGATTTTCGGGAAAAATATTATGCAAAAAGCGACATGAATTAAACCAGCGACCGTTTGATTCCCATTGAAAAATCAACGATTCTTGATTTGTGCAAAATACAACAGAAAATATTTAAATTTATCACTTTCTTCAAAAGCATTCCTAAAGCAACACAAAAGTATGCATTTTAATTTTCCAAATATTTTTGATCGTCACAAATACATATGTTCATTCATGTGGTTGTGCTTATAACATCACATCTTGAGAAATATGCTTTAAAAGATGTGAGGATATCCTTAAAACCATAATTGAGCAATGATTTTTAAGGCTTCAAATAATTTTAATTGGTTTTTCAAATATTCAAATGCATACCTTTAGGCATTGCATTTGAAAAAGGAATTGTTTGTATGTATAATTAAGAGCTGTTATTGAAAGTAATTTTTTAAGTTCTTCAAAAAAAAAACATTTGGACTTTCTGATGATAACTACAAGTGCACTTTTGTACCCAAATGATGGGCAGGGCAAAATAAAATTTAAATATTTAAATCCAGCACCCATAAGTATGCAAATAAAAATCAAAATAATTTCCTAGAACGAGAAATATCTTCGTTTTTTTTAGGTATGGCCAATTGAACACATCTTGAGAACGATTTTTGGACATTGTGCTCATCTTCTAAAAGACTTAATCAGAGCGCGTTTGAAAAGGATTTTTTTTACCATTTTTTTAAGGGCATACCTTTAGGTGTTGAATTTGTCTGTTGTCCTAATGAAATTGTCAATATGATAAATATTTGTATTATTTATAAGTAAGAATATTTTGGCTGTTTACCCAGCGGGAAATGTCCCGCGGACATCCTCGATGACGTCCTTGTGACTTCGGAGCCGGAATGCATGCTATTTCCGGTGACACTTAGTATAACATTTACACAGGAGCTGACAGGGACTTCAGCGGTGACATTATCACATTATCATTAGGGGATGCGATGGCGAAAACAGCATTTGAGAGCAGCACATTGTTCTTTTCTCTCTAAATGTCAATTTATAGAAACCAGTTTGATAACTATCTTCTTTGCCCTCTCTTTAAATGTTTCGAAATTTTTTAAAAATCTATTTTAGAGGCGAACAACTCTGCCAGGGATCGAACCCGCGATCTTCGGATTCTGAGTCGAGCACTCATCATCTACGCCACTTCATGCTAACGCTGAACTGACGCTAAAACCTTATTTAAATTTCATGCATGACAATGTCAGCTATATATGTCATCGATGACATCATTGGTGACTCTGTCATGCAGGAGATAATTTTCCGCTGGGTAACTCTGAGATACACATCACACATACAATCACACAAGATATCCTCTTAAATCTCAACTTACAACTGCGGCTCTGTTGAATTGAACGAGACTTGAAACCATATTTCAAATGGAACAATTTTCAAAGAAAATTGCATATAAAGCAATCGATATTTCATGCTATGTTCTTTCTCATTTCTATCACTTTCCCATTTCAATTGCTTTGACTTTTGCTTAATCATTTAATAACAGTTGATTTCATTCATAGCTTAAATAATTTTCTCATACATAAGAGCATTCAAAAAGGCTTCCATTGAGAATTTTCGACACACAATTTAACATCATCCAAGCATATGAAATATTCAATAAAAGTCGCTGAGGAGTAAATTTCCTAACGGTTTGCAATAAGTTTGAATATTGAATGTATAATTAAGACATATCCTTTGATAAATCCCAGAACGCTGTTGAAAATTGTTAGGAAAATCTATCACGGTGAGTGCATTCGAATTTGCCTAAAATAATCGAAAGCATTGATGCGTCTAATGCCACACAATATTGGAATTCTTGTGTAATGTGATTCAATTTAAATTAATAATGAGCAACGAACAAGAGATCTAATTGAACAATAAGGTTAAACAACTCAATATTCAACTATATATCCACAGAAAATACAGACGCGCTGGGGTTATGAAATTATTGGAATATGATGAAAACGATCTGGATTCGGAGTATATAAGAAGCTAATTTAACTATTACCCAGCGGGAAAGGTCACCCCGATTCTCATTGGTATCAATGACATCGGCGCGGTGACTTTAGATTTGGAACGCATGAAATTTTGATGGACACTGGGATGTCATATATAAAGTCATATATGAAAATATCACCGGTAAATTCACTAATGATTTTATTATGAGATGGAGTGGTTGCCTGCTGGGTTTTGTCCTTGGAACGAGCATATTTGAGTGTGAGTGCGAGAATAAGAACTGCCAAAGCTGAAGACGTCAATTCGTTAATCAAAAATAAATTGAGAAAACTAATTCGATGTGCTTCAATGTTTGGGGGAGTGTCGAAAGGAGTGAGAAGCCGTGATGTTTTGCATTATTTATTTTCGACTTTTGAAATTTTATTTTTAGAATAACGCCAACGAACGGCATCAATAAATATCGTGAAGATAGAAATTACGTGATCCAAGGTTTTATATTTTTTTTTCATTATTTGGTATGCCAATCGCATGTGGCTTCAAACGGATAACAAAAAAAAAAAAAAAAAACTCATGCCCCCGAAGAAATTTAGCTTCAACGTGTGTTGGATTTATCATACGCAGATTCTTTGACGCAGAGAATCGGAATGGATGATGTGAGTGATATTGTCATTCAATTGTAATCACGACGTTGTCATAAAAGTTTGTTTAAGCCACAAAAAAAAAAAGGAAAAAACAGAATTTGAAAACTGCGCAGCTCCTTCGCTAAAACAGGGTATGAGAAAGAAAACAAGGCAGACGCACAAATGGCGTTGCTTTGAATGCTGACAATTCTCACAAAAAGGCACTCTAGGGCCAATTCATTGTGAGATCCAAGACATGTGGAGACAACAGAAACAAAACAAAAAAAAAAAAAAAAAAAAACATATCACCCATTGAAGATAAGCAAAATTCAAACATTTAATCAAAACATGACTCGAAGCATTCGGAAGATACATGGATATTACGCCTTTTTGGAGTTGAATTTTATACTTGGAAATTTTTTCATCATACCTCACCATGAAAACCAAACATTTTATGCGTTTATCTTCAGTGTTGGCTAGCCTTTTCGGATCCGAACTTATTATCCTTAGTCAACAGGAATGATATTTTGGCAAGCAACATAATTGGCCTTAGATATGCTCGACTAAAGTCGACAAGAAACTGAGAGTCATAAAGAAAGCACATTCGTTTTTTGTTGTTATTTGCTGTTATTGCTGCTTTAGGTGAGTGTATTATTTTGACTAAAGTAATTGTCACTAAGAGGATTCGTTGGGCTTACTAAAACACTTTATTGTGCCATGAGCACAAAACTTTCTTGTTGACAAACTTATAGTGTTTAGCTTGTATGTTGGATGTCCTGTTTAGATCGACGTCGTACATATAAGAATTTTCTTAATCAGGAGAAACGTTAAATATAGTTGGGCTTTCAAAATAAGAGCCTTACAGGCGATGGTTCAGGTTGTATTTCGAGGAAGAGAACATTGTAAGACTTTAAGGAACTGTACGTACGTTGGAATCGTAATGCGACTCTAAATTCGCCAGCAGAGTCCTAAAAATTTCCTCCTCTAAGAGCTCTTAAAGAGAGTTTCCCAACTTGCATAGGTCGCCCACCAACAGTCAGTTTTATTCATCAAATGAGTCCACATATATACAACCTAGTATCTAACTCTTATTTACTTTCGTTTTTAACACAACTATATAGCATGGAGGGGGAAATGTTATGTTCTGGACGTGTCTCTCGGGTAACGGAGTTTGACTCCTTCATGACATTGATGACATTTTGTATCGTTTCGTCTACAAAAAGGTCTAAGAAGGATTAACGATTCCATATTAAAAGTAGAACTTTCCACTTCGATATGTTTTTAACACGACAATGATCCGAAACATACTTCGAAGTTAGTCACAGATTATTTAAAGATGACAAAGGTATCAGTCTTTGATTTTCCGGCAAAATCACTAGATTTGAATCCAAATGAAAGCCATTTTGATTCCCTCAAACTCAAAGTTGGTGTGAAGACTTTTCAGCAACCGCAAAGATCTAAGAAAAACGGTAAAATTGGAATGGAGATCTAATCCAATGAAAACAATACCCAATCTCATCACATCCGAAAAATGCCGAAAAGATGCCCGACGGTTTTAGACAATAAAGGATCTTACACAAAATATTGCTTAAAAGTTGCTAAGGTTTTGCGTAGGTAAAATTCGACTACATTTTGTTTTCGTCAAATATTTTCCCGTTATGAATTTCGGTTTTTGTTGTTTTTGTAAATATTTCTGCTGCCAATATTGTAGTAAATGGAAGACCATCGTTGCAAAAGTTGCATAGGATTCGAGCCATTCTGTAAATGTATACCGTTAAGTGTTGAATCTAAACATTTTTGTTGCCCTATTTATGTTTAGAAATATTTTTGTTCCTAAATCTTATAATAGTTCTGTTCCCTTACTGCACGAAACTGCCCAATTTTTTGAAAACTGTATGAAAATTTGGCAGTTTCGTTCAGTATGTGAAAAGACCTATTATTTCTGTTTTTAATTTTGAAATTGAAGTATTTAAGGGTCCGCTGTTTGGACTCAATTTCTCTCGCCTCGACAATAAATATTTGTTATCCTGGTTAGTGATCCAGCTCACAAAGCCATTCGAAATAAAATAGAAAACATTCTCTGATAGCTTGATCCAATTTCCTGTTATCTAATGTTATCCTTTGCTAAAGTAGCAACTTTTTACAACAGTATTCCTAGCAAAAAACGCAATAGCAAAATGCCATTCCAATGTCTTCCATTTATAAAAATGGTAGATGCAATTTGCTATCCTCGTCAATGCTTTTGCATTCATCTATTAGCAGAAACAACCCTGAAGGAAACGCCATTCAGACTGGTTGACAGTATAAATGGAACTTTATATCCCACTTCTATACAAAACTGCACGTGAGATAAAAAAAAAAAAAACCTCATGCATGACAATGTCACCAATAAGTCATCAATGAAAAAATAGTCTCTAAACCATTTCCTACTGAAAATGAGTTGAATCGTTTTTGTTTTGATAAAACATAGCAATATTATTTGCTCGCTTAAACTTTCGGTCGTCGAGAATCTAATCCTTTTCATCGCAACTTTCGTAACTTTCGCATGTGCGAAAATAGAACAAAACACACACATGTCTTCTTCATACCTACATATGTTTTAATTCTGTCTATTCCTGCGAACGCTTACATATGTGACTGCATGTTTTCAAATATCCTGGTGATATAGAAATAACTTTTTCTTTTTTCCAGCAACTCAACTCGTGGAGACAGCAATTTCATGACTCATTTAAATGATTGTCAAACTTTCTGCAATGTTGAATGCTGCCTTATTTGGTGTTCATAAAAGTAAACACCGTAAATACGATATGAGAAGTAACTGCTGGATAAATTCGAGCACACAGTTCGAAGCTCGCTGGATGCTTTCAGCTAAGTTTGTGTGTGTGTGTGTGCCTGTGTAAAAGGACAAATTTTCACACTTTTCGCATGGTATAAAAACGGACACCAAAAACGGTGGGAAACTTTGTACGAAGGGGGAAATTACATTCAAACAAATATCGAGTTTTGAGTTGGGGACGTTTTCGTGTGTGGTTTTCTCTCGCTGCTGTAAAAAAAATAGCAACCGGAAACGGAAATACAAAATTCCATTCATTTCTTTATTCATCTGAACACGTGACTTTGACAGTAATGTAAATATGTATTGTAAACGGAATCTGAAACATTTTTATCCGTTTTTCTCCCGTTCCGTTGATGCACTCGCAGACGAATGTATATATATCGGGAATGAAGATGTAAGGAGTGGAAGAACCAAGCACAGTAAGTGTTCGTGTTGAAAGGTTCTTTCATTCACGAGAAACGAGCTCCTACGCACGTGTGATTTTGGGATGAATATGTTTTTTTGATTTTTTTTTGATTTCGTTTAGCTTAACGTAGGGAAAGATCTTTGCAAAAGTAGTCAACTTCAAAAAGAATTTCTTAATTTTGGAACCTTAATGCCGAACTTAGCATCTTCTTCTCTCACAATTTTTTTCATTAATCCTAACTTTCAAAGGTCACAAGGTCCTGCGGTTAATTATCCCATCTAGTTATGAAAAAAATCAACATTCTTTCATTTTCAAATCCAAACGTAGTAAAAAGGACGTGAAAAACCACAAATCTTCCAGGAAGACGAATGTTTTCCTAAATAGAAGTTCATTCCCATTAATTTAACTTTCCATTTGTTGGGATAATACCTTCAAAGCTACAGGCACTTACTGCATGTAACGTGTAGTTGTCAAAATACACCTTGTTTGCTAGTCAACTAACACGGGCGAACAACTGCCTACACATATGCTTATGTTTAGCAGCTATAAGGGCTACTTAGCTTCATAATTTAAACTCACACTACCAATTATATTTGTGTAGATGAACCGCGTGTTCTGTATTAGCTTATCGCACATTCGGGTGAGTGAGCGAGTTCAGTGCCGACACCACTTTCTAAAGGCCATCTCAATTGTTTTGTTCAAAGGAAAATGCTTAATCTGCGGTCAAAAAAGATGTTTGGTACCCATTGAACCGGAAAAGGTACAACAAAAGCCTATTTACTTATTTTTGTCGTAGTTCAAAAAGGTGTAAGGGATGAAAACCGGCTGTCACTTTTTTTTAGAGGTTCTTATAATGTTTTGGAAAGAGATGACATTTTAAATGATCCTCTGATAAGAATAATAAAATATATTTAGATTTCATTTGAGTACTTTGAAAGACTTTTACATATCCGATCATGGGCTCAGAACAATTACTTAATTTATATACTTTGTAGTGTTCACACAAGGTAGAGCACTCCTCACGTAATTTTAAAATCATTAAGGGTCATAATCTTCATGTAAGCTTAAGAATTTCTATCATATTTCTTTAATTTTCGTGCCGATTTAACTTAATCAAGTAACTTGGCTATATTAAAATTCATTTAAAAGTTCCATAAAAATTTTTATGACTACCTGGCTTCAACTCTCATGAAAACTATCGTTTTAAAGTCTTCAAAAAGTTTAAATAAGGATGAAGGCTATGAGCCTGAAAGTAATTTAGATCCAGTAACATCATATGTACTAAAAATATTGAGTCGTAACATTGAATTCAAAACGAATGCATCAAAAGTAAAAACGAAATTTTCCAGCACGTATCAAGCTTACAGTTATGAAAAACAACAATACTTACAAAGGCATGCTTGTTTTTTAATACTCCAGGCGCAAACAACGAAAAAAAAAAACACGTGATCGCGAATCCGAACAAAACGTAACATCGCATCGTTGACTGAAATGTAATAACTTTACAGTCCCATGCACACATCTATGTATGTAGCTTACAGTTATAAAAAATAGCACACAACGACTTTTTTCTTTCTTAATGCACCAGGCTCAGACAATGAAAAAAAAAAACACGTGATCGCGATTCCGAAAAACAACTTTAACATCGCACGAACCGATCCAAGCTCAGTGAGAGCTGCGCAGCAACTGACTAAGCTAGCTCTGTGTATTTTAGTTCTTGTTTCTAGCATACATTGTTTCGCAACTTTCTCACTAATCAATTTTGAGTCAAAGCAGGTATAATTCAGCAGCTTACATATGTTGCAAAAACATTTTCATGGTGTTTTAAACAAATTTAAAGCATTTTTTTTTATAGAAAATAGCTTAGAGGGGATGAATCAAACAGTGTTACATATTAAGATATTAAAAGTATTTTATGTTGTGATCATGTGTTGTGTTTAACTTAATCCAATATTTTTGTTGTATGCATCTATTCGAATTTCGCAACAATTTTCATACATATGTGTAAATGTTCTTGACTGAGAAGCAACATTCCTAAGCAAGGGCCGTATCCAGAATCTCAGTCAGGGAGGGCAAGATACAAATAGATTGTATCTTATATGTATGTAGCACTTTTGCGTCATAGGTGTTGTCACATTAAGCATAGGTTTCCTTTTATCCTTATGAAAAATGATCTTGCCAGCCTTGTCCCATTTCTTGATACTCCTGGAAAACTTTGTTGCGGTGTATACTGAGCAGAAAATATTTAAGGGGGGGCAGCTGCCCCTCCCTGCCCTACTGTAAATGCGCCCATGATCTTAAGCCTGATTTGAGATTTGGATTGAAGACTATGAACTTACACGAGAAATCCCCCTAGACGGTGGTTTTTAGGCCTTTGCATAAGCACTTCGTACGCTCTACTTCGAAGGGTTTTGTTAAGAGTCGCTTTACACACCATTTTTCGAGACACTATTAATATGGTTGGCTGGGTTAATTTACTGATCGCACTGTTATTAAGCGAAAGGACTTGACACTTCAAACTTTGTAAATTTTTTCGTATAAGATATCAAAACAAAAAAAATATAAAAAATTCTAATAAATATTTTTAATTATCCTCTCAATGCATACAAAGTATCCCACAATTCCTTTCAATTGCATCCTGTTGAAAATATAATTTTGTTTTTACATTTTGCGTTCGATTCACTCCAGAAACTTCACATAATATTTCATGATTTATTTATTCGGAATAAATAAGCTGAAAATGTGGAGCAAATTGGCAATCGAGTGTACACCAACTGCACAACACACGCTGTTCTCTAAGCAAATTTATCGATTTTTTATCCATTCAATAATTTTATTTTGCTTGTAAATGAAAACACCAAAGTGATGGATGTAGAACATGAGCTTATTTATTCCATATGGACAGACAAATAGATGAACATGTGGAATCTTGTTTATGAATAAAACATTGCCAACACCGTTATTTGGATACTAATACAATTAAGCATACTAGTTAGAACATCATTATTGCACTTGTGTGTGTGTGTGAATTCTCGTATCAATGAATAAAATTTTTCAATTGGAGGCATACTCAATTATCTTGTATAACGTACGAGTAGGTACATGGAGTACTTGGAAGACCTATTGATGGGCTGTGGTATTGCATGATGTTGTTTTGTGGAAACAAATGGCATGAAAAACCTGTAAATCGAGTTCAAGTGCTCTTATTATTTTTTGAATCTGCTGCTTAGCGATTCATGTTTTCCCCATAGAACTAAGCGAAATTTTGACTTATAACTAAAAATAAATAATTTTTCATATATTTGAGAGCGACAACAAAAAATATTCCATTAAAATAGTTTGTTACTTACATTTTTTTTTTATTCATCTTTATCGTTAGGATTAGACTCCTGTTTTCCCCCTTTTAATTTTCTTATAGATATTTTTATTGTTATTCTTATATTTAACAAAAAAAAATAAACAAAGCATTTTACTATAGCACAAAATAAATTCAAAATATATTTAACAATGTCTTTTTGTTTGTATTTTTTTTTTCTTTTTCTGGAGCCTTAACTTCTACGAAGTTTCTGCCGAGTAAGAACCATTCGTGTTGACTTCGTTGACTGCGGCGACAGCATCATGTAGTGCCCTACATATGCCATGGTGAATAAGTACAATGACAGGTAAACTATGAGATAGTCACTTGGGGACATTCGATGATGCATCAGACTCGCACGCTGCATTGCCGATGGTATTTCACCTAGAATGGCAATACGCAGTATATGCTTTAGGTACAAATAAAGAGTAAATTCTATTTTTTTTTCTGAATAAATTTCTTATCACTAGAGCAACTAAATGCATGTATCTGCATGTTTCTGCTTTATTAGCATGTTTCAAGCAAATATGCTTATATACATGCAATGCATGTTCTCTGAAAAAAGTAGGCTTTTGTGTTTGATTTTTAAAATTAAAAATCGAGAGGTTTGAAAACTTGAAAGCTGTAAACTTTACTCTGAAAATGCCGAAACAAAAAGAAACCAAAGCCGAATTCATGTATCGGGTTCATCTAAACACCTAACCTGCCAAGAAAAATAAAAGAAGGCGGACTGATGGGCAGACGAATGGAGAGGGTCCATGTACCAAAAGGCAACTGAACGTTGAATTTCAAAGTGTTTGACTCTCTCTCTCTCTCTCTCTATGCAAAAATGCAAATAAAAGTGGACCTTAATGAAGGGTCTTACAAAACTTACAAAGTGTTTACAGACAGAATAATGTGGAGAACATACAACAAGCAATTCTTACAAATTTTTAAATTTCTTAATTCAAATTAAAAAAAAAAATTAAAGATCTAACTTGTCAAAAATGTTGCTAGAAACATGTTGCGTGAAACATTTTTCGTGCATAATGTATCTGGCATGTATCTGCATTTTGTTTGGAGCATATTCTACTTGCTCTGCTTATCACTGTACAAGTTTTGTTCAATTCGATTAGATTACACTAGTTTACGAAAAATCTGACCTGCACCATCTGACGGTAATTTCTTCAGTAAAATTTTCTGCTGAATCCGAATATGTAGTCAGAAAATCTTAAAGTAGAACAGCTATCGAGATATAGGCTAAAATCGGTTTTTTGAGTTTTGAAAAAAAAGTAGGGTTTATAAATGCCAATTATCTCCGGACACACTTAACCGATTTTAAATTCGAAGCTACTAAATGAAGGGTAATTAAATTCCCTATCATCGATGCCTAGAACACGTTTTGATCAAATCATTGGCTTAGAAGCTATTAATGAAACTTTCCAGAAATTTCATTTTCATTTTTAACAAAATTAAAAAAAAAAAATTCAATAAATTTACACCATGACAACATTTTTTTTAACTTTCAGTTTCCCCTTTTGACACCAAAGAATGATCTTTTAGGAAAAAAATATTGGAGAATATCGTGGTGAAAGGATTTTTTGAAATTCAAAATAGTTTAGAAGAAATGGCCCTCTTTGTCGAGCAAGGTCTACGCTAAAATTAGTAATTATTGCTTCAACTTCAAATTTTAAACGCATTTTTCTCGAAACCACTTTTTTCTGAACTTGCGGCCATGATTTCTCCAGTTCAACTGAACCGATTTGAATAAAACAAAGAGAAGTCGAAGCAGAATTGTCACTGCTTGAACCTCAATCATAATTTTAACAAATTTTTGAAAAAATTTTTTTACACTCAACTATAAAAAATATACCCGAAATAAATGGGTATGGTCATTTTTCAATGGCCGCCATTTTGTCATAAAAAAAATCGTAAAATTATCATCGAGCTACATCCGCTAATGACATCTATACTAATTATAACCCGGTTTTTCTTTTTCATTTCGGACAACTTGGAGACGAAAAAGCGTGGCCGCCAGCACTTAACACTTTTTTTGGAGTCTCCATTTTCAAGGACGAGAGCTTTTTGAGCCACCCTCAAATAAAAAATAAATTTTTTCTGAACTTATTTTCATCAATTCTGAACACATAAAAAAAAACTCAAAAACCTATTTTCGTTTTATGTCGGGAATTTTTTTTTAAATGGCCCAAAAAGAACCTCGCGAAGGAGACAACCCCCTTAAGTTCTTTAAATCAAAATAAAATCGATTTTTGATTCAACCATTTTGAATCAGGATTATTTAAAATCAATCTCAATTTGTTGAAATAATTTTTTTATGCAATCCTCACCATCATAAGAAAATTATAAAGTTCTCCACCTAAAGGTATGCACATATTATTTAGTAGAATCAATACTGAAAGCCCTACCCTTCGGTAATTCCAACTTCTATATACAGCGGAATATAATAGATAGTTATTTTTTAAATATTCTGATGAAAGAGAATGCAAAATGGGACTTTAGCTTTTTAATTTTTTTTTTTGTTTTAATAAATGAATAGGGGCATTCACCAGGAGGGTGGAATGGTGTCGTAAAATGTCTTCGTCAGAATAATTTCGATTTTAATTCGTCAAGCACTGGAGAAAAAATCACCTTACACCTCCCTTCCACCTTGCACCCACCTTCCACCCACCTTCCCCCACCTTCCACCCACCTTCCACCCACCTTCTACCCGCCTTCCACCCACCTGCCACCCATCTTCCACCCACCTTTCACCCACCTTTCACCCACCTTCCACCCACCTTCCACCCACCTTCCACCCACCTTCCACCCACCTTCCACCCACCTTCCACCCACCTTCCACCCACCTTCCACCCACCTTCCACCCACCTTCCAACCACCTTCCACGCACCTTCCACCTTCCTTTTGAATACCCTTGATAAAACAAACACATTAGATAAAAATGATAAAAATTTCAAAGCGTCTTAAACCGTCGAATAAGACCAAAAAGGATATTGAAGCTTCTTGGCGTTCGATTCTGCACTCAGACACCTATCTCGCCTAATCAACCGTGCTCTTAGTCTCTGCGCCTTATCTTCACGGTTCAAATATTTACTTTTATCGTTAAAAAAAATACCCCAGAATCCCTCACAATCCGACCCCAACCGGATTACCGGAACACCTTGTCAATACTTCTCACCAAAAGGGTACCTTCAAGCAGGAAGTACTTAAAAAATCATTTCCCTTTCCAATAACAATTTGACCTTTTCGACGTTTATAAACGAAATTGGAAATTATACTTATTTCCCCTCGAATGCTTTTTCAAATTTTGCATCAGAAATGTTTCGACTTGATTCCGATTGCAACATTATCCGTCTAAACATTCAATTTCCTCATACTTCTTAAGCAACATTTCTTCTGATTGACTGCATGTCTCCCAACATTCTTTATAAAGTCTAGTCGAAAAATGCTCTTGATTAACATATAAAGGGTTATATCACCAATTACGGACCCCTTAAGGAAAAGTTTAAATAAAAATTTTTTGAAGAAGGTTAAATAGTTTTTATATACCATTCGTTAATTGATATTACTAGGGAACTTTCCATGGTGGCAGATCTTCAAAATGTTGCTTATACAAAAATATTTGATTTTGAAAAAAAGGTAGAATTTTTGTGTGGAAAAATATGCAACCTTGAGTGGACCATCCGAAGAAAATTAAAAAAAAAAGGTCGAAAGTCCAAAAAACCCAAATAACTTTTATTGAAAAGCAATTGGTTTAATTATAATCATTAGAAAACTTTGGCTGCGCACCATCGCAGCATTCAGTGTCATTATCGTAGTCACAATGGGTGCATGTAAAAAAGCCTTTCATACTGATCAACTACTAGAAGACATTCCCAAAATGTTTTTAAAAATCACCAAAAAATTTAATAAAGCTCATACAACTTGTAAACACTGTTCCAAAGTTATTTATATCAAGGTTGCAGGCAGTGGTCCACTCAAGGTGAATCATACGATTTCAAGTGAGCCACCAAGAAAATTTCCATTATCTTCTTTTTCCAAATGATTTTGAACTATCCAGTTCAATTCCCAATCTAACAAGAAATACTACTTCTTTTTGGCACTATTCGTAGTAGGCACAAGGATGCCCAATGTTATAAAACGCAAATTTTTTAATCGTTTTTTTTTAAGCGCTCGCTTGAAAATAAAGCACGATTGCTCAGCTGGAAGCTTTATAACTTACTGTTGACGTTAGCAGTGAGGTTGGCTGTGATGTTAGTTTGACATTTCAACTGTCACAACATAGTAAACATTCAATTGGTCCACTCTAAGTAACAGTCCACTTAAGGTGGCCTTCCCAATTTCTACTTTATTTTTCATACTTTTAATTTCATAAGGTAAATGTATTCTCACCATTCAACACGTGCACCGTTACACTCTTCGACTTGGCATTCGATGGGTTGCACTGATAAATTCCCGAATCTGTTGATCTAGCCGAACTGATGAGTAAATACGACGTTGTTATTTCACCTTCCCTGGTATCAACTGAAACACCGCCACGAGGAGATTCATAGTTAACAATCTGAAAGTGAAAGGAAACAAAGAAATAATGGAAAAGTTCAGTAAGCTCAATTGCCTTTCAAAAATCGCAAACTATGTGCCTGAAATAGGAAATCCTATCAACTCAATGAAAAGCAATTTCAAAGAGTCTAATATCAATCGAAAAACCGTGGATAATGAAAACCCATTCCCCTTCTCTTAACCGTTTTAGGAAAATGGACTATTTGCCGCAGACAACATTTCCTGATTGACAAAAGATAATACGAAAAAAATGAAGCTAAAGGATGAACTTTTAAAAAGTACCACAACAAACATAAATCGCCTTCATCCTTCGAAAGGAAAAGTTCTTAAAATTCCTCACAAAGGCTTTGCCGAATATTCGAAACGAAATTGAATATTCGACACATTGTGGGCAAGAACAAAAAATAAAATGATTTCTTTTGTCAAATGCTTATAAAAGAAATCTTCCGCCAAACCCCAATGGGTAAGATAAATATGTCCGTCCGCAAAAAACAAAATCAAAAAGAATCCTTTTTTTTTTGGTATGTATTTTTGTCAACAAATAATTTCTGGAGCAGGAAATGAAAGCTATCAAAAGAAGTTTTCTCCCTCCAATTTATTCGTCCTTTTTCTTCCCTATTTTAAATTGCCTATTGGAAAATTGACTTTTTTTGCTGAAACTGCCTGCAAATTGCCTATAATTTACACCATTCAGAGGACGAAAATGTGAAATGATACCCATAAAATTAGGACCTCTTTGAAGTGATGCTACAGAACTTACGGCATTGTTGTGATTCCAGAAAATATATGCAGGCGGTTCGGGTGAGTTGAAGACCAAACAAGTCAGGTTTATGGTTGAGCCGCTCTCTATAAATAGATCCGGTGCTCCAATTATCTCAGTGGTGGGTTCTTCAAAAGAGAAAAAATACATAATAAAAATATAAATAAATCAAAGGAAAGAAGGAGCCTTTTTCACAAGATCTCGAAATCCTTCGAGCAAATCGTACTTACCAACCACATTTAAATAAATGTAATGACTCATGTGGGGCGTTGTCGATACTTGGCACTCATAAATGCCAGAATCTCGATGCTGTGGGTATTTTATTTGCAAAATCCAGTCTTCGGTTTGTGGTTGATGGATGGCGCGGAAGCGCTGATCTGATGTATACGTATAACGTCCTACGGTGAGCAAATGTATATCGCGATGTCGTACCCAGGACACTTGGTTGAACATCTGAGGGAGGAGAAAATTAATTTTTAAGAAGAAATATATTATGTTTTTTATCTGAGATATCCCCATCTCTTAAAACAGATGGGGAGCGTTTAACATTTTCCTCATGTTGCGACGGCTTCATTCAGCAAAAATCAACATAAGTCTGAAGCTGATGGTTCAGACATGAACTTAAAAATAAAAAGCATCATCTGGCATCTTGTTGCCATGACAAGATTGGTCTGTAATTTCTACCAAATACACAGACCCATCAAAGAGAAGTTTTAGACCCTCAACATGAAATATACCGAACAATGTAAGTTAGGTCTAGTAATTTGGTCCAGTAAGTTAGTCTTAAGCCCTGAGACCTATTAGTTTTCGGGGTCAATGAATCTGACTTTGAGGTTCATATACAGCCCGATTCTGATATTTCCGGGCAACAAATTCCGGGGAATCTACTTTTCTCAAGAGTAAGCTTCGTCTTTTTTAAATATTTGGGGGAAGAAGTGTGATAGGGAATGGGTATTTGACCCATACCCATAATTTTTCTTGCCCTATCTATTTAAAAAAGGAGGATTTTGGTCTCGAGAGAAGTAAATTCCCCGGGAATTCGTTCCCGGGAATATTCAGAGTCGGGCTGATAGCGCCATCGGATCTAGTTTTTGATATAATCTCAAAAGAACATCCTTCTTTTTTTATCCTGGCTTCTTTTTGAGACTTTGGCAAAGTCTAGACCTGAAGGAGCTATTTGAATTCAGTGACCCTGATAACTAATACAAAGTATTGTGAGATCCCTGGGTCTGACACTTTTTTGAGGAGCTGTGTTTTCTTGCAAAAATATCATAAAGCCAGGTCAGGCCTTAGCAACATAGTTCACCATATTCATCACTCAAGGTCTTATGCACATCAAATCGTCCTTGTTTTATTCCTCTCATCCTTTTAAGGAAATGAAATAAATTCATTTTGAAACGACAGAACCATTTTGGCTTCTATTATTAAAATCGAACAATCAACGCCATAAAACGCGCATGTCTTTCTACGAGTAGAACAAAAATAAACAAACGAACATGTCCTCGAAATGTTAGCTCGACCGGAAGTGAGACAACATTTGTCGTGGCCGTCATACGTTTTTATGTTCACTCCCCCACATTTCACGCAAACCCGTTTTTCACTTCACCTAAAAATATGTTGGGCTGTCAAACGATCTTTGAATTAATCAAATGGGCGTCAGGACGAAACACCCCAAAATCCTTCCACGAGAAGCTATCGACGTTTCCGCCTGCTAATTACAGCAATTCCAATCGGAATTACACGACCTTTAGGGACAAATTAAATTAAAAAAATAAAAATCACATGGAATGAAATTTCATTACGAAGAACTCCATTTTTTATGATGACAACACGAACGCCTGTCTTGTCATGCTTACCGTTTTATTGCCGAGATTTTTCACGCGACAATTCAGATACGCTGTTTTACCCAGCAGAGCGGTGACGTTCTTCGAAAATGCCTTGTCAAAATATGGCCTGCCGCTGGTGGAGTCATCATTCAACGGCTCGATATCGTTGCCTTTGAAGCCGCCTTTATGCAAACTCCTGCTGGGAATCGATGAGCCGGTAAAATGTGAAACCGATTTCGATGCTGTCGCAGCGTGAGTCCGTGTCATGGAATTGGCCGCACCTGCTGGATTCGTCTCGACTCCAATCGAATTGACGATACTGCCATCGTCAATGGCATCATTTAAATTGGTATTTGAGGTACCTCTAAATCCTGTTGTGTCCTCCAGTCCCAGGGAGTCTCTTTGTGCGGTGAGTGCTAGAAATGAAACAAAAAAATAAATAAAAATAAATAAAATTATAAAAGATATCCTTTTTTGCTTTTTTTTGGAGCCTGCTTCGTCCTGCCACTTACCAGCATTGCTTGAAATCACAACAGTCGCAACGATAAACATCATTATCATCATACAAAGCGTTTAATCGAAGCACCTATCGTTGGCTTTGCAGCTCAAGTTGAGGCGCCGTAAAGTTGGCAATAATAATAGCTTGAATGCGGCTTAGTTTTTGTTTAAGTATCCTCGTTGTTGTTTGTTGTTTTATTGGCAATGAACGCTCGCCTAAGCTCAATTGTGCGCATAATTTCATTTGTCTGCCGATCGTCGATAGAGCTATTGAGCAATTTAATAGTTGTTGACATTATAGAGCGAGCGGTACCATTGATTATTATATTCGTCCTTGAGGGGGTGATGACACTGACAACTGAGCGAGAATAGAGTGAAGAGTAGAAAATGAGAAAATAAATGAGAGAAGAAGAAGCGTGGAGTATTAGGACTAATGGAAGTAATTGGGAAAAAGGGACATTAGTGAGAGACTTCATGAGGACATTGATTCGTATGCATAAAAATTAGATTGATCTCTGACTTGAGTCAACCCGGAAAAAGCTTAAATAGGTACTTAATTTGAAACTCATAGGACATTTATTCTTCTTGCATATCAAACTGAGAAATTGTTCAAAAACACGAGAAAAAGGTCTGATGTCATCTTTATGCATACGAGCCATTGGGTGCACTCAGTAGACTCAACTGTTGTCACTCAACATATTGAGCAAAAGTAGCTAAACAAATTTTACTACCAAAATTTGAGTTCACTAAGTCAACATGTTGCGAACGCTCATTTGGAAGCGCAACGTTAAGCAGAATTTCACTCATCAGTCGCATAACAATTGAGTCTACTGAATGTATCCAGTGGAAAAACATTCTGTATTTCTTCTAGCAACCCAAAAAAGGACAAAGATCGTGACTCAGCCAGAAGGAAATTAATTATTAAAGGAAAAAAATTCATTATTAAAGGAAGTCCACAGTTAATGAAGAAATTGTTTCGTGGACGAGACTTGAAACCTTTAAACGAGAAATTAGTTATGCCAAAATGGTAGTCAAAGTCTTAGTTTCTTTTCATCTAATGTCTTTTCACTCATCGAAGTCTTTAAACACAAAAATTCACTTTAAGGAAAACCATAACAAAGATAAACAAGAAAAATGAGCGATTAAATGAGCGATTGCGAGATGGGAGTAAAGAAGCACTCACCACACCTTAGATCAGATAAAAATCATGCCCACTCACAAGGATGAAGGGAAATTAATTAATCAGAATACCTGACAGCGTTTCATATATCGCTTGAAAACAGACGCAGCCAGGACTTCGTGACTCAGAATGACGGCTAGCGAGAGAGTACAAGCAATTGTGTGACAATTATCTTGAACGTTCACATGCGACACGCGATTTTATTAACGCTTGAAATGTAAATTAACAAGATTGATGACAATTGTCATAAAAACGGTTGGAGCTGGTATATGTGTCAACAGGACCACGCTGGGAAACGGTTGTGTCGGCTCAAAAAGCGACCGAAGTCTTTATATAGCTTCATAATGTCATAAAATTAAGAGCCGAGATAAGAAATCGCTTCTGGGAATGGTTTTTATTAAAGCTTTCCGTAGAAGGATGCGTACAAACTTGAATATAAAATAAATAAACGGTGAGCGAAATCCTGACAACTCATTTTATTATTACGGGCGTAAGGAGGGCGTGAGCCAGCCCTGAATTACAAATATTTTTTGGTGGTAGATTCTGTCAAATTGCTCATGTAGCAGAACAAGTGCCAGTTTTGGGGAATCTCTTCTTAAATACAAGGAATTTCTGGTCTGAGCTTTGAGGAATCACTCCTTAATTAAAGAGAATTTCCGGACACTTGAACGAGAAAAATCTACAGGAGAAATTTTATGGAACAACATTTTTGTTTGTAGAAGATTTTAAAATGAAAAGCTCTGGACCTTTTTTGAGACACTCAGTTGATGTTTTCCCTAAAAAACAGGACAGGAGTAGATCAATATGACCTCAATATGATACACCTCGGATCAAGATACGGGAACGTTTTCCATGGTAATTGTTAGATCCTCTTATGGGAAGTCTGTATCTCTCTGTATTAAAGAAAAGTCTATTTCTATCCCCTGATCCAGTATACCCAAAGTAAGCATTCTATAAAAAAAAATTTGTATCATGACCTATCTTTTTACTGGGTAAGGACTCAGTCTACTTAATAAAGAGAAATATGAATAATACATCTTAAAAAAAACATGTTTTCTGTGAAGTGATAATGTATGCTATCAAATTAACAAGAGCCAATATTTCCAAGCATATTTTACAAAATTTTAAAATGGAAACAAAAATTTTAAAACCAATCATTTTAACTTTTCCAGGTATAGAAAAATATGGCAGCGCCATTCACTGTCAGGGTTGTTAGCATACCACACAGCTGATTGCATTGCTGTTCTTGAAAATGGCGTCAATTAATTCATTCTTTAGATTAATTTTTACTCCGTATCGCTGTCCGCCGACTCTTTTCAGACTTGTTTATTTTCAATTTTATTTTTTTCACTAAAACAATTTTTAAAAAATAAATTTATTCCTTTTTGTGACGCTTTTTTGAATACTCGGTGCAATACGTAATTTACAAACAAAATTTTGACCGTAGTTCCTAAAAGAAATTAATATATTGAACAAAAACTGATATTTGGTTTTTATAGATTGTTTGCAGGTCAATTTTAAATCGGTCTCCACAAGCGTAGCCGAGAATTAAGCTGCGCACTTAATTCGGGATTAAATTTCAAAGCATATTTAAAGTGTAGTCTTTTCGACCGATCTTGGGTAAAATATGTTTGTCTCTCCTCTTGCAAACTACCAGAATGTCTTCAGCTATTTTTGTATAAAAATATTAAAAAAAAAAAACAAAATATTTTCAAAAATGTTAAAAAAAGTGGAATAAATTTTAAAAATTTTTTAAGTCCGATTGTTACTTCAGTTATTCTCCTAAGTCTAAGGCTAAAACTTTGTTATAGACGAAAGTAAAATATCAAACGGTTTTCGAGGTATAGTAGGTGCGTAGCGTTCTCGACCACAATATTTGAGATCGAATTAAATTTGCCCTGCAGTTAATCTGAAAATATCACATATGGGGGTTACTAAATTTACCCAGCGTTCTGAGAAAGTACAGTAAAAAAATTTCTTTAAATTCGATGACCTCAACAAAGAATATTAATATTATATATGATTAATAAATAAATAATAAATAAATAATAAATAATAATAAATAAATAAATAAATAAATAATAAATAAATATAAATAAATAATAAATAAATAATAAATAAATAATAAATAAATAATAAATAAATAATAATAAATAATAAATAAATAATAAATAAATAATAAATAAATAATAAATAAATAATAATAATAATAAATAAATAATAAATAAATAATAAATAAATAATAAATAAATAATAAATAAATAATAAATAAATAATAAATAAATAATAAATAAATAATAAATAAATAATAAATAAATAATAAATAAATAATAAATAAATAATAAATAAATAATAAATAAATAATAAATAAATAATAAATAAATAAATAATAAATTAATAAATAAATAATAAATAAATAATAAATAAATAATAAATAAATAATAAATAAATAATAAATAAATAATAAATAAATAATAAATAAATAATAAATAAATAAATAAATAAATAATAAATAAATAATAAATAAATAATAAATAAATAATAAATAAATAATAAATAAATAATAAATAAATAATAAATAAATAATAAATAAATAATAAATAAATAAATAAATAAATAATAAATAAATAATAAATAAATAAAAATAAATAATAAATAAATAATAAATAAATAATAAATAAATAATAAATAAATAATAAATAAATAATAAATAAATAATAAATAAATAATAAATAAATAATAAAATAAATAATAAATAAATAAATAATAAATAATAAATAAAAATAATAAATAAATAAATAATAAATAATAAATAAATAATAAATAAATAATAAATAAATAATAAATAAATAATAAATAAATAATAAATAAATAATAATAATAAATAAATAATAAATAAATAATAAATAAATAATAATATAAATAATAAATAAATAATAAATAAATAATAAATAAATAATAAATAAATAATAAATAAATAATAAATAAATAATAAATAAATAATAAATAAATAATAAATAAATAATAAATAAATAATAAATAAATAAATAAATAAATAAATAAATAAATAATAAATAATAATAATAAATAAATAATAAATAAATAATAAATAAATAATAATAAATAAATAATTAATACTCTTTGATCTCAACTACATTTTTGGAAAGAGAGCCCGCGCAGTCAACATGATGCGAACGCTCAGTGTGTAGCGCACCTCTTAGACGACTTTACCTCAACAATCGCACAACAGTTAAGTCTGCTGAATACACCCAACGAGTTACAGTGAAATCTAACAAGGAGTCTTTAAATGTTAACAATTTTCTTCTTTTTTTTTTTGTCAATTTGACTGGTAAAAACAAAAACTGTATATTATAAAAATACGCTTAGTAATATTGACCCTGCGTTTATTTTGACTCAATTTTTAGGAGAAAGTGAATTTGAAAGTGCATGAAATTTAAAATTTGCTTCTGTTCTTCAACTTACCGCGTTTCCAATCGTTTTTGATATTTTTTTTCTATCAAATTGTGGTGTTGCTATTCAGAGTAATCCCGGATCAACGATGGGTCCTGTTTAAGAGAAGTTTTCATTATGAAATTATCAATATTAACGAATATATGTAGTTCCTTGTAATTCCAAATACGCTGTCGGTACCAGAGTAATCTTTATTCGAACATTCGAACAAAAATATAAAAATTGATAAATAAATAAAAACCAATAAACAAAAACTAAAAAAAAAATATGAAATTGAGAATTAAAATAATTAATAAACGAAAAATATATTATTAAAAAATAAACTGCTTCATAAACAAAATTTTAAATAATAAAAATATTTAAATTAAAAAAAAAAAATTGATTAAAAATAAATAAATTTATAAAATAAAAATAAATAAAAATTTAAAACCAAGAAATTGAAAAATGAAAATATTATCTCAATTAAAAATTACTTATTAAAAAATAAACTTATAAAAAATAGAAGATTGTAAATTAAAAAAATTAAAATATATTAATAAAAATTAAAAAAATAAATTGATATATAAAACTAAAACATTAATTAAACATTATTTATTAAAAATAAATTAATAAATTCAAATATAATATTTAAAAAATTTAACTTTAAAAAAATAATAAAATATATAAATAAAATTTTAAATCAAGAATCTTAATACAGTAGAATGTGCATATAACGAAGTCCTGAAATAATGAACAGCTCGAAATAGTGAACGCTTTTTTGTTACAGGAACTTTTTAAATAATAAAGTCTGTACAGAGGGGGATGAAAAAGGGGGATTCCCCAGGGGGCCCGGGCTTTCTGAAGGGTCCCACAATTGGCATGGGATTTTTTTTGGTCGCACATTTTTTTGAGGGGACCCCGGAAAACAATCCCCCGGGGCCCCAAATTTCTCTCTGCTGGCCTGAAAATGTTGAACAAAACCTTCAATCAATAGGGACAACCTGGATACAATGAATAGGACGTGCAATAAATAATTCACTATATCCAGATTAGACTAATTTAAAAATTTATCAAAAAAAAAAAAAAAGTTAAAAATATGTAAAAAAAATCTATAATTAAAAAATAAACAAATAAAATAAAAATAAATTAATAAAAACTTAAACAAAAATGACAAATTAATTATTAATTAAAAATTATTAATTACGAAATAAAATAATTTTAAAAAAATATTTAAAAAAAATTAAATTTTTTTTTAAAATAATTGAAAACTAATTAAAAATGTAAAATTAATTAAATTAATAAATAAAAAAAGAATTAATGAATAAAGAGGAATAAACAAATTTTTTTAAATACAAAAATATAACAATAAAAAATATAAAAATAAATAATACGCTCTTATTCAAATTTATATGTTCGGGCAAAGTATATTTTGTTCGTGCTTTTCATTTTAATTTATCTTAATTCAGCGCTTTCAAAACATTTCGTTCCTTATCACTTTTTTCACTTCACATTAACAATGGACTACTCTTCTTAAGTAATCATTAATTTCGAAAATTTAATATTCAAACACCACAACCATTGTAAGGCCATCCTTTTGGGGGAATGAGACAACTCTCACAAACATTATGAATTAATTATTTTTTTCTCTTCTAAGATCGCAGGCAAAAATAATTTCCAAGATTCCAGACAAGCAAAATTATTCATTATTCTTTTTATCGTATTTTTCTTTTTGGAGGCTTTTAGACTTTTAATGAAACACTTTGTCTTAAGGACTATTTTTTGTTTGTTTTTAATATTTCGTTAAATTCTCATCAAAATTCGTTCAATCTTTTATTAATATTATCACTCTATCAATCTCTATCACTCTGATCAATTTTCACTTCCTTTTTTAAATGATTCTTTCAATTTAGCATATTTTTTCATATTCATATCTAAATTTTTTTTTTTTTTCAATTCTTCATGGTTCCTCGAACCATCACAAGTGGAAAGAACAACGAATCAAAACAGAACAAAATTTCCAGAAATTTTTTACGCATCCTCAATGCATTCACATTCACTTTACAACGTGGCAATATTCACATATTGTCCTAGTCACTTTTGTATCAAACCTCCATCGTGAAGTACGAAAAACCTCATTCACTTTTAATCAAAAGAAATTCTCTTCCAAGAAAATTATTTTCAAAATTTCTTCCTTCACTCGCGTCAAACAAAAAAAAAAAAAGAACACCATGACCAAATAAATCAGAATCCACATTTAGCCACAACACAACAACACATTGCTCACCAGAAATTCCTTTTATATATTTATTTTTATTTTTTCTTTCGTTTTCTTTCTAGTGAATGCGAAAACCGACGTGGCCCGAAGGTTTTAGAATCTCATGAGATTCTCAACGATTTCCCGTTCATATGTCCTTACCCAGCGACTGTACTGAGTATACTGTCTGCTGTTGCTTACGATTGGAGAATTTCAAAACCCAAATTCATGGCTGTTCGGCTTGCTTACTCGCTGGCTCAAAGTCTCACTGGCACACTTTCGTGCTCGTGCACACGGGCGTGCGGCAACGGGAGGATTGAATGGATTTACGACTCAACAATAAAATGTACCATTAAAAGTTTTTCAAAACAAAAATTTTGTATTTCAGAAGCTTTCCGAAGCGCAAAGCATATGGAAATCGTAGGTAAGCTCTACAATTTTCAACCATTAATGGGGAGGAACTTTCGATTTCTCGTTGCTTTCGAAGTTCGACGGATGTATCGAATAAGCAAACGATATGAAAAGGATATGAAAAGCGCAACAAGAAGGCGACTTTCTGAATTCTTAAAGAGAGATTTTTTTTTTTGTATAGGCATGAAAGTAAGATGTGAAGAAACTGAAAAATAGAGTTAAGGGAAATTTTAATTAGGGTTTTTCAGTTCTGTTTGAAATTGTATGAAAAATTTATAAGATATATTTTAATTATTTCATGCGCCTGGATAAGATCCTAGTTAACAGAGAATTAAAAAAAAATTTAAATGATTTATGCCCAATTTGTTGACAGAAGCTTAGCCTCGATTTAGTTAAATCTCGGCGTAAAATACAACAAACACACTAGATTTTCGAGTTAAATCGCTTAAAGTTGAGTTTTAAATTTAAGTCTTTGTCAAAAAATTGGGCGTTAAAGTCGTTTATCAAACGTCAAAAGCCCTGTGTTAGATATTCGAAAAATAGCTGTTCACAATAATTTGAAGAAATAAATTCAGCAAAAATTACGTTTCCTAAAAATGCAGAGCAAAATAAACATGATAGGGAATTATTAAGTGTGATGATAGCCGTAAGGAGCACGAATTAATCATTAGAATGAATAATAACTGACTCCATTTTCAAGAATAGCAGTGCAGTTAGCTGTGTGTGATATGATAAAAACTCTGTCAGTGAACGGTTCTGCCATGTTTTTCTAGACTTAAAATATTTATATAATTTTAAGTAATTAATAGGCCAACGGAAAATATTTAAATTCAGCACCTAAACGTATGCATTTGAATATTTAAAAACCAATTAATATAATTTTTGGCCTTTGTAAACGGAGCTTTGTCAAGGCTTTTAAGATACCCCTTCATCTTTCAAATGGGCATACCTACAACATCCCTGCAGAAATGAGCCGATCAATTTCCTAAGAAGGACTAGCCTTTGACCGGTCCAAACCCTACTGGTTAAATTATGGCAGTAATTTGACTATCCTTAAACCAGACAAAATTATGAAAATTTATTCAAAAAGAACTGACCAACTGTCAGGCGTTTTGCGGGCTAGTCCCTCTCCAATGCCAGGCCCATGTAAAAAAAGGACAGTTGAATACATTACAAGTAGAATTAGGAAGGGACTAGTTGTGGTAACATGAAGGACTGACCGAAGGCTACACTTGGGGCAGTCTATATTACTGCAGGGATTGAACAGAAATGTAACTATCGGTAATATTCGTATATTTCGATGGATTCTTTCAGGTGCTGAATTTAAATAATTTCTGTTGCCCTGTAGGAAATTGAACTAGTGCTGAAGTATTCTCTAACGATTTCCTAAATCAACAGTACTAATCGCTCATAATTTCCCCGTCAATGCATTGAACTTTAAGCATTTACTCTGAGGTGCCAATCGAAAATCGACAGTCGCGATTGAACTAGTGCAGAAGTAGAGCCAGGTCCTTTCAGGTCCTTTTTATTTTAAGACTATCACAGTAATATGACCAATAAAGGACATAAGTAAAATTATGACTTCAAATGAAAACTGAGTTCTCCGATCTTGCCGTAAATATTCATAACTTTTTGGCTATAATTCTCATTAACTTCACAACTTTTATTGCATAAAACGATTTTCAGTTCTACAACTTTTTCAGTGCTGCCACATGTTTGTCTTTGCTAGTTATGCCACCTCTATGTATTTGCTCCTAATTTGGGGATATTTTTTTCTCTTCAGATGATTTTGTAAGATATGGAATTTTTTCGAGGTATTCTGAATGGGAAAAAATTGTTACTAGGTGTCCTTTCACAGCTCACAGCCTGACAATTGAAAAATCTATCTTAAATCCTTATTAGAGTCTTCCGCGGACTAATTGAACCTCTTTGATGATTGTCCTTTCCAAAATCAAATTAATGAAGAAAACCAGACAGATCCCTCATTAAATCCGAAATGACTCAATTGGATATTCATGTTGCTTAAACAATTGTGTCGAGGATTGAATGGATATAATTGACTCTCATTGAGATGTGCAATGGTAAAAGGTTGAAACAGCTGAAGGTCTTATCACGATCATCAATTTAAACGGAAGTCCTTGCTTCGCATTATTTTTACTCAATTTAATGAAAAAAGCACCATCAACCCAATTTCCTCACATGTAAACCAAACGAAGTCCAAACGAGATAAGTAAGTGAATGAAGAGAATTTTCTATAAAAGTGGGAATAAACTCAATGGGAATACATAAAAACAAAGTTTTAAGTACTTTTAATGGAGCTGCCCACTCCACTTCACACTTTTTCTTCGAATCGAATAGAATTCAGCTAAGTTCCGTATAGCCCAAAAAGAAAAAGAACCCTTTGGAAAAGAATTTGCTGAGCACGTACATAGAGATAGCATTGCTTCTCTTACCGCCGCACACATTTATTGACAAGAATCGATGGTCAATGCCCACATCACGTCTCAAAGGTCCATGCGGACTTTTGAGACATCGACGGAACAAATCGAAAGACCGAACGCCTGAACTCTTGCTACAAAAAAAAAAAAAATGTCTTTCATAACATATTCGGTGTCCATACGGCTCATACGTTTCAACGAAAAGAAAATTTTTAGATTAACGCTTTAATACCTTTTATTTCTTTTTTTTTGCGAGGCGAAAGGGTCACCAACTTACCAGAAACTTCCGTTCGGGATGACAGCGTGGCGCCAACACGTTTTATGCTGCATCGATTCATTGATTTGGCTGGCTCGAGTTGGTCGCTCTGCCGCATGAAATCGAGAGCAATCGTGCCAAGTGGGGATAAACTTAAGTGCTAAATCTTGATTGTAAGACTCCTGAAATCCTCTAAGAATCCTTCGTATCCCATTTTTTTTTATTTTCAGTAATCCTGCATAAGTTTCGGCAAAATCGATTTGCTTCACAAATACATCACTTCAGGACACCCTACACAAGGTGCCTTGGCCTTCAAATTTCTTAAAGATATACTTCCATATGTCCATTCGAACTCCTTTTTGTTGTGTTCACTGATGTCTTCTTGGCTTTAAGAGTTTTTGAAGAGTCAATTAAGGCTAAAGTAGACCATTTTATGTTGCCTCAGAATATTTTGAGTAGATTTAAGGCCTCGCAAAATGTTTTCCTTTTTTATTATGAAAAATTCCTTCAATTTAAAAGGATTTGATTGATTTGATAGCATTTTATGAAGTACTTCAATTTTAACCTCAGCCATTCGTTTTTCGTAAAAAAGAAGCTTTTCTGAAACAAATCCTTTTCAATTTCATCCTTAAAAAGGAATGCATCAAATTCCACTTAAATCCAATGAATTCTGATGAGAATTTTAGCATCACAATTCAAAGCCTTTTAATGCGAAATAAGTGAAGGAATGAAAAGTTAACGAGCGGGAATAAGGAGAGCGGGGGATCTGGAAACACTATCTTTCGTGTATGGGAATTTATGCGTTTTTTATATGTGAAAAGGTACGCTTAAGATTTCTGCAATTTCCTTGCCTTTTTTGGCTCTTTCGAATAAGATCTCGCCCGGTTCTGCCACCGACCTCGCCAAGCAGCCTTGAACCGACAGCCGAAAATAAGCGAGCGTAATATTTCACTCTAGTAAATCTTGTAGAAATATGATTCTAAGCCAAATTACAGTCAAAGAAATGCATCCTGCGTGATTAAATGCACGTAAGTACATGTGAGTGGGTGTGTGTGTGTGTGTGCATGTGGGAGGGAGCCTGCTGAGCTGACATGAGTCTGAATATTCATTTCAAGTTTTTACTCGAATTGTTAGTCGGAGCCGGAGCAGTTGTGAGTCTGGGCTGAGGGTCTAGTTGAAGAAAAACACAGGCAGATGAGAATTCCAGTGCGTATGTGAGGCTGTTTTCACACTCACGAGAAAGAATATTTTTGTTATTTTTAGTAGGAAATGAAAGGATATTCCATGTTACAGTTTTTAATGGGCTTAGTTGGTTCCGCTTACCCCCATTCCACTGTTTGCGGGGCCTAAAATAATGATGCAATTTCGTGTGCCATATGACACGCATTTCGGGCTCTGCAAAATTAATTTCTCTCGCTTAGACGCTTGAATGGTGGACGTTCCAAAAACGTCAAAAGAGACTCCGACTCGGATCCAGGCTCGGACTTGGCTTTGAGAACAGATTGAAAATTTCATGGAAATTTCCACAGTCAGTAACGAATGAATGAATGAATGGATGGATGGGTGGATGAATGTTTGATTTAACCTCAGCAGGAAAGTGAATTGGGAAATTCTTTGTTTGTGCAAAGAAATCAATTCAAATGCAGGAACGACCTTTCGTTTCTTCCACATGCTGCCACTGTTTCCATGAGTGCCATGAGGGTCATGCAGGAGTTACGTAAAGCTGATGCACTTGACGTGGAAATTCAAAATTTTATATGAATTCCAATTTCTGTAAGATTTATTACTTCCCATAAATGCCAGGCATTTCCAGCACATTTCCGGTATGTCGGACATGCATTTGAATAATTTCAAAGGTCGAGAAAATCGGACCTAGGATGCTGTTGGATTTCTGTCTTTTACTGAGGGTCATTCATTCACATTTGTTGCAAATTCATTTGAAAGGAGATAGAATTCTTCAACTTTATTGTTCTTGGAATTAGGATTGCCTGCTTTTCTTCGAAATGGACTCAATAAATTAATGAGAAATTGAAACTAGAAAACGATCGATCAGCAGCTCATCGTTTAGGGCACTTTTTTTAAATGAATTTTTGGCTTACATAGATCTGGACAATTAGTCTGATAAAGGACAATATAGTCCAATCGATGGGATTCCTTTCATTGCGATTTAAAGCCCATTGAATAAAACTTTAATTGACGGCAATATGCCGCACCCAAACCTGAAACAAATGGCGCCTGAAAACATTAGAAACAAAAGCGAGGTTAAAGTTACTTCAAAATAAGACACATGGGAGCAGTAAGCAGGAGTCGAATAGCCTCTTCTCAACGGACACAAAATTTTCCAAAATGGACAAGTAATTGCCCTTTTCGAATTCGTAACCCCCAGGATTCTATCGCGAACCCTTAGCATTCTGAGTTGAAGCGAAATTAATTTCTTAACGCACATTAACGATTGGTCATGGCTCGTCAGAAATTTAAATACACCAAAATTTGTTTATCCCTCGCCCTCTATTTTTCCATGGAATTGGCTATTTCGACCGTATGTTTCAATGGCATTAAGGACATTAAGTTTACAGAAAATACCATTTGAGTGCTTTAACGATGGAGAAAATTGAATCAAACGTCCGATTCGGGCCAAAGACAATTCAATTTACCAGATTAAATGGAAAAACACATGCATTAAAATCAAATTAAAGAGTCTAGACTGTATCAAAGAAAAAAGGCAGATAATCAGATGCAAAAAAGACTAGAGGTCAAAAAATTTTTAAGGACATTGCGCTTGGTGCTTTATGCATGTGTGTGTGTGTGTGTGCTTTAAACTGTTTTGAAGAATTTTTATCTAAGTACTTCAAATCAAAGCTCTCATAATAGGGCTTAAGAAATTTTGTGAAATTTCTGAAGATGATTTTGAACACGTTCTTTTAAGTAATTGAATTGCCATGCCATAAAAATTCCAAGAAAGCTTTTAGCTTCAAAGGTTCTTCCCAACAAAAATGACACCTCAGTTCGCATCAGTAGCAAAGTATTCTTATGGATAAAGTTCTTTTGACCTTTTTCAAGAATCTTTTCAAGATCCAAGGACATTTTGCATGGCACCTTAAGACTGTTGCTGTTGCTATGGGCAGCATTTCGCTTTTGAAACTATTTCGAGTGACATTCAAAACAAGTGAACGAAAATTTTCACAATTAAGATGAGGGGGAAAAAACAGTAAAAATGAAGAGAACAAAAGAGGATCATTTAACGCGATAAATTGTCACCTTTCCTTTGTCTCCGGCAGGTAATTTATGAATATTCGTGTAGATTACATTCGCTTTTTCCAAGAACTCCATTCAAGAGAGAAAGGCCGAAGGACTGCAGAGGATAAACCATAAAGCAATCCTTGTTCAAATTAAAATTATCATCAACAAACAACAATAATAATTCAAAAAGTAATTATGACAACGAAGAAAGATCGACCGCAGAGTATAAGTTCCGCGTTAATCCATGAAAGAGTTCCATCTCAACATTTCAGAGGAGTGTGGTCAAGGACATTACTTTAAATAAAACAACTTTTCCACCGTCGGAGAAGTAACGGTTTTCCTTGCATTCTCTTTAAGAATATTAAAAATATTTTTTTTATGAAAAAATACAAAAAAGACTTTTTTTTTTTAGCAATTACAAAGGAAAACCACACTCAAGGATAACGAATCAAATAAAAAATGAAAGCGAAAATTAAAAAAAAAATTTAATAATTTTTATAAAAGAAATGCAAATGAATGCAGCGAAGTGTTTGAACTGAGCTCAACCGTTCGTGAATTTTCCTGTTGACCGTTCACATAAGCGGTCATTTATATGTATGAAGGCCGTCAAACGTGGTCATTATTACCATTTCGAATGCGTACGCGACGAAAATGGATGATTACGATTTCATAAAATAATTAACAGTGCAAAAAGGCATGAACGTGATGGCGCGGCGATGATTCTTGCTTCGGACTGAGCTCAATTAATGGATTGCGTTGCTGATGGTGTTTTTCGAGCCGTAGAAAATTTTTTTTAACAGACTTAAGACGACGTGAGACTTCTGAGAACTCATGCGTTCAGCTATTTGATTTCCTATGAAGCGCTTGTTAGTGCCTTCGGATTACGTTGGACCATAAAATGCACCGCAAGGACTGTCATCGAAAGGTGAAATTTTCTGAACAAGCGTAGATTATAGCATGCGTCAAGATAGCTCAACTCTTCGATATGAAATCTGAATACACAGAGCGAAAAGACCACATAAAAATATCATATAAATTAGGACAAAGTTTTGAAAATTTCTCTATAGTTTTTCTTCAAGAAGAGGTACGTCTTAATTTAAGGGGAATTCCTTTTCAATTAAAATAATTTCTGAAATAAAAGGATTAAAAAATAAAATTAAATTAAAAGCTATTTAAAAATGAAATAAATGGAAAGGACTGTCAAATCCCATACAAAAAATTTCAAATTCCTTTTAATTAAAAGTGTAATAACAGGGCTTCAGAGGAATAAAAACGATTTAATGCAAAAAATAAAAATAAAAAGTTCCAGAAGAACCCATAGGAATTGAAAGGTTTCATGACTTTCTAGCAGGATGGAAACTTCGCTTTAGGCTCTTTTTCTCCTCCTGAGTGGTATTTTCTAATTTTTTGCCTCTTTCTTCCTCTCTTGCCAAATATTCAATCTTTTTTATGCGCGAAATCATCTCTTCCTCTTTCTTTGCCTCTTCCCTTATCTGAAAGATCTATTAAAATTTTCTCTCTCACCTGATCTTACTCTCATTCTCTCTCTTTCTCTCTCTCTTTCTACTCTCTCTCTCTTTCTCTCTCTCTCTTTTCTCTATCTCTCTTTCTCTTTTTCTCCTCTCCGTTTTCTCTTCTCTCTCTCTTTTCTCTTCTCTCTTTCTCTTCTTTCTCTCCTCTCTCTCTCTTTCTCTCCTCTCTCTTCTCTCTCTCTTTCTCTCTCTTCTCTCTCTCTCTTCTTCCTCTCCTTCTCCTCTCTCTTCTCTCTCTTTCTCTCTCTTTCTCTCTCTCTCTCTCTCTCTCTCTCTCTCCCTTCTCCTCATTCTTTCCTCTTCTCTTCTTCTCTCTCTCTCTCTTTCTCTCTATCTTTCTATCTTTCTCTCTCTCCCCCACTCTTCTCTCTCTCTCTCTCTCTCTCTGTCTCTCAGTCTCTCTCTCTCGCTCTCTCTCTCTCTCCTGTCTCTCTCGCACCTCATGGACCATCCCAGCGGCCAACAGTTACGAATGCACACAACCCCGATTATTTTGTGTTGTGGTTGCAGGCGTTCACTCTACAAAACGGCCATACTCGAACAAAATTATAGCAACATTGTATATAAGGTCGAGCGCATTTCCGCCTAGGATGTGTGTTGAAGTGTATCAGGTTTTGTAAGCAGCATTTTGGTGAGAAAGAATTCACACATTGTCCCATTAAAGTGAGCCACTATGAATTTCGCATGGAAAAAATTAATTAAATTTTTGTGGAAATCAATTCGGAAAATTCTCAATTTTATTTGTTAAGCTTTAAAGGGCTTTACGAAATCGACATTTCAATCGGTTGCGCAATAATGTGCCAGTGTCAGTACCAAAAGTTCGCACGTCTCTCGTTATCGGCTTAAATACTTTCTTTTGTATTCAAGCTGCACAAGTTGACACTGTTCGAGCATTAAAGTATTTTTCATATAAATGGAAAAACATTTCATTAATAAATTCAATAAATGAATTTCACTTGAATTTATTTTTGCGATATTTTTTCAATAGTTTTTTTCAACAAAGAAATGGGAAAGGGAAAGGGTGAAAGGACAAGCGTGGGTTAAACAGTTTCCACTACCTCTTAACCGCAAGTGAATTATTTATTTATACGAAACTTAAGAAGGGGGGCGAGGGAGGTGGCAGTATAATCGTGCGAGATGCGAAAGCATCATTAATTTGATTTCTTTCATTTCATCATTTTCCGCAGTCGAAATGGAATCTCAGCACAAATCTGGTCTGGTCCTTTTTCATTCTCTCTCTCTTTCTCTCTCATTCTCTCTCTCTTTCTCTCTCTCATTCTCTCTCTCTCTCTCATTCTCTCTCTCTCTCTCATTCTCTCTCTCTCTCTCTTTCCCATGAACTTCTGCTGTTATTCATTTCGCTCTGTTTGCTCACTGCGGACAGTGATAAATGAAGCGAAAATGTATTTTTAGAGCTAAACCAAACAAACAGACTCAAAAAGAAACAATTAAACGAGGAGGAAAAGCGAAATGAAAGCGAAAACATCTGCTAAGTAAATTTGAAATACAGAGTCACTGGGAATGGTTCCATGAACAGCGAAATGGAAAGCTGAAAAATCTAGTAACGGAGTGGATTTGTATAATTTTGCTGGTTTTGCAGATGAAAAGAATTTTTTTATGTATTTTTACGAAGGTCTGAGACAAAGGACTTGATTTTTTAGCTGTTTTTTTCGAGACAGCAATTAATGATGGAAAAAGGCTACGGAATCTTTTACTATATTTCTTCTAAACTTCAAAAAATACTTAGGCAATTCAAAAGTACTTCTAGAATCCCTTTTAAATTTATCCCAGCTAAAATGAGTATTTTAAGAGGTTGTATTGCAGCTTTTTCGACCAGAACTCGAGAATGAATTATCGGATTCAAATAAATTGTCCCTTATATTAAATTTTACTAACCCCTCTTCAACTCTTTTCTACATAGTTTTAAGATCGGTCACATAAATAACATTCTGTCATCGTATTTCTGTGGACCTTTAAACCTAAACAAACAAGTATTTTTAGAAAACAAACATATCTTTTTTCATTTATCGGCATCTAAAAAATGTTTACGTAAAAAATATTTTTTTTTACATTTTTCATTTAAAGTATGTGTTTTCCTCCAACAAAATGAGATACTTATCTTCAAAATCTATGGCTAACCGGCAAAGTTATAATATTCTAAGTGAGGGAGAAAAAGCAAAATAAGCAATGATGATGTTTTCATTGTCCTTGACAGAAGAAATGTTATTGTTCATGGGAGGAACCTAAAATTACTGCATATTCAATTGATAAGGTTTGTCAAAGCGATCTCTTCAATTAGTTCTCCTTACCACTTTCTAATTTATGCTAAATTCAATAACTCTTTAGGGGGCTGTTTTCTTCGCTAGGCAGTCTTGGACAATTTTTTTTTTTTGATTCCTGACAGAAAACGATGAGCTTTTAAAAAATATTTTTTTCTTTTCGTTAAAATTAATGAGAATTATAAATAAACACTTTTTTATGCGAGGGCTGCTCAAAAAGTTCTCGATTTTCCTTCCAAGTTTCAATAAAAAGATAACCGGTTATAACCAATAAGTGTAGTAGGCTTAATCTTGGAAAAAATTTTGCGATATTTTTTAACGAAATGGCGGCCGTTGAAAAATAACAAAACGATCACGGGTATATTTTTTTGTAGTTCAGTGTAAGAAAAAATAAATAAAAATTTTGCTAAAATTATGGTTGAGCATCAGACCATAATGGTGACAATTCTGCGTCGAATCCATTTCTGTTTCGTTTAAATCGGTCCAGTTTAACTGGAGAAATCATAGCCGCCCGTTCAAAACAAAAAATTTAACAAATTAAAAAAAAAAACATGGCTTTTAGATAAATGTTTTTTATTTGAAAGTTAGTGAGAAAATATCAATTTAGCTGCAGACCTTGCTCACAAGAAAGGAATATCTTCAAAAATTTGCAATTCAAAAAATTTTTACCACGATATTCTACAATATCAAGGTTTGGTCCTAGCAAAAAAATAAACAAAAAATTTGGAAATTTTAACCCCTTAAACAAGAATTTGCTCAAAGCATCTATATGGTCTTTACCAAATTTCAAAAAATCCAGTTTTGCCAACTCATTTTACCGCAATGGGTGTCACGTTATAGTCCTTAACCATAACGCAATCAAGACTTTTTTAAGGAACAATTGTAGTCAGTTATTTCTAACAAAGGGCAAAAAAAAAAAATTTTAAAAACACTTATACAGAGGTGGCAATTCTGGGATGCGATTGGGCATATAGTATGCTCGAAATTGATCCAGGTGTTAACCCGGTTGATTGCGGCACATGGCTAATAAAAAACATTAGTCATACACAAATACAATGAAAACCTCTGGTTCAAATGTGCGGTAAACGACCTTAGTGGCATCATGCAACAATCATACAAAGCTAAAGAAGATAAAAACCCTCCTAATGAAAGAGAGAGACTTATACCGCCGCGATTGTTGAAAACAATTTGGATGATTTTTGACACGTACAACTACCTTTAAATGATGCGAAGAACAGCCCTAAATCCCACCATTTTCATATCCATTTTAATTCTGTTGAAAGCCTCCAAAATTTTATTGCAAAATTCTTAGTGAGCACACACTTGCATATCAAAACGGATAAAGGATTATGTACTCATGGCGCGTGAACGTATGCAAATGTTTGAAAGTGTCCTGTAACGAAGCATCATCCTTGAGCCATTTGTCCTACAATGTTGGCCGATGTTATTTAATTAATGCAAGAATATGTTTGCCTTCCAGAATAGATCGTTATTGAAATGGATTCCGAATGATATTTGCCAAAGTGTGCGATCATCATTGCGAGCAAATATTTGAAGATTAACGACAATGGAATGAACTGGACGCAATTCTCATGAATCGCCCATGGTCGTCATACGGTTCGGTATGCACTTAAGAGAAACGATAATAATTATTCATATCACAAATACTCTCTGGTTAAACACTCACAAACACGAAATACAAATACAATTTCTCATACAGTATATCCTTGTGTCCTGCTGTCCAATGATTTCTCAGTGGGCCCGATGAATGTAAATCGATGGCGTCAAATATTGATAAAATATTAAACACGCTTTCGCACTCTCCAACCACTCACAATATGGTGTGTGTGTGTGTGTCTGTCAATCTGTCTTCTTAGCATTGAAAACATTGGTTAAACAAATTAGAGACACAGCACTCTATTTTCGAATGATTGGTAAGGATAAATGCTTGCCTGTGGCAAATAAAACCAGGAAAGAAAGCATTTAATTATGGCCAGAAAGTCGTGGTTCAAAGCAATTTCGACGGAATCCCCCAATTGTCGATTTATCGCATCACTTTAATTAATTTATCTGCGAAGAAAATTTCCCGAATGTTCAAAAGGGACATTTCCAAGAAAGAGTCAAAGACAGAACCACGTTAAGTTCAACCCGCAATTGAGGAAAACTCAATTAAGCAGCGAGAATAGCAACATCACTAAGCAAATCCCATCACTCGGATCCATAAATGAAACGAGAACTTTCTTTCTTCTGTGCCACTAACACTCAAATGCCACATTCGTCGACGCACAAAAGTATGCTTTGGAAAGTTTCAATAGCTTATTTGAAAATAGAAACCGAAACCCATCAAAACATCAACTGAGAAAGCTTCACCCTTCGAGTCCTGCGAATAGTTTTCTTTACTCTCGAAAGCGCTTCAATTCGTGGCACGCCGAAGCCCTCCACACGACGCAATGTTATGCCATGCCATTCTGAATGTCAGCGCGGAAATTGTGTTGGGATTTGTACAAATAGAGACCCCCAAAACGAATCTGCTGCGCACTTACATAAGGTTCAAGTAGTAAGCCACATGACCGTATCTTAAAGTTAGCTTTATTTGATTCTCGTAATTTAACCGAAATTATAAGATAAACCATAAAAAGCAAATAGAAACATTAGCGGGAGAAGAGCGGAAAATCTGAGAGCTCCATTCGATCCTTGGTACATTCGACTGCTTATTCAAAAACGCAATAAAGGACATTCCACTCTGTCGTGAAATGCATGCGCGAAGCAGGAGGACTTCGTGGCGCATCCTTTATCAAATTTCAATTGAATAAACAAGTTGCGTAAATATTGCAGGGGAACACGAGCAGCGAGCACTCGCAGCTCCAAACAATTTCTATGAATCATATGGGAGTGTGTGTGGGTCTGTGTGTGTGTGTGCGGGTGTCCTGAATGCATTTGACACGCGAGATGGTGTCAGTTCGGAGGAAGTTTTGTTTAAACGACTGTTGACTGTTGAAGGGAAGCGCTATGTCAAGGATATTTCAGAGAAAGAAGATAGCTGAATGAGGAAAGAGTTTCTTGAAGCTGTGGAGGAAAATATGAAAACCTTTGTATATTTTTAAGGATAAAAAGGACCCATTCAAAGAGATTATTGATCGGCCTGGAGCGGCTCCAAGAATTGGGATTCAGTTGGAAAATTTTGCTTCAACTCATTATAAAATCAGTTTCCTTATTTAAGATTTTTTTCATGTTAAGTATTCTGAATATTTTTCCCCCTTTCCGGGCGGCTTAAGCATTAGTCTGCGGTGGCAGAGACCAAAAAACTCAAATTATACTTGATAATTATCAATAACCAGAAAAGGTAAACAATCTCAAGAACTCCAAATGGAAAAAGGTGCTTAGCCTAAAATGAAGCAAAAGATGTCCTTTTGGAAATTTTGAAATTGAATAATTCAGCAAGGAAAGAAAAGGAAAGGCATAGGCATATTAATGACAGGAGCGAGACGATTCCTTATGGGCTTGGAATGAAGAATATACATAGTTCCAGACACAATGGAGGTTTGAAAAAATTGTTCTCTCCTCTGTTTAAGCCGCTCCCGTCAGTCATTCAAATTTGAATTTTTGTTCATCCGTCACTGATCCTCCAAATGTTGAGCCTCAGTCGTTTCATTTCAAGCGCTGCCTTTCGGCTTACGCTGCCATTCGATTTTTCCGTCAACGAACGTGAGAAATTTCACTTTTGAGAACTTATTCCCCTCCCGCCATTCACAAAAGTAGGTGGTCGAAAAAAAAAAACAGACAGACAGACATACGCAGTGGCATTCACGGGAAAGCGAGGAGCGTGACGGTGAATTAAGAGCTCTGGGCTTGCGTTCGGTCACTTTGGAGAGCGTGTGTTTTCGATGGAGTTTTTTGTGTGTTTCCGAGCGAACCGCTTGAACCAAAGTTTTTTCTATTCCGCACCTGACCTGAGGCGTGACTAAAAATTACACACGATGGAGCAGAGGACGTTGTATGTTGAACCGTGGGAACGTAAACTGACCGTTACGGAAAACGCACTGGAACGATTAAATTTAAAGAGAAGTTGGCTAAAATATTTTTCACTCGAGGAATTTGAAAGCATAGATTGGAATCGTTGCATCATGCATTTGGGGCCATAACTGGGCCACAAAATTGGCAAATATTTTGAATCGTTTTTAGCGAGACGCGATGGAAACTAAGTACAGCCATCGAGGACCACAGCGAGCTTTGTTTTATAGCAAACTTTCGCAGGGTACTCTCCTTGCTTCTGGCAAATCCTTCATTCGATTGAATTTTTTTCTACCGTCTCAGCAACGCAATAAACCACAGCACGGCTTCCATGGAAACAACCGCATTGAATTGCATCGACTTCAATCCTGAAGCATGGCTGCTGGAACAGCGCTCTTGAAGGATCGGGAAGCGAAGAGTGAATTGAAGTGATTTTGATAAATCTAGTGCCTTGCTTGAAAATTAAGTCACAGACCCATAGAAAATCCATGAAAAAATGCCATCAGTAAGCACAATAAATGGAAAACTTTTTAAGGATATCGTGAAATGTTAAAAGCTTTGCTGGCCTCAAAGAGAGACGGATTGTTGAAGAGTTGTCCTCAAACGAAAGAAGTTTTTGAAAGGTCCTGCAAAATTCAATTGCCTCATGCCTTTAAACAAACTTGCAGGCGATATATCCTCCGAGAGTGAAAAGATCAGCTTAAATCAGGATCAAAGCAAGGAATTATGAGCACAGAGAACTCCAAAAGTAGGGGAGTGACATCTCAGATGCAGTGGTGCAACAGCTCCTGCTCCTTTTGTACACCCTGTAGAAAATTGAACTCGAGCGGAAGTACTCTTCGAATACTCCCCAAGCAGTACTACTCCCTCATAATTTCCTCGCCAATGCATTGAGCTGTCAACTTTAACCCAGACGTGTCCTTCGAAAATCGACACTCGCGATTAAGCTGGTGCAGAGGTAGAGACAACGGAGACAATTGAATACATTTGATATACCTTCTACGTTAATAGAAAGGCGAGCGGCCCGGGCTGCCGGAGCTCACTGGATATGCATATATTATGCGTTTGTACGGTTGATGGTAACGCCCAGAACTACTCTATGTCGACCCTAAAAAATATGTATATTTAGAAAAGATCAGCGGAGATTCGATAAAGCCATGTCCATCCGTCAATCTGTCTACACAGGAGTTAAGTACAAATTTTACAAGCAGCTAAGTTCAAGTGAAAAGTACTGATAAATGTGATTAGAGGTACTGTTCCTTAATACTTGTGCCCAGATAGATTTCAACACTGCTCACATGGAAAATGTCCTTCTGTGAATTTACCTGCATTAAAAGTGCATTCGAAAGAAGGAAGATAAAAAAGAATTAGAATCGATGTCAGACATTTTCCGTCTCCTATGTCAGATCTTCCTTCAGGACGCACTCATTGTGCAGCAGATGCTCAAGAAAAGCATCGAAGAATCGACACATCCTTAAGATAGATGAGAATGAGCAGGAGACGTCTCGAAGGTATCACAGCTTCTTGGTTACGAGTTTCGACACATCGTATGGAGCTGTTGACATCTGGATGCGATTTCAACATGACGTCCTTGTGTCAAACCATTTTCTCTCATCGGATATGACTTGCTGCTCTTGATGCCTCTGAATGTTTCTCCTTTTCTTATTTTCCGTTTTCCTGTCGATGAAAATTTCCGTTTCGTTTTATTAATTCTGTGGGCACGCACCAAGTCCTTGCAAGCAACTTCCACGCGCAGGATTCGGCAGCCTCATACCTGATATATTAATATTACATCAGCGGAAAGTTAAAATTTATTTTAATAGAACTTTAAAAATTATAGCTTCCATTCTGATGTCCTTATATGCGCCGTATATCCTATTCGTGGATGTGCGTTTTGCGATAAAAAGTGAATATGATTTGAAACGGAATATTTTATGAATGTGCATAGAATTCTGGCACGTCTCCTTGAAGCTGCAAATCAAGAAATTTTCCATCCACGGGCGTTTCTTTTATCGCAAATTTTAAAGAGCAAAGTGAATAAAGAGCTGAGCTGATTTTAAAGGATGTTGGTGAAAATCTTTAAACTTTCCAAGTTCTTAAGGATCGACGTTTTGCAATCGATTATGTGCCTTCAAACATTTATGCTCCGCCAAAATGTTTCCCGCTACACGAAGTAAGCAACGAAGCAATCAAATTTTAGTGCCAGAAGCGTCAATGGCCTGGGTTTGCCTTGCTGCATCGCATGCTCCACAACAACCGACGATCAATCATCATAAATTTGGCCACCCTCATTACGACCAAGGATCTTTGGTGGTTCGGCCTCTCAACACACACACAACCCATCGTCTATGCACATTTCACCTTGCAGGGCAATGAGTAAAAGTTATAACCCAATTTGGCGGAATGAGCTCCGTGCACGTGTGGAAAAAGGCGTAAATGTAATAAAGGAAGCAACGTATATGAGAGCCGAAACACTTTAATGGCTATCACAGGATGAAAGGAATATCATTTGAAGGCGATGCACGCAGGATTTTCGAATTAAATTTCATTTAATGCAGGAGGATTTGGAATTGGGTAACTTACCCCATACACAATACCGCCACATGACTTAGAACGTCTTAACCCTTTAAAGCTTAATCATGATAATGCATTATAGAATAATATTTGACGAGGTACCAATGAGAAAATTTAATTTCAAAGTAGAGTTTTAAATGAATATTTCAAGAAATAATCATAAATCCTAGACTGGAAATGAAAAAAAAACAGTATTTTTGCCTCATCAAACTTATTTTCACTGGAGCATGTAAGCCTCTTTCTTAAGGACTAAGCATTGTGTGAAATGGAAGACACTGTAGGATGTTTCAATCAAAGATCGTCCAGAAGTTCGAATAATTTAAGCCTTGAGATCTCTTATACATCGAATTGAGATCGTCCTGATACCGAATTTCCGTTGTGAATTTATTATTTACTGCACTGAGATTTGCAATCAACCTGCAACAGTGTCCTTATACTTCGAATATTCTGTTGTGATCTATTTCCGAATGTTCTTCAGTGTTAATGGTACCCCAATTACTGGTGGACCCACTCACCTTTGGCAAAGGTAGCTACCAGTTTCGGCCTAGAGCTTTTCTGTTGATTTGGGTCTCGACTTACTGCAACTACACTTCCAAAATTGCTTCGAGTGTTGAAGAAATGGACACCAACAAATTTACATGCGTTGGAAGACTTTCGAAAGCTTGTGGAGAATAGGACATAAATCACGGCCTAAGCATTTCCTGATGGCAATCGACTTAAATGACAACAACACTCCAACAATAGCGTGCAAACCGAGGCTCTACAATTATTTAAAGATTTGCTGAGTCTAAGGAAAAGTCTGAGCGAGGGAAAGCGAAATCGATTTAAGATCAGAAGAATCGAGAGACATAATTCAGGTGCAACCAAAAGAATTCCTATCAATTCGAAAAACTTCAGAATAGAGCAAATGGACCATAACAAATCTGACTGTAAAATATCCTTATTTAAAAGGATTCTGATTCTTAAGAAGTAACAAATTCCATTGAGCGAGGGAACAAAGCGAAAATCATTTAAATTCAAAGAATGTCGACGAGCTAAATGTTGCGGCATCAAGAAGAGAAATTTTCAATGAATTCGAAACAACTTTCATGAAATATGTTGGGACGAAACTGACCTTTGAGAAACTGTCGACTGCTACAAAGTATCCATATTTTAAGCAACCGGACAAGGAATACTTAGAATTCGCAATTCAGAAACCTTTATATGTTTAAATGAAAAAAAGCAATACTTCAGAGTAAATGCAAACTAAAAATGATAATTAAAGAAATCACTTAAGATTTCGGACTGTACGTCTCAAAGTCTCGCCGTAAAACTCTGCAGCCAAGAAGGATGGAATAAATTTCTGAAACTCTCGAAACAATTTCTGCAGCTTGGGACGCACTCGCATCGCTTTGAGGAGAATCTTATGAACAAGCTACTTTTCAGCCTTCTGTTATTCCATTAAATATTTGCATGACAACCTGAGATTCAATATGTTTTACTTAAATATGACACAGAAATTCTTCTTTATGTCCGAAGCCTTTATAATGTCGATTTAAATTGGAATTTCAGTGCAAAAGCAATTGACGCTGGAGTCAGGAATTTCTCTTAATGAGTCAAATATCAATTTCTTTAACGAAATCCTTAAGTTCGAAAAAGTACGAATCCTCAATTGTACATCCAGAAAACTTCTCGCAAAGCCGTAAAGACGGATGATCGAAATTTTGATCAAGTCGAATATTACAGTCACCTAAGATCCATCGTTTGAAGAACTATGACCAAACATTTTCGAGTTTCAACAAAATCATTTAAAAATTAAAAACAGTAAAGAAAGTCCTATCGGTTCCTTACAATGGAAATGAGAATGACAATAAAGGAAATTCTCATCATATGTCAAAGCGGTTGAGGCTCTTGCAAAAAGTTGTCGATTTCACTTTGAATTGAATTTCGACGTCGCAAAACAATCCCCTTACATGCTTTGGGGAGGTACAGATCCACTTCTCAGAATGTTCTCCATCACGAGTTCCAAAATTTCAGGTTATTGTGAAACCAAAATGCAATTAATCAGCTCGAAATAATTGCAGAAAGCTCATGAATTGTAGATTCAAGCAACAATGTTGCGGTAAATAGACAAGAGGATGATGCGGCAACATTAATGGAATTCGAAGTGAATTTTTCGAGTGTCATTAACGTAATGGATTGTGTAGAATACCGCTAAAACAAATTCGTCAATGTTTCCATCAATCTTTGACAAACATTAAAATTGACAGCTTAAATGTAATCAATCGGCATAGATTAACAGAAATGGAATTAGCAAATCAGAAATTACGAAAATTTAATTACATATTTTAAGATTGTATTCACAAGGTTTTTATGAATCGAAACTGTTGGAAATTGGACAATGAAAACGAAAGTAAGAACTAAAATATTTCTCCTTTGATTAAATCTGATATTACAATTTTTAAGATAAAATTTCTTATTTCCATAAAATTTTCAAAATTTTAATACTAAATTTGAAGGAAGATGAAGATATGAGAGAAGATGAGATAAATGAATAAAGACAGAGAATTTATTGAAAAAAAATTTAGCTATCTTTTGGCCAAAATAACTTGCCTTAATGTCTTAGCTATTTTTCTTTAATTAAGAGAGAAGAAATATTCAATGAAGTTTAAGGCAAAGATAATTAGCAAAAGTTAAAATCAAAATGTTTTCCAATGCCTTGTCATTAATTTTTTCTATATCTTAAGAATGCTTTCCTATTCTTTTTCATTTTATTCAAAGAAAACTGATTGCATGCAGTAAAAAAAATTACAACAAAAGTCACTTCTGAAACAATAAATCAATAAAATTAAATAATTGCTATTGACTCTCAGGATTTTTTTTTAGCAAAGAAAAACAGATATCGGAAATGTTCTAAAGATGGGCAATTGCAATAAGATGAATAAAATTAATTTAGAATTTTTCAAAGATTTCAAAAATTTTAAGACGGTAAAGTTTCACTTTTTACCTAAATTGAGAACTTTTGAATAAAAGAAGCAATGGATAAAAAAATTAAAGAGGGACAAAGGAAAGTTTTTTACTTTGGGGATAACAAACATCACATATAAAAATTTTTTTATTTTAGGCAATAATTTTCATTTTCCTAAAGAAATAAATAATCATTATAGAATCACATGATTAGGAAGAATGGAAGAATAAATAGAAGGAAGAAAGGAAGAATAAAGACGCATAAAAGAGCAGTATCCAGGAGAATTTTTATGAGAAAAAATTTTCTTGTTTTTATTTACGTGCCAAAAAAGCGGCGTGTCCTGTTTGTCTTTGAGCTAATTTTTCCCTAAATGAACAGACATCACGCCCTCCAGCCAGTAATTGAACAATCTTCACAGCTTTAACGTCAAAATCGCTATACTTAAGCAGCAATAGTTCCCAATAATCTGAAAATTGTTTGTCGTAATTGCCTTCATCAATGTTGATTTTTTTTTCTTCTCTGAAGAATGCTGCATTTATCCTGATTCTCTTTTCTCCATCTTCCGTTGGCGGAATGGACCATAATTGATTGCATTACGTCCAGTAAGAAAAAACAAAGTGCGTGCGAAAAGGCGACGAGCAGCGATGGAAAACAAATCTAATCGAACTCCAGGACCAATAAAATAATGCATTGCAACAGTCTCACGAGGACGACACTTTGGCGACACAACAAAACAACAACAAAGATGATCTAAACGACATTGAGAGAAAGCCACGAGGAGTAAGTCCTTTCATTATTGATTTTGGTGTATTTTTTAGACTCTTTTTCCAGAGTTTTTTGAATTCGAATGGACGGCAGTTCTAAGGATATTTGACTATTTTTATCCTAAACCATTGTAAGCAGCGCTTTTCGTAATCATTTGGTGCCTCATTCTGATTAACCCTGAGCTTTGAAAGTTATGATGAGAAGGGAAAACAGGATTCCTGAGTAGGCTGCAAATCACTTTTTTTTAAATTTTTTTTAAGACCTTATCAGCAAGTGTCACAAATTACACCAATTCGAATATTCATCAACTTACTGACGAGAAGGTGATTTGAGCTTGAAATTCTGATATGAATCGATTGACGTTGCTCACGTCTGTTTCTTCGGCCATTGAAGGTAATAATTGTTGCTGGACACAATGCGCTCTAATTTTGGCTCCTCTTTGTATAATTAATGTAATTTCCATGAGAATAGGCTGCTGCTTTTCAATCAAGAGAAATGCTCAAGGAATTTAATATTAGCACTTGACAAATTTATGGACGACAATGAAATCACCAGCAGCTGCTGCTGTCATGCCCTACCTTTTTGGCGCAGTAGGTCGACGTCAATTTCGATAACGATGTCCATGTTGTTAATACAAGTCTATAAATTTAGTTATTGGATTTTGTGTCGGCTAATTTGGGCATATTGATGATGCGCACAATAAGGCCTTAATACACGAAATGCATGCGCACCGCAGATGAGCGTGAATGGACAAGCTTTGCGGCAGGGCAATAAATTGTAATTTGCATGCAAAGCAGTTAATTTCGAAGCGTTTCGGACATATGATTCCCGAAGGATGCTGGGTTTAATAGATTTTGAAAACTTTTTATTTAAAGTCCTCGCAATGACAATGACAGTGGTGGGTTCTCTATCACTATTTAGGTACCAAGGCAATCAATAGAATGGAGGGCAGTTTTTAATTTCACTCTCTTCAAATCGCTTTGGTTTTAAAGTAGGAATCTGGAACACATTTTTTGCTTTAAAAAAAAAAAATTAATTTTAATTTAATGAAGCTATTATTCTCAACTCACTCGTTATTCACACTTGCAAGAGTTATCCAAAAATGGATTTCCGTGAAAAGGGTTAACAGTGTGATGCTAAAAATAAGGCCGAAATACCCATCGTCCTTTCAAAACAGGAAAGGATTTCAACTAAGCGAGCATTAGAAAGAATATTTCTTTCACCGTGCACATATTTCTATGTATGTATGTGCCCGGAAGGAACCTGTAGAATAACTCATTAAAACAGGCCAACCCTACGTATACGTAACGTCAATTTCCACACTATTGCAATGGTTTTCAGACAAACATTTTCTATGCATTTTGAATCGCTGGAAAATTCACAAAATCATCAAGGAAGGTAAAGGAATATTTAAATTTATTTCCCATTATGTGCAGAAAAGCATTCAAAAAATAAGAAAAATTAAGAAATTAATCTTTTAAAACAAAAACACCTTGTTTTGGCTCTCCTCATTAACGCTTAATCACAAGAAAAAGGTCATACGAAAAGAAAAAAAAAACTAATGAATAAATAAAAGAAACTCAGTGGAGAAAAACATGATTGCGGTGTCGTGGCTTCGTTTAATGGGGTTTCTTTGAATGACTTTTTATATATTTTCATTTTTTTAGCTAACGGAAAAGTTTTTGGAGTCATTAATCTCCATAATTTTTATTGCTGCTTGTTAGAAACTTTCAAAATTCGTGAAGAGAAGTGAAAAATAAAAATTCGAAAACAAAAGCTTGTAGGAAAAAAAAGAATAAACAAGAATGGAATCCTAACGGCGACAGGACAAAGAAGGCGAACTACAAAAGATTGAAATAAACGGTCTTGAAAGCTTGTTAAGGTAATTCCGAGTTTATTTGTAGCAGCGGGAAATGTTGAATTAAGACGACAAGTCATAAAATATGAAAATTGTTTCGAATTAGTCACATTGAATGTTCGAGTTTTTTTCACTGAATTTTGAGGTCTGCAGTTATTTAAGGACTCTGATATCCTCTTGTTGCCATACTGTTACGATACGGCTTTGCTGATTCTTATTAAATATTATACTAAGTGCATATTTTTAACGGAGGGAATGAGTCACAGAGAGTGGAAAGAATGAGAGAGAGAAGAGAAAGAGAGAGAGAGAGAGAGAGAGAGAGAGAGAGAGAGAGAGAGGAGGGAGACAGCGAAATAGTGCCAGAATGAGCAAGAGAAAATAAAAGAGAGCGATAGAGGGAGCGAGAGAGTGAAAAAGAGAGCAAGAGGGAGCAAGAGGGAGCAAGAGGGAGCAAGAGGGAGCAAGAGGGAGCAAGAGGGAGCAAGAGGGAGCAAGAGGGAGCAAAAGAGAACAAGACAGTGAGAAATGGGCGAGAGAGGGTGGTAAAGAGAGGCAGAGACCGAGAAGGATTGCGATAGAGATCGAGACAGGGAGCAAGAGAGTTCGAGAGAGGGCGAGAGAAAGCCAAAAAGAGTGAGTAGGGGCTAGAGATAGCAAAAGAGAGTGAGAGAGCAACAAAGAGTGAGAGAGTACCAAAGAGTGAGAGAGAGCAAAAGAGAGGGAAAGAGGACGAGAGAGATTGAAAAGAGCAAAAGAGAGAGAACGAGAGCAAAATAGAGAGAAAGAGAGCAAAAAAGAGAGAGAAAAAAAGCATACGAGAGAGAAAGAGAGCAAAAGAGAGAGAAAGAGAGCATATAAAAGAGAAAGAGAGCACATGAGAGATAAAGAGAGAAAAATAAAGAAAAAGAGATAAAAAGAAAGCATATGAGAGAGAAAGAGAGCATATGAGAGAGAAAGAGAGCATATGAGAGAGAAAGAGAGCATATGAGAGAGAAAGAGAGCATATGAGAAATCAATAGAGCAAAAGAGAGTGAAAAAGAGACAAAGAGAGAGAAATAGAGCAAAAGAGAGAAAAAGAGAGAAAATGCGAGAAAAAAAAGAAGAAGAGATGAAAAGAGACGAGAGAGAAAAAGTAAGAAAATGAGAGAAAATGAGAGAAAAAAATACAAAAAGAGAGAAAAAGCGATCAAAAGAGAGTGAGAGAATATGATAGAGAAAAAAGGAGAAAAGCTATTCATACAAGTTCTTTATTAATTAGGAAATCAAGCAATTATTCAATAAAAATACGAAAGTTTCAATTGCAAAATTGGAAGTTGATAAACATGTTAATTTTCGATAAATATTTCAACCCAAACTTCAGCATTTATTCATCATCAATCTCCGTTTCGATAGAGAAATATTTACTTTTAAACACACGTCTCAACGACCACAATTCCGTAACTTTTCCTGTCAACTTTAAAAGTTTTTCTCGTAATTTTTCAATTTCGCAAAAACTACACGCTCGTTTACAACTGCATTGGGGTGGGGGTGTTTTCTTCTAGCAGAAAGAACAACTTTTATAAGTTAAAAGTGCAACGAAAATATATTCAACGGGAAGAAAAATAGAAGCAATAAAAACAAAATAAAACAAAACTCTTGAAAGCGAATTCAAGACGTGCAACCCAAAAACCAGAACAACTCAAACCTTAATAAACAAAGTACGAAGAGCAATGAGAGACAATGGGAGTAGATTGCAAGCTGGAAAGCTTAAAATGTTACTTTCAAATACAAAGACAAACAATTTTTCCCCGGAAAACTTGCACTGAAAATGATCACAAAAAACACGGTATCACAAGTCTTGCATTCGAATTAGCAGAGCGAGAGAGAAAGAGAGAGAGAGAGAGGAGAGAGAGAGATATGGAAGCTGCTAGGGAAATTCAATCTTGAGTTTTTCAAAGTCGGTAAAAGGAAGAATAATAAACATACAGCATAGTGTTTTTCTCTAATATTTTTCATGAAATTGCTGGGCTGTTTACAAACAAGTGAAGTCAACCTTTCAGTTGGTCTGCCGCCATCAATCATCAGCGGGAAAGTGAGAATTCCCCTACTTACGGGAAAAATGAGAAAAACCCAGCAAAAAAAAAAAAACAAATTATCCATATCACTTTGTCTGGGTCCTTGCAATGTGTCTAGCCAAAGCAGATATTCGTCTCAGAATTGCTGACCGTAGTTTTCCACCGCATATGGTTATTTATTTGCGCAACCCGAAAAGTAGGGAGAAATTTCGAGACCCTATGATTCAGCGCAAGAGAATGTCAGCAGTAAGAAAGTAAGTTAGTAAGTAAGTAACCTGCAGTTATATGGACTGACCCAAGTGTAGCCTTCGGTAAGTCCTTCATGTTACCAGTACTAGTCCCCTGATAAATCCACTTATAATGTATTCAACTGACCTTTTTAACATGGCATTGGAGAGGGACTAGTCCGCAAAACGGCTGACCGTAGGTTAGTTTTTTTTTTTGGTCAATTATCGTAATTTCGTCTAGTTTTAGGATAGTCAAATTAGGAAAATAAAAAACTCATTTAATTTTGATTTTCTAAGCTGATGGAAGTGTTGTTTATACATAGACTTCCCTAAAGAAACCCGTTTATTACCGACCGCCGCCTAGCCCAATTCGATTGAACAAATTGCCATAATATAACCGGTAGCATTTGGATCATTCATAGGCCAGTTCTTCTTAGGATATTGACTGGCTCATTACTGCAGGGAAAGGCAAAAGTTTCACGCACGAGGACGCGCTCGCCTACGCATCAGAAAATAGTACGAAAAAAAATTTCGAGGGTATGTGCAAGGGTCAAAATAATATTTAAAAGGAATGACCTTTTAGTCTTGAAATGCCTTCATATAATTTAATTATGTTCTTGAAAGCTTTTATCACAAATGGAAGAAAACTGAAGCGTCTAGTTTCAAGGGCTTTTAGGGATGTATAACAACTCCAGCCATTTGCCATTCATCCATCATCCAGATAACTGAGCGGCATAAAAAAAAAAAGACTTCATGCCAGCAAAAAGGACAGAATAACAAATCAAGGACATTTACAAAACAAAACATAACATGAAACCGACTTTAAGGCTTTCGGTGCGACGAATAAACATAAATCATTTTGAATCCAACGGCTGAAGAATTAAAAGGATACTCCAATATCAAAGTGACCTCAAATGACTTATCCAAAGCATAATTGAATACATCGAGATGTGTTATACGATCAACCTTATTGATTCTTAGTCAAGTCAAGTAAGATCTTACCAAGAATTAAGGCTCATGCGCTTGACACTTGAGCTTGATGACATTGCCTTTCTAAATCACTCCTGCGTGTAGTTCCTTTTTTTCCCTTATGTCGATCCGTCAATGTATAAGCGTCACATCTGCAAAAAATTAAACCAGATTAGACGGGAAAACATTTTTTTGTCTCTCTCCCTTCTTATACTTACTTGGTTTTTTGTTGCTGTGATTTCGTAATAAGTATGAAGAGGGACGAAGTATTTTAAAGTTCCTTCAATTTTGACCTTTACATATGTCCGACAAGTAAGACAAATTAAAACAATTTCCGAGACTGATGTTCGTGCCAAAGGTTGTAGTTAACCTTGTTCAATTATTTATTCAATTAACATCGTTTGGCATAAATTATTTTTCTGGGAATATATGTACATACATATCCCCGAAATTGCGTAAGAAAAATTTCCAGGAATTTGTTGCTTTCATTCTAGTTCGAAAAAATTCTCTCTCCAGTAATGTTTCAAATCTGAAATAAAGAAGAAAAAACTTTTATTGGATATATGTATGGAGGTTAGGTTAGGATAGGATAGGTTAAGTTATGTTAGGTTAGGTTATGTTATGCTAGGATATTTTAGGTAATGTTATGTAAGGTTATGTTAGGTTAGGTTAGGTTCAGTAAGCTTGGGTTAGGTTAGGTTATGTTAGGTTAGATTAAGTTAGATTAGGTTAGGTTTGGTTAGGTAAGGTTAGGTTAGGTTAGGTTAGGTTAGGTTAGGTTAGGTTAGGTTAGGTTAGGTTAGGTTAGGTTAGGTTAGGTTAGGTTAGGTTAGGTTAGGTTAGGTAGGTTAGGTTAGGTTAGGTTAGGTTAGGTTAGATTAGGTTATCTTATGTTAGGTTATTTTGGGTTATGTTATGTAAGGTTGGGTTAGGTCAGGTTAATATATGGCTGCCACCAGTAAGGGTGACATACTTAGGCCTCACATGCACTCGTTGAGATATTACAAGTAATGGGAAAACAAAGAAAAACAGAAAACCTGACACAAGCATCCACGACCTCAGCTGGGTATTGAACCCTAAGCCTCTCACTTCGTGAGTTGGCATCTCAACCAACTACGACACAGAGGACGTCTTTATAGGATATAAAATTTGCACCTACTTATTTTTGTGGGAATCTTCCCATATAAGGGAAAGTTCCTTTTCTTTAGAGAACAACTAGGGAGCGACTCGTAACTTCGGTTACAAAATTTTGTTTTAAGAATATTTCAAAATCAAATGCGAAAAACGAAAATGAAATAAATCATAAAAAATTTTAAATCAAAAATAAAGGAAAGTTCCAACTAGCCGAATGAGGAATGAGTTTTTCTACCATTTTTCGCACATTTGTCCCGGACATCAGCACTGGGATCACCTATCCGCATTACGGAAGGACTGAAAATATCGATATTTCATACTAGTGTCCGACCGAAGGTGGATTTTTAGCCGAAGCCGAAGCCGAACAATCGGCAGAGCTGAAGACTTCGGCCGAAGACCGAAGGCCGAAGCCGAATGCAAAACATTTTACAGTAAGGAAACAAAATCAGTCTTTATTCATTTGACAAGCACAAAAAAAAACCGCTCAAATTTTCTCTAAATTCTTTCGCTTTAGTCGCCCACAAAGTGAGAATTTACGGCAATAACTCACTAGTGTAAAAGGTCTCAATGAAGCAATTGCAAATCTATCGTGACTTTTTTACTTCCATTAAAATGCAAAAATATTCGGCTAAAATATTCGGCTTTTTCCAGCCGAAGCCGAAGATTAAGAATTGGCCGATTATGCCGATTACCGAAGCCGAAGCCGAACCTTCGGTCGGACACTATTTCATACACATCGCTACGAAATTTATGAGCAGGGATGGGCAACACACCATTGAAGCTTTTGCTTGCATGTGTGCTGCCTGCGCTTTACTCTGCACTGAGAAAAATGTGTAGGAAATAAAAAATGTTTGAAAAAATTTAAACTTGAATGCGGCCAAGGCGTATTTAACAAGGTGATATCAATAGTACAACAAGAAAAACAAATGTAAAACAAACACATTGCTTTGTTGTTGCAAAGAAACTAAATATTCAAAAAAATTCATATAGTTTGACAGTTCAGTTTCAGAAAGAAGAAGACAAACTTGATATTGACACCACCTTATTAAATATGCCTTGGATGCGCATTTCTTTTCACAGCTCCATGGAGCTCTCATGCCCACGCCGGTTTATGAGTGATATTTTTCATTTCGATATATCGGAAATCGATACTTCAAGTCAGGCGCGCAGCCAGGGGGGGCTTTTGGGGGTTCAAACCCCCCCCCAAATTAAGGAAAAAATACACGACACAGCTTACATTTCTACATCGCCGTCCTACAAACTCTTTTATTAAGTTTTATGATGCAATGATTTTAGTTCTTGACCGAATTTCCTCTTGGAATGATCAAAATGTGTCAAGTCAGTCTAATTTATTAAAATGTGCCTTACAAAAAGGCGAATTTCTTATATCTCTTCATTGTATAAATCAAGTTTTTAGTTACACATTTGTTCTATGTAAATATTTACAAGGTAGAAACATTGATCTCAAATATGCTGTTGTCCTAGCAGATATATGCTTAGAGAATATTCAAACCTTAAGAAGTAACGCTGAGGAAGAATTTCAGAAATTGTTTAAAAACGCTGAGAAGCAAGCTTTATCAAGCGGACTTATTTTGAAAAAACCTAGGCTCGCACATTCTCAGGACCACGAAGCACATTTTCATACTAAAAGTGTTGAATATTATTATCGTATTTCCCTTTATTTACCTTTTGTGGATGCATTTATTGTCAACTTAACCAATCGCTTTTCAAAACACAAGGATATTCTTCTTGGTTTTCAAGTTTTATTTCCTCAAAGCGATACTGCAAAAGTTGATGATTTTTTAGACAAATTTAAAAAACTCTTTCAGTTTTATCAAGATGATTTAGAGGGAAATTTTGATGATTCAAAAATGGAGCTCACTATTTGGTATAAATTAATTAATAATTTAGAAAAAAATGAAAGACCAAAAACAGTGTTTGACGCTATAAATTTTTGTAAAAAAGATATTTTACCAACTATTTTTATTTTATTAACTATTTTGGCTACTCTTCCAATAACCACATGTGAAAATGAGAGTTCGTTTTCAACTCTCCGCCGACTCAAAACTTATCTTAGATCTACAATGACAGAACAGAGGTTAAATGCCTTAGCACTCCTCTACGTCCATCGAGATCTTACTCCCAGTGTAGAGGACATACTAAATAAACTTGCTGAAAGCAAGCGCAGACTTAACATTGCACTTTAAATTGAATAAGTTCCTTCGAAAATACTTTTTTTTACTTTGTACACCTTATAAAAATGTAAAATATTTATGTAAATATATTTTAATTATATATTTTGTAAGCTTTTTACGAAAATAAAAACAAAAAATATTTAGAAAAATTTTCTGCGAACCCCCCCCAAATTGAAATCCTGGCTGCGCGCCTGCTTCAAGTACAATATCGACGAACGATATTTTTGAACAATAACACAGGTATACAAGGTTTTGGACCAGAGAAACTGGATAGCGACCCTATAGGAATTTTTCGTGCTGATTCCGAATCTGGAACCGTTTAAGGCTTTCGGTGCGACGAATAAACATAAATCAATAGAATTCACGATTTTAGAATTAAAAGGATACTCCAATATGAAAGTGACCCAAATGACCTTATTCCAAACATAATTGAATACATCGAGATATGTTATAGAGGATCAACCTTATTGATCCTTAGTCAAGTCAAGTAAGATCTTCAGTAATTAAGGCTCATGCTGACAAAAAAGCTTGATGCATTGCCTTTCTAAAGCACTCCTGCGTGTAAAAACTTTTTCAATGGTGTCGATCCGTCAATGTATAAGGCGTCACATCTGTCAAATATTAAACCAGATTAGACGGGAAAAAGTTTTTTTGTAGCCTAAAACTTAATACTTACCTTCGTTTTTGTTGCTATGATTTCGTAATAAGTATGAAGAAGACGAAGTATTTTAAAGTTCCTTCAATTTTGACCTTTACATATGTTCCGACAAGATGACAAATTAAAACAATTGCCGAGAATGAAATTAAAACTAAAGGTTCTAGTTTAACCTTGTTCAATTAATATTCAATTAACATCGTTTGGCATAAATTATTTTTCTGGGAATATACATATCCCCGAAATTGCGTTAGCAAATTTTCCAGGAATTTGTTGCTATCATTCTAGTTCGAAAAACTTCTCCCAAAAGCCCTTTCAAATTCTTAAATAAAGAAGAAAATACTTTTATTGAATATCTCCTGAGGTTAGGTTAGGATAGGCATTTTAGGAAAATTCAAATATGTTAGGAAAGTTTTTTAGGTGATCGAATCCATTTTGTAGTTTTTAAGGTTATAGTTTTTAGGTTAGGTTAGGTTAGGTTAGGTTAGTAAGTTTAGGTTAGGTTAGGTTAGTTAGGTTGAATATTGTAGGTCCTTAGGTTAGGTTAGGTTAGGAAAAATAGAAAGGTTAGGTTAATTGGTTAGGTTTAGTTAGGTTAGGTTAGGTTAGTTAGATTAGGTTATTAGTTAGGTTAGTTTTAGGTTAGTGTTATAGTTAGGTTGGTTAGGTAGGTTAATAGTAGGTAGACAGTAAGTTGGTAGTTAGATTATTAGCTCAGATGTTGTTGGTTAGGTACAATTTAGTAATGAGGTTATTATTATATTAAGATGGACAGGAAAAAAATGACAACAAGGCCTCACGACCCTTTCCAGTTGGGGGTATGAACCCTTAAGCCTCTCTCTTCGTGAGTTGGCATCTCAACCAACTACGGCACAGAGGCCGTGTTTATGAGATATAAACTTCGTGCCTACTTTTTTTTGGGGAGTCTTCCGATATAAGTGAAAGTTCCTTGCCTTTAGAGAACAACTAGGGGGCGACTTGTAACTTCGGTTACAAATTTTTTTTTTTAGAATATTTCAAAATCAAATTCGAAAAACGAAAATGAAATTTAAAAAAATTTTAAATAAATAATAAAGGAAATGTCTATTTCTCCAACTAGCCGCATTGGAACCAGTCATAGAGTTCCATGCCCGGGCTTTAACTGGGATGGGCAACAGAATTATGAAGGACTAAAATGAATGTTATACTATGTGTTCACCGCAGTATAAGCGGACGAAAGCTCGATTGCGAACATGGCTTTCCAAAAGCCTTGTTGAATTGATTTATTCAAACATTTTCATGGGAAAAGACATGCTTCAATTCTTGCAGTTAAACAACGCAATTCGTTAAAATACTGTGTTAACGCACAAAGTGTATGGAGACACTGATCTCTATTTATGGCGACAGTTTTCTGAAATACGCAATTATGTTACTCAATTTTTAAGATCTCCAAATATTTTATGTAGGACAATACAGGGATGAAAATACTATTAAGCTACAGGACTTTAATAAGGTAAAGAATTGAATACATTGTGGTCCTTTTTTATTCATTCAATACTAGATATTAGGCTATTACAAGGTCGATTTACTCGAAAATATTTGTTATTTTAAATGTTAAAATTTTGTGGATATTTTTAAAGATAGGTTTAGAGCTAAGTGGGCCTTTTCAGTTTGGTCAGGCTTAGCCCCTGCTAGCCTACCATTAATCGGCACTGGAGAAGTGTACATATAAGAGTTCTACCATTATTATCGCACATACATGAAAAATTCGATATTTCATATACATCTTACAAACATTAAAACATATAAAATTTGTTCATCAGATCATATCGGAAATTTTTTGTTTGGCTAAATTTCCAATATGAGTAACTTGATATTTTGACAATCACCTATCGCTTGTTGGAAATAAAGCCATTTTTTCAAGTTTTAACAAATGCAAAAATGGAAATAGAGGTTTTTTGTTCCATACTTCAAATTATATGCAATCCAATTGGTACAAACGATATTTTAATATACCTGATTTTTTGAAAATAAAAACTTTAAATGTTTAAGATTAGTCAAGCCAATTATTGACAAATTCTGTAAAAGTCAAAAACCCTATTTAACGATAATAATATTGACGTTTTGCAAAAAAGTTACATTGGAATGCGAAAATTCTATTAGCGAACCATTTTTCTAATCGAAATATTGAAAAAAAAAAATTCAGTCGAAATATTTTTCGGAAAGAAAATTAAGTGGCGCAAAAAAAAAATACACTTAAAAAAAACTGCAACCTAAAATTGCTTTTTTGTAGAGAGTTTTTTAGTGTAAGATATATTTTTGAAAATTATTAGATGACTTATTTTATGACCTTTCATCTTTCTATCTTATTTAGTTTTTGGTATTTCCAATTTAAAAATGGCCTACTACACAGACTTCGAAGATACTCCAAATACACTGCGCAATATAGGAACCTTAAAATCGAATTCTACAGATTTTTGTGGGTAGTAAAATTTCCCAATCCCTTACAGCAGCCCGCAGTCGGCTATACCTTCTGGCTTCAATTTGAGACAATTAGAGGATATATGCCCTAAAAGCCTGGCAACAATGAAGCATAATATTTTAGCTAAGCAACTTTCTGAGTTTTGTATGATTTTCAAAAAGTTTTCTTCGAACATCTTGTCTCAGATCTAGCTCCGTTCACATCTCTAAAGTCCTCTTTATCCTCACAATAGTCACATTACTGCTAATGTTTGTCTTACTGTATCAATAATCATACATTGCACGTAATGTTGTGCAGCATTGTGAGCAGCGTTGAAGTGCAATATTATAAGGACGACTGCCACAACTGGAAGGCAACGACACAAAACTGGCTGTCTACCCATTTTAATCAAGGAATGCGTACTCGCATGCGAAACTATTGAGGGAAATTCCGGTCGTTTGCACAGCACTCGAGCATGCATTTGCATGTGTTAATTTAATGCGCACCTGAAAAGGCCCCTTGCCAACCGACTACAAATAAACTTGGTGCTAAGCGAAGGGAAAATTAAATTTTACGCGCAACTTAACTCGCTTATTGCATTTAAGTTGCGAATGATGTGAAGCGATGCATGCGAAGCAAGGGGAACTCATTTAGTTTACCTTTAAGAAATTCTTGTTATTCTCAGAAACTCTTTTCATGTTATTTCTTGCAAACGCTGCGCTTAGAAAGTGAGTATGAAAGAAATGCAGTCTTTAAGTTAGGAGTTCTCATTTAGGGAGATTTGTATTGTTATCGGAATTTAAGTCTCTACATTGATGCTCTTCAATGTGAGGCTGTTGTTTCTTCAAGTTTCTGTGAGGCTATACCCACAGACAATGCATTTCTGCACAATCGAAACATCGCCATCATATACCAGCAAAGCTAATCGGATTTCTTCCTTAAAAATTCAACCTTAGAAATCATGTATGCAGTTCATTAAATGAAAGCTCATTAAATTGATCTCATGGATTATAATTTCTAGGAAGACTTTGATCAATGGATCTTCATATAGGCACCAGCTTAAATCTTCTCCTTTGTTATTCTCATCAGCGGGAGATAGAACACATTCATCTCAAAACAACTACTTCACGGTCACGACTTTTCCCATCCTCAATGATTTCAACTGTCCTGCGTGGACTTTAAAGTCTGGCTCAATCGGTTTGCGGAAGGCCAAATAAAAAGCTTCGAAGTGAATTGAATTATTGGCAGCAAAAAAGCTGACCATGAAAAATAAGAAAGTTGAGCTAAACCACCAGCATCGCTTGTGGTTTTAGATTTCCCGGTTCATTGAAGTCGAATTCGTGCCAAAGAATCCTCTTCAATTGCGCAAAATAAATCAATTTTCGATTCAATAATATTTTTGATTCGACGTGTTCATATCTCCTCACATTCGTATCGATTTCATTGTTGCCAACATCAACGGCAGTTCGATGGGAAAAATACTCACCGTCACAGAAAAATGAATTTTCGATGATGGAGCGAACAACATTAGTGTTTCTACTGACTGTTGCTGCAACCATGTGATGGGACCGCACCTATTTCAATGGAAATTGTTACGCATTCCAATCGTTGAATGGTAGGAAATCACTGACGCGACATTGCAACATTTCAAAATCTGAGTCTACACCTTCGAGTAAACTTTAAATTTTCGTGGAGACGGAGGCATCATTATTCAGAATGTGTTGGCAGAATGTCAACGGTAGTTGCAGCAGTCGAAGAACATGTTTCGGATGAAACAAAACAATGCATGTAAGAACATGTAAGGTGCCAAGGTGATTCCTGTCTGAAAAACAAGACAGAAATCCTTAACAATTCCTTCACCATTTATATTTTGATTTAAATTTAATAAACCACCGTCAAAGCTGTACATATATCCTTCAGTGAGAACTCACTCGCAGTGGTGTAGCGAGACATTTCGGCGCCCGGGGCCTGATGGGGGCACAATGCATGCATAATGCAGGAAATGCCGCCTCCTCCAACCGGCCTCAATAAAAATATCTTCATAAAAATTTAAATATAATTTGGCGCCAGTGACGGCTACCCCCTTCGCCCCCCTCACTACGCTACTGCTCACTCAAAGCTTTCATTTTACCTTTTATGAAATAATTCCACCGGCAGCGCCTTTCGTTTCGTTGAGTATGTTGAACCGAACCGTTCGTCTGCTGTCGAAATGCGTGGGCGGATGCTGAGAGACGGCGGAGCATGTTCGTAAATTAAAAGAATTTCACTCCCACATGCTTTCTTCATTTCCTTCAACATTGAGAGAAAATTTTTTCATTGTTTTTACTAATAATTGTTGTTGTTCCATCTTCCGTTGTTGTTGTTCGTCGTCGTCTTCTTCTTCCTCTTCCAGTGTGCGTCGTTGTTTCTGTAATTTGTTCAAATGGAATTGTTACTTGTTTTATTTATTTTATTCTTTTTATTTATTTTATTTTTATTTATTTATTTTTTTTTTTTTTTGGTTTAAATTTAGAAATTTCTTCAGAACGGAGCATTCAAGGCGGTTGTACCCTGGGGTAAATAAAACAAAAATTACTTGAAGTGGAACGGAGCGTTGAGGCAAATGATGAACGTTTGAGGACAACGAACATTTTGAATGTCCTCAGAGGACAGAATTGAGTTCGAAAATTTAAGCTCTTTAAAGTTAAATTATCAATTACGTATTCAGTTCGCTGTCTCAGCGTCGATGATTTAAATTCCTCGACCTATCAATTGAGTTTTGCTTTTTCTGATGCCATCAATTTGCTGATTGCCGAAGTCAAAGTCAAACATGGAAATTGAAATTAGAGGAATTCGAATTAAGACTAACTATTTGAATGTAATTTTTTTTCTTTTCTCCTCAGTGCAAATTCAATCAATCTAAAACAAATCGAACATGAATGCATTTTAGGCAACCTTCCTCCCAGTGCGTGCAAGCTTCAACACTTATTGAAGCAATCTCGGTAATCCGCTTTAAGACTTATATTCTAGGTTAATGGAAAACTGCAGTCAGTGCGAAATCAAGGGAAAACCAAAATCTACTTACCTATTTCCTTCAGTGAATACAAATTAGACGAGATGCTAAATGCGCAACGATGCAACACAGCGAAGACTGGCGGCGTGTAGCCACCTCTAAACGAGGCATAACATGTAAGGCATCTGGAAGAGTAGAATGATAGAATAAGCAAAATGGATGCAGAGCTAATCGTAAATCAATTTAAAAACAATTTTCTCAACCGACTCAAAAACTTCTCCTTACGATACCTGCGAACCAGTTGAGGAAAAGCCAAAAAGAAAAAAAAAATCATTCAAAATAGATCGATCGACAGGATATACACTCTCTTAGGTTGCACAGGGAAATACACGCTGCGGCCCGAAAAAGTAATTCACTTCACCGCTGCAGCATGAATATTAAATGTTCATTAAGATAATCTGCTTCCCTGTAGTCGGTCGGTCGGTCGGTCGGTAGTAAGTTCCTCGAAGATTCCCTCGTGCATGATACAAGCTCAGTGCTCCCTTTTTGCGGATTCTGCAGTGTTTTTACGCTACCTAGACTCATGTGTCTATGTTCCCTCTGATGTGCATCGTATGTGTGAGGTATTCAGCATATTGAAAATTGACGGTTGTAACTGAGCATTTTGTCTCTACCGCTCTACCCCCCTTCCGCTCTGCTGGGCGGCAACTCACGTCTCTGCGTTTTGGCTGAACGTGCTGGGAATTCGACAGCTGGCATAGCAACACCCAAACCGATTGCTCACCATCAATATTAAGAGTTACATTGTTCTTTTGTCATGCATCCACTGGAGCAAAGATAGAAGTGAAGCAGTGAGAGAGAGAGAGAGAGATGAAGTCCCGAGCACGCTTTCTGGATTCACACCGGAATTAAATACCGCAAAATGTTGTTTTCCATCTCCGCTGCGAAGGAAATTAAATGATTTTTCTCAATCGAAAACGAAGAATCTGTAATTCCATCTTATTTCAGTTTGAAAAGACATTTGGGATCGCTTACATTATGTATGTATATGCGTTTGATTGCCATTGAGGAAGGTAGAGAAATGCTTTACAGAGTTCCATCAAACCACAGAAGGATTCCCCGTAACTGGACTCTTTCGATTATAGCTCTCGCTGATGCTTGCCCACTCACATTGGGTCAGCAGAGAACTGATTGTGGGCGCCTTTCATTTATTAATGTTGTTCCCACCGCCCGAAAGTAAAGACAGTCAGTGAGAGTCCGAACAAAGATTACGACGAACCATCGTTATGAACACTCGGGTTCATAAATTTTATTTTATGCTATCATGTCACGAAAAAGAAAGAAATTCTTTTCGCATGGTTTGCTCTATATATGAACTGCCAAAGTGCACACTTTCCCAAGGAATTTCCTTTCTGTAGCCGCAATGGCACCGCGCTGTACGTTGTCGAATGACGTGGAACTATGTAACTGCAGCGCTACTAGACACCGAAGTCATTTCAAAAATGATGCCGCAACATTTTTTTTTTTTTTTTTTTTTCATTCAGGAAACTCTATTTTACCACCAATGCAGTGTCGCATTTCCGCCAAACGGATGGCCCGAGCCAGCGCCGTCCTCAAGCAGCATCACACAATAATATCACAGCGAAAAATGGCCAAAAGCATTTGAGGCGATTGCACACAGTATTTGCTCACACCAATTGGCAAGCGGAACAGTATCCAGCGGCGATATGACGACAATACTGGCGGTGATAGGTAAATACAAAATGATGCAGTCGAACCACAGGAGGAAGCATGGGAAAAAAGCATCCAACAGGTGCACACAGTGTAGAGACTACTACATACTAACTGCAGGTTATACTAAGAAACACAGCCCCATGATGATTCAGTTTCGAAGGGTTGTCGTTTTAACAAAATTCAACATTGAGGAGAAAAGCTCCAAAGAAAGCAAAATATCCTGAGTCTGAAAGAGATAGAAAACTTGATAATTATTTGATGGGCCACAAATGATCAAAACTCGCCCTTTATCGATTTAAGGCTCGAGTCATCCATTTATTGGATTCTGATATTCGATTGTTGTTGTTTTTACTTTTAATGTTATTCCCCATGGATGCAGAGTACCCGGCTGTCAAACTTCATATCTTGATGAGACGTGTTTCTATGAAAGTTTTTAATCTTCGGTTTCTTTTTTGGGCTTTTCATGAAATCTCTCTTAACTTTCCTTCATTTATACATATTTCGAGCACAAACACACACACTAAAAACTCATACATATGTATATTCCCTCCAGTAATGAAGTGGTCAACTTACCAAAAAGGAGTACTCTCAAGTTACTCGGAATATGGCTAGTCAAAATTTTGAGTATCTTAAATATGAGAATTGGCTTGACCTTGGGTAGCAACAAGTGGTTTAGAGGGCGTGTAGCTTAAAAATTAAGACCGACTGGTACAAATGGGGAGACTAGACCTATAATTGGCCGCGGAAGGTCCTCTCGGGCAGCAGTTAAATATGGATTTATGACTAATTTGTCAATGACAGCTGAATGATAGAAAAAAGACGGTTTAAGGAAAATTTGGCAATTTATAAGGTAGTAGTCCTGCAATTTATGTGACTAGTCGAGGATTAGTTGGAGAGTAGTAGGAGTCACTGCAGGGTAGGTATTAATATTTCGAAATCCCTTGATGGATTTAAAGAGGCAAACTGTCAAGGTATGCATTATAAATGCTTCCTCTTCTTGAGTTTTGATTGACGTTTACATCGCGTCTGATATGAATTAACGAGCGGATTTCGGAGGATTTATCCCAAGAACATGTGCTTGAATAGACTACAAAATCTTTTTGTTGTTTTTTGATTTTCCTCTCTCTCTCTCTCTTTTGTTAGCGTTGAGAGCAATTACGAATTACAAGCAGGTCATCCAGCAGGTACATAACAAAGCCACATCCGTCAGCGATGTCTGTTTTAATACCCTCGAACATACCGTCTTCATTGCTGAAATATCGTCCACAGCAACATGTTGACTTGCAATCTCATTTACTCTAAAGGAATGAAACACGAAGTCAATTTTTAATAATTCAGCACGCTGACTGGGCTGCCGTATTCAAATTATTCCAAAAAGAAGAACAAAACTAAAACTAATTATTTTAATGAGCTAAAGATTTTCAACAGAAATGAGGCAGAAAAGTTTCTAAGGCATATTTTTATGCGAAGATTTTCATTTTTTATGAAGCTGGAGAGCGCTCTCAAAAAAAAAGCAATGTTATTTAAACGAAAAATCAGGCCATCCCTGATTGGATTACAAAGTATTGAATAGACACAATCCCAGTTTTAAGTATGAAGAAGAAAAGTAACCGAAAAAAGTGCTTCGGGGTAAAAAAGAAATTGGATGCTGTTCCTAGATCAAATTCCTTGAAAAGAGGAATTCCGAAGTTTTGCCTTAGAGCAAGTAAGTGAGCGAACGACTTGAAACCTTTTGAAATAATTTAGTTGAAATTCCGGAAATCACGCATTTTTATGGGAAATCTAAGTGTGCAAACTTTCTTTTACAAGCCAAATGAAAATTATATAAAATTAAATTAAATTGAAATAAACCAAATTAAATGAAAATAAATTAAATAAATAAAGTAAATTTAAAAAAATTAAAATAAATTAAAATAAATTAAATAAATTAAAATAAATTAAAATAAATTAAAATAAATTAAAATAAATTAAGTTAAGTTAAAATTAAGTTAAGTTAAAGTTAAAGTTAAGTTAAGATTAAGTTAAGTTAAGTTAAGTTAAAGTTAAGTTAAGTTAAGTTAAATAAGTTAAGTTAAGTTAAGTTAAGTTAAGTTAAGTTAAGTTAAGTTAAGTTAAGTTAAGTTAAGTTAAGTTAAGTTAAGTTAAGTTAAGTTAAGTTAAGTTAAGTTAAGTTAAGTTAAGTTAAGTTAAGTTAAGTTAAGTTAAGTTAAGTTAAGTTAAGTTATATTTAAAATAAAAGTTCGAGAAGCAATTCCCACGGTCATTCAAATCGGAAAAATCTAAGATTTCAAGCTGAAAACTACGACCAATATTTTCTTTAAAATGCACCCATAAGAGCTTTAATTCTGTTACTTTTAAGTCCATATTGATTCTTTTTCAACTTTCACCCTTTTTTTATGTGCAAATACATCGTTAAAGCTCGCGGCATATAGAATTTTTTCCTTCTTAAAAAAATTATGATTTCTTCCCCAAGCAGAATTTTCATTCAATTTTCATCTTTGCTCTTAAATTTGTTTTTTTTTTTTGCAATCCTGTGCCAACAATAAAAAAATCATGAGCCATTGCGTCGACGTTGAAAGCCATTGTTGCCTTCCGGACTGCAATGTTCTAGCTGGATAGCTGTGCGAATAAGGCAAGCATGGTTTTTCCTTGTTCAACCTTAATCCATCCATTTGTAATTTTTTCTGCTCAACTTCGTTTCGCAACGCAACCACCGAAGCCAGTCTAAAACATGAATCGCCTGAAAGAATGCTAAGAATTTGTTCCGTTGTGGCTTTTAATTAGCCTTGCAGAGAAACCGAACGCCACGAGAATGCGGAGCAGCCTGCTCTCATTTTGTTCGCAGCGCTGAGCTTTAATTACAATGGGTTATGGAGCGATCAAGGCATGTACTACGATTCCGCAAATATTGTTGCCAATATAATTCGTAATTGAAAATTAAAAACCAATTGCCGTTAAAATTTCTTTCACCTTCTAAATTGGAGCATTCAAAACAACACGAACACAAACACTAACACTAACACACACAATACATACCCATTTTTCCATTATGTTGCAGCCATTTCGAATACTCCTCGTAGAAATCCTTTCTAATTGAAATCATCCGTTTCAATGTTGAGTCGATATTATTTAAAACGCTTGTCGGCTGCTAAGGACAGATGTGCGCGGCTCATTTGTGGTTTTATTAACAATTAGCAAAAGGATTCGTTCGGAGCCATTCACAAGAGATTCCAAACAAGGAGAAAATATAATAAGATTGACACTTGAGCAAAACGATGAACATTGAACATTAAGATTTTAATGTAAAGTGCCTTAATTGCCACCACGCTGTGAATAAATAGTTGACAATCATCGATTGCTATCAGGAATGCCTTGATGTTTGTTCGCATTATTTGTTGTTCATGTTAAAGGATGATCCTTTGACGCAAATCATTATCAAATTCCTTATCTTCGCATTGAAAGGTCGTAAACTGTTTAAGCTGCTGGCGTTCTGGTATAGATGGGAAAACTGAAAAGAGGAAAACAATTTAGAGAAACTTTATTTCTGCAGCTTCAATGAATCAATTTATTTTAATCCCGAATCCACAAAGTCAATTGATAAAAGTCAATTTTCCGATGTTCGCTCAATTTTTTCTCTCATGTTCAAATTGATATATTCATATTTTCATATTGACTGAGCAAATTCCATAAAAAACAAAATTCCTCGCTGATAAATCACAATTACACACCAACCCATAAACGTACACAATGAAAAAAAAAATCAATGAATAATACAAAGGATTAGTACATGCCTGGAAATGGTGGGGTTTGATGGGATGGATTCGCCGCTTCCATGCAAACGGAACAAAAGAAATTTTTCGCTTTATCAAAATATTGATGAAAAATCTCGGCAAATCATTTTGGAGCGCGTAAAAATTCTGATCACTTTTGCTTTTTACCGACTTCTATTTTCACAATTTATTGTCCTCCGCCTGTGCGTCGGTTCACATCGAGTGGTGGTGGTTCCAATATGTCGCGCCGGAGAAGAATGGCGGAAAACTTTTTGTTCCATTTTAGTTTCGGGAGTTTTCAGTTTTCATACACTTTTGGAGTTTTATGCAAAATTGAACGAAATTGATTAGAATGTGAAAAGTTTCGCTTCGCTATCGAGACCGGGACGATAGAATGCACATGCATAAATGGCTGCCGTCGTCGAGCTGACTACGACCACACATTCATAGATGGAACGAGTAAGGTGATTCTAATCAAATTACAATGACCTTGCATGGAAATTGTTGGCGCCAAATTGAAGTGCATGAAATTTTTAATTGAGCTGTCAAACTCGTCCCGAAGTGTTCACAATGGAATCCTCCTCCATTCAGCCCGCATTTTGTTGTTCTTTTTTATTTTTATTTTTATTTTCCCCCTCTTAATTTATTTCCATTTCAGCGGAATTCAGAATTGTCGTCCGGATTTCTTAGGGCGTTGTTTATATTTGACGAGGCCGCATCAGATGGCAGTGATAACGCAAAGCCAAAGACGTGTGCTGAGGTGGAGCTTCCTCTAGGCTCTTGTATTCCTTAGATAACAGAAAAAGCCTCCTGCCATTTAGACGCAAGCCCAGGCTGGTGTGTTTGTCTGCTTGTCTCCATTACGATTCACGCCTTGCGTTTTCCCGCCTGTCGCGTGTGTTATTTGGCCTTCTTCCTGCTTCTCTTCCTCCCCCATCGAGCGCAAGTGCTTCGTATTTATCTTTCATGAAAATTTTATTTATGACTTCGAGAAAAGCGCAAAAGATAAAGCCAAACAAAGCGCCAAGCATCAAGCGTCACAAAAAGGAAAAGTAACTTTCAAGCTGATGCTGAGCGGAACTGAACGGAACGGGACAGAGAGCCATGCAAAGAAAATTCCCAGCGTTTTCGTACCAACCAGAGAATTTAGTGTCATTGAGAGAATTGAAGATATATGAATGCTTCCACAAATTTGAACTTGAGTGTTTATTTGCGATATCATTTTAAAAGGCTAATGCAGATGAGCAGCCGAAAAAGGAAAATGTTCCTGCTTATGAATGTGGTTAGCAAAGCATGGAACTGAGAGGAAACTGGAGTCTTGAAGCTCAGAAGAAAAAGAATTCGAACTGAACTTCAATTAAATTTTCATAATCAGAAAGACGAAAACCCTGAATAAAAAGCCACGAGGAAATCAAGCAAATTCAAGAACGGATCAAATATTTTTGCACATCAAATCGGAAAAACTTTCTGCAATTCTTGGTATTTTTTTTTTTTTTTTGGCTGCCATCAGAAACCTCCGCAAAAAGCCTTTAATGTGTTTTTTATGCGCATATTTCGTATATTATTTTATGAAAAATTCTCCAGATCCGACTTACGTTTGCTCCACTTTTTTCCTTTTCTCAAGCAATGCTTCTGATTGAGTGAGCTCCCCATTTCCATTCCTCGATATCCTTGGCCTCCAGCGTTGGTTTTGCTTTTGGCTATCAACGCGGAAATGGAAAATTGTGAAACGCAAAACACGCATCCATCGTGGCTGTTCCATTTAAGTCCTTCAAGGATATAGAAATATTTTAATATTAAAAATAATTTTCGGCGTAAATCTTGTTAGCTCGAGTAAATGAATGCGGGATGAGGTATGAAGGCAACATCATTAGAAGTCGAATTTTTCGTCATAAGTCGGATTGGAAGAGTGCGGAAAGTCATGAACATATTCCCCATCTTTCCCGTTCTTCGACGATCTCAATCATATCACATGGTTCAGTTAAATAAATGTCAACATCGCATGAATTAAACCAATGCTTTAAATCTGATTTCTAATATTATTGTTTCCGAGGATATAATGCAATAAAGATAGTCGAAGGATGTGTATATTGAGGGCCACATTAGGTATCCAAATGTAGTGGAAGACAGACAATAGAATCGGGACTTAAATCAATCGAACTTCAGTTATGTTAATGCCCAACTTTGAACTGTGGAAGTCCTAAATAATTTCTCCTACATACGATTATGTTTTGAGACAATTCTTTCCTTTTTGATACCAATTTTGAGTGATTATTTTTCCTATTAAAATACCTAAATGATCCCAGTGCACATTGCATTCACCTCAAAAATTCTTCGGATCATTCTTATTTCTTCCCTCACAAACCTAATCCGACCTTCCGTGCCATTCATACAGAAATAAGTTTTCAAGACAACCTTTTAAAGGCGCCTCCACTTTAAGCTTTTCTCCGAATAAACTTACTTTTCAATCTACCCTTGGAAATGTTGTTGAACTTCAATGTTTCAGGACTCTGGAGCAAATATAAAATGAAAACATGAAGTAAAATATTTCAATTTTTGTTATGTTTTGGGCTTACCTTTGTTGTTTAACTAACCGACGAAGTGGTGTAAGCCGACAGGTAGCAATAAACGAAACAGCAGCAATGTAAGGAAAAATACCCGGAAATCGGAAGAGCATACAATTTTGATGATTTATGACGACAGCCGGCGGAAAAGCGATGAAAATGTGAGGATCTTAACCTTAGTCAGTCGATTTCAGAGTAAGAAGAACGCTTGGACCTGTTGAAAGAAATACCTGTGTTAGTTGGAAGTGCTTTCGAAAGGATTAATTGATATTGTTGAAAAGACGAAGGACCTTTCTACGTTAAATATTTGCAAATAACTGAAAATAAATTTTAAATACTGAATAAATTATGAATTTCTTGCTGAACAGGCTGAAGCCTGTGACTGCTGAATTGAGACCTTCAAAGCAGTATCCTTATATGAAATGGAAATTTTAAGCACATTAATTATAGAAATGTTTAGAAATGAATTAATTGAAAGAGCACACAAAATGTATTTCGATTATATGGTAATTGAAACCGTTTGAGTGAAACTTTAACAGAAAATTTGAAAAAAAATCTGGGGCACTACTTTAACATGGATTAATATGAGTCCTTGGTCAATATAATTCAAAAAATTTTATTTTAACTTGCTCGAAGGACATAAATTCTAAGAAGGATAGATCACAGTCATTTAGCCACACTTTGGCTACAACAGCGTTAAAAAGGAAGGTCGACGGTGCATCTGCATCGCGCTTGAGCTTTTACGAGGCCCAAACTTCTCCTCAGTTAAGGTCTCTTTAAAGCTGCTTTCGACTTCTCCCTCAATACAGTTAATCCTCTTCATACCCTTCCACATTGTCTGGTTCATCACCGGCAGCTTAAGATCCCCATCTCTGCATTTTTCTCCATCATCGCATGTACCTTTCCATTGCAACGATCTGCTGCACTCGTGTTCCGTTCTGCAAGCCGGAAGTGCACCCATTGCTGCAACTCCTCCCAAACAAACACATGGCGCGTGATTGCAAACATTTTCTCCTCAAAACGCAAATATTTTAATACGATTTTCTATGGACAAATGGAGAGAGGAACCTTAAAAGGATTTCAGCCTTAGTTTGGCACATTCTGCATTCTTTCTATGACATGACTGGGTGATTCAGTTTGCAGTATTGATTGAATCACAAATTTGCCTCGCATCTTCAACTATTCAAACATGTTCTACAGAAATCACTCCGATTCGTGTCGCTACGTTGCTCTGCCCTTGTGTCGACCCCATTTATGTGTGGGTTCATGCGTAGGAAATGCATTGATTCGGCTTTGAATTTCCGATTTACTGATTTTCTGATTTCCTTGCACAAATTTTTTCCGAAGCATATTCCGTGCAGGATCAGCAGCGAAGGATTCATACACACATACTTAGGCTTCCGGGCATCACTTCCGGTGAAATGGAAATCGAGAAATGGCATATTCTACATTTCGATTATTACATCACGGCTTCTGTTACTTGACTTGACCCTTTGACTTCCCGAGGTAGTTCAACAAACGTTTTCTTTTCCTTTAGAACATGAATTTTTAAATCAAAACGAAATCAAAAGTTTTCAATACTTCTTTTAAATGAACACATTCCATTCTTCTTGGTTTAAAATTTACAAATCATGTGCGACGATAGAAAAACCAAGCATCTCAGTGGGTCAAACAGCACCCTGCCCTTGCATAACATTTTGTAACAATTTAATCTTATCCGCATGTTTTTGGGCACTGTGGCAACACTTCATTACATCGCGTCTTCTTTGATATCCATGAATTTCGGTCGGCTAAAACCGCATAGGCTTGGTGAACGGCACCAATGTGCGTTCGGTTGACCTTCTGTTGACTCCAATGAAATTCTGTGAACCACATCCTACATGTAAGATGTATTTCATATCAATAATTTCTTAATTGTTGTTGGTGAATAATATTTTTAAAATTTCTTAACATTTTGGCTCACCCGAGTAAAAAACACCTTATGTATTTTGCGCGCCCGCAACGCGCCCGCAACACGCGCAAATTTTTAGAAAAAAATCCAGCAACATGCCCGCAACGCGCCCGCAACAGGCACGGGTACCCAACTAAAAATATTCGAATTTATTTTTCGCGCCCGCAACGAGCCCGCAACACACCCAAATTTTTGGAAAAATATTCGAAAACGAGCCCTTAACGCGCCCGCAACAGGCACAGGTAGTGAACAAATGCGCCCGCAACGCGCTCACAACGCGCCCGCATCACAACCAAATCTTGCTAAAACGCGCCCAAATTTTTAGAAACAAGTCCATATTGGGCCCGTAACGCGCCCAAATCATACTAAAGCGAGCCCAAATTTTTAGAAAAATGCCTATATTGGGCCCGCAACACATCCAAATTTTCAGAAAAATGCTTATATCGGGCCTGCAACGGGCCCGCAACGCGCCCAAATCATACTAAAGCGAGCCCAAATTTTTAGAAAAATGCCTATATTGTGCCCGCAACGGGCCCGCAACGCGCTCAAATCATACTAAAGCGGGCCCAAATTTTTAGCTTACATTTTCTGGAAATGAATATTTGAATCGCACTTTCGTGAAATTATTTATTTATTAATTGTCCATTATGGTGAATGTTATGGTACAGCGTTAAATATGTATGTTCTCTAATATTAAATGCATAACTCAAGTACAAAAGAAAATGGTATTGAGATGTCCTGAAAAAACCAAAAATATTTATTTCTCAGTTAGTGTAATCTACTTATAAAGGTGTCAAATTTGGAGAAGGATTTTCTTCAGGAAAATTTGGCATAGCGCGGTAATGCTGATAGTTAGGATAAGTAAAAGTATGATATGGGTTGTAGTTATGGTTATTGAAGTAATTTGGAGGATGAATGAAAGGTTGTGGGTTGGGAGGGTATGAATGATTAGTTTGAGTGGACGGAATAAATGATTGCGACATTTCTGTCGATGTTGCTGGAGGTTGCGTTGCTGAAAGGCTTATAACTTCTGATGAGAGTATACGGGTTGAAGAAAGTGATGCTTCTGAAGATTCTCTTGATAATTTGAAACGGGGTGGTATTGCTACTGGCTCTGTGTTGTCGGTTGATACAAATTTAACAAATGATGGTGGTGCTGGATCGCGCTCATTACTGATGATGATGAGGAATTAATTTACAACAGATATGATAATGATAATAGTGATCATGAAGTTGAGGTAGGAGCGCAATTGCGTGAAAATTCAGGAACCGAAGAAACAGAAGAGCACGATGAAACCTCTGATGATGATGAGGAATTAATTTACAATAAAAATGATAGTGACAGTGACGACGACAAAAATGGTTATTATAAAAACGCCGACTACAATGATGACGATAGCGATGCTGACATTAATAATGATAATGATCCTCTCATATACGAAAACGCACCTCTTAAACTATCAGAAAGTATGCTATCTATATTCATATATGCTACGAAGTACAATATAAGTGGGAATGCTTTTGCAGACCTTTTATCGCTTATATCTCTGCATTTGCCTACAGATTCTCATCACAAAAAAACTGTCTACAAATTTCAAAAATATTTCATTGGCAGTGAAATTCCTTTAAAGAAACACTACTATTGTTCAAAATGCACAAGCGATCTTGCGTCCAAAAATTCCGTATGTAATTGCTGTAATAATACACATGATCAATCTGAAAATCTATACTTTATCGAAATTCCAATCGCTAATCAATTGCAAAGACTTATCATGCAACCGGGATTTGTCGAAAATTTGTCATATAAAAAAAATCGTATAAAACAACACAATGCCAATATTGAAGACATATATGATGGTATTTTATACAAAGAATACATGAGGGCACTTGATCCACATTCTTATGATTACCATCTTACGTTTATGTGGCACACTGATGGTGTACCAATATTCAAATCAGCTAAATCCAGTGCATGGCCATTTTACCTAGTAATAAATGAACTTCCTTATAAAAAACGAATCATGAAGGAAAACATGATTCTAGTCGGGTTATGGTTTGGTGCTTCAGATCCTGAGATAAATTCATTTCTGCGACCAATTTATTTACAAATGGTAGCTTTCAATAATGGCGTGAGTTTTCAAGTGCCAAATTCATTAAATTTGCAAATCGTTAAAGCATCTATTTTGTGTGGAACCTGCGACGCTTTGGCTAGATCTGACTTTTTAAATCATATTCGGTTCAATGGAGACTATGGCTGCCCAAGATGTTACGCGAAAGGTTACACTATAAGAGAAGAAGGTGTACATGGAAACACACACATATATCCATTTGAAGGACACTTAGTGAATCGTACTATCGAAACTTACGAAGAGTTAGTGGACTCAGCTGTAGCAAATCGAAGAACAATTTATGGAGTGAAAGGTCCAACAACTTTGAGTAAATTAATGCCGGATATGATACGTGGAACAGCGATTGATGTGATGCATAATGTTTATCTTGGAGTAACAAAATATCTGATGAAGTTACTATTCGATGGTGCTTATAGATATAAACGTTGGTCACTACATACTCATGCAAATATTGTAGATGATCGATTAAAAAAAATTAACCCACCAAGTTTTATAAAAAGAATGCCCCGAACTTTAACAAAACATTCACATTACTGGAAAGCTAGTGAATGGAAATATTTCCTTTTATTTTATTCACTGCCAATATTCGAGGATCTGATGGAAGAAAAATATTTCCACCACTACTCAGAGTTAGTTGTAGGCATATTCTTGCTAAATCAAAAATCAATAAAACACGAAGATCTCGATTTGAGTAGGAAACTTTTGACAGCATTTGTAGCTAAATTTCAAACCTTATACGATCCGCAATTTGCTACTTTTAATATTCACTGCTTACGACACTTACCAGACGTTGTCCTAGATCTTGGACCACTGTGGGTTACTTCTTGTTTCCCGTTTGAAGATCTTCTTGGAAAAATTAAGAATTATGTTCATGGCACACGCTATATCGGCTTACAAATATATTCAAAAGTATCTTATCAGGCAATAGCAGCAAATAAATTGAGAAATACTGATAATGACTCCGAAGTTTTCAAATATTGTAACAAATTAAATACAATAGGAAAAAGAGTAAGCCCCCTTCGCCAGATAGCACCTCATATTTACGCACTGGGGAAAGTGGTGGTTCTAAATGGTATTCCCCAGGATCTGACGTTAGCACTACACAAGGTTGAAGAAATATCAAACCGTAGCAGCCTAAAAATATCGAAATTTTTACGATTAAAGATTAAAAATCAAACAATTTACTCCAAACGCTACAAAAGAAAAACTTCATCTGATTCATACTGTGTTCAAATAGTTTCTGAAAAAACTTCGAAATTTGGATACGTTGAATATTTTATAAAAGTATGTAATTGCATCACCGTTACCTGTGAATTGAATTGCGTGAATTCGAAATTTTATGCATTTTTTCAAGAAATAGTTGGTCCCAACTGTTTTCAATTCAGTTCTTCATTAAATGTCATACAAACTGCAGCAGATAATTTTAATGGGAACATAACGAACGTCGTAATTCCATATATATTTAACCCTATAACATTACATTCATCTCCAATACTTATTGATGTAAATATAATTCTTAATTTATGTTTTGTTGTTAAAATAAATGGAAAAACTTATATTGTAGAGCCAGATAACAACATAGAATATTGTGAATAATAATGGACAATTAATAAATAAATAATTTCACAAAAATGCGATTCAAATATTTATTTCCTGAAAATTTAAGCTAAAAATTTGGGCCAGCTTTAGTATGATTTGGGCGCGTTGCGGGCCCGTTGCGGGCCCGATATAGGCATTTTTCTAAAAATTTGGGCTCGCTTTAGTATGATTTGGGCGCGTTGCGGGCCCGTTGCAGGCCCGATATAAGCATTTTTCTGAAAATTTGGGTGCGTTGCGGGCCCGATATAGGCATTTTTCTAAAAATTTGGAAGTGTTGCGGGAATTTCGATTCTTATGTTTCTTTTCTAAATATTCGGGCGTGTTGCGGGCCCATTGTGGGGTCGTATGAATTTTGTGCGTGTTGCGGGCGCGTTTTGGGCGCGTATTTAATTTTGGGCGTGTTGCGGGCGCGTTGCGGGCCCACTTTTTTTTACTCGGGCAGCAAAAAAAGTTCACATTTTAGTTAAAAGGATATGCAGCATATCATATGCAAATGTATAGCCCTTTCCAAGCAAATGAGGAGATGAAAAATGACATTTTCATTTTCATTGAAACGGCTTTCATAATAAAAGTCCCTGAAGTAAAGGTGTCACCCTTTTACTACAACGCTATAAAGTCGTAAAAATGTTTCCGTCCATGGTCCTTGTGTGATTTCCACGACAAAAAATGTCAGCAATTATAAAATTGTTTTATCATGTTTGTTCCAGGCAAATTGATTTTAAATTTACGATATTTTTTCCACGAATTTTTTCCCTTTTACGTCTGTTTAAATAACTTTAAAAGTTCCGGGCAATCGCGCGTTGTATTTGCTGTTTTTACAAGAAAAAAAAAAACAACAGCTCTCGACATGGTGGCACGACTGAAATGAAATTTTTTAATTTCCTTTTTTATGAATGATTCGACAGGATGTTAACAAATTTTTTTAAGCAGAAACGAATTGAACTCTTATAGCCGACACACTCGCTGTGTCGAGAGAATATTTCATTTGTGTGGCTGTGTGTAACATTAAGAACCAGTTCAGATAGATCATACATAATATACTTATATAGAAATTATCAGCCTTACCAGGATATTCGATATAGCCATGTCCGTCTGTCCGTCTGTATCCTGTTTCCTTATATAAGGAGTTGAGCTATCGTGACGAAATTTTTTGTGTTTGCTCAGGGGGACATGAGTTGGAAAAAGTTCGGGAATGGACCACTTTAAGGCGTACCTCCAGTACTAGGGTCTCTTATGAATATCACGAAAATTGCTCTAAGACCGGCGATTCTTAAGACATACGTTTATCTTATATATATGTTTAAAATATATTTAGTTTATATGTCGTTGTCGTTGTCTCTGTTTCTGTTCATTGGTTTCCCATTTTGCGTGGTATCTAGACTTTCTCGTTAATACTACTGCACTATACTAACGTATCTATTGAATAAGGCTAAATATCCAATACTTCCCCAATCATTTAGCATGAATTCTATTTTAAGTGCGAAGTTTCCAATTATAATTGCTCTGATCTCATAACAGCTTAAAATAAACTCGAGAATATTTAATGTCTGTTCAATAAAAGAAGCAAAGCGAAACGATCAAATGGGTGAAGGTAATTAATGGAGAATAAAATAAAAGAGCACTTCCTTTGTGTTTTTTTATTTTATCCTACATAAAATGCAATTCAATTCAAAAGCGCTTCCTTCAATGCGTAAAAAAATAAATAAATAGGAAATGATCATAAAACGAAAGTTTATGGAATCAAAAATCAAAACAAAAGTGAATGAAATCAAGCTGATCACGTTAGCTGAGATATGTATGTATTTACATGTAATCGAGGGCTTTTCCCACTCTAAGGATGACAAATTCCACTCAATCAAAAGCCACAATGGCACTCAACGTGTTTTTGCTATTTAAATTCCGACAGACATAATTCCTGGGAATTATAAAGCGAATCGTGTTTAGGGCCAATTGGAACTTCTCAGTTCTTAAGAATAATCTCTGCTCCTCTTAAGAACATTCAACGACCTTGGAATATAATTAAGCCTTAAGGACAAGGATAAGCGAAAGTGCTATGGAGAAAGTCGGATATAAACCATGGTTAGAATTTCGTCACCTTCGCGCCAAAGAGTTTGTTTGTCTCAGGTCTGCGCATTGTTTACTTACCAACAAAGAAGTGTGTTTTACTTTAGCTGAATTGGGATTAGTTTCTTTGTCCTTCATATCGTATCTTCACAGTATAATCGCTTAAATCTCTTTGTTGTTGAAAATGGAAACGAACAACGAATTACTTCTTACCATGTAATGGGACAGCAATAATATACTTGCCTGAGTTCTAAAGTTTCTTTGTATAAAAAACGAATCCTTAAAACAATGAAGCAGTTCTAAAAAGGAGGGAAAGGAAATAAGACAGTATCATAATGCCTCTAAGTAACGTCACAAATAACGGTACAAGTCATAAGGATTTCCTCAAACAAACAAAATATCAAAAAATAATCGGGGTTATTTCCGATGAAATAGTTCATCTAAGTTTTAAGGTCATATGACCTTAACTTATATTTAAATATGTACTATGAGATTCTTGAGCCCCATGGCTGGCAATTCCCAGCCTGATTCTTAGGAGGCCCCTTTATTCGAGCCTCTTTTGGGCTGAGATTATTTATCAGGGGAGAATAACCCCGAATCTTTACGAACGGTTTCGATAGGGATAATCTTCTTCTGCTTCAGCCATGACAAGCCAGGTCGGGGTTTGACTGCCTCCAATTTATGTCTCCAATAAACTCTATCCTTTACCAATATCCTACAGTTTTTCGCTCCAATCGCGACATCTTCTACGTTATCAATCAATCCTATTCGGGGTCTCTTTCTTTTTCTTCTTCCCACTAGTTTTTTGGAGATAATTTTGTGTAGTGTACTGTTTTTCTTTCCTTCTTATCTGCCCTGCCCACCTAAGGCTAGCCAGTTTTATATGTGATACGACATCGTAGTCCTTGTTTATCTGGTACAACTCATGTTTGTATCGTATACGCTAGTCCTTTTCTACGCTAGTCCTTTTCTAGACATATACTGACGCCCGTTGCTTGGGCTCGATTTCGTGTTTTTATCAGGAGTAGCTTCTCAATTTTGTTTTCTCAGTATTAACTGCTAGATCAATTCCGTTCGCTGCTTCCTTCAGGTTTTTGTAATTATGTTTTAGGTCTTCTCAACGCCTTGTAATTATAGCCAGGTCGTCTGCATGTGCAAGCATTTTGTCAGATTTATTGAATATACACCCACGTGTTTCAATATTTGAAACTCTAACTTCTTTCTCTAGAACTATATTAAAGAGGTGACAATATAGAGCATCGCCTTGCCTATGTCCAAAATTAACTTAAAAATCTTGTGATAGATGGTTTAGAATAGTGTCAATACCCTAGTTAAAGATAAATTTGGTACGATTAGCGGGCGTCTCTACTGGGTAGGAACTCAGTCTCATCGAGTAAGGCATGCGCGGCAGATATCGATATAACACTACCCAATGTGACTGATCTGCATCCCTGGAGGATTCAAAACTCATGATTTTTCGAGATTTATAATAAGGAAGTATATAATTAGGCCTAGAAAATTGATAGATCCGCCTGCAAATCAATTTTTTTGAAACTATCCAGAATTATCAAAAATAACTTGAATATCTTAAATTTTGAAATTTTTGACATAACCTTTAACTCACAAAGTCCTTGAAGGTTACAGCTTTTATATTCTTAAACGAATGCTACGAAAACCATGTCTCACGCAAAATCTCTTAAACTCTTTTATTTTATATATTCGACAAATCACGCAAAAGAAATAAAAAAATTGCTAACATGGAATGGGCGACGCATTCCTTGAATGCAAATGAAAAACGACAGCACATTCCAACCCATCCTAATCCAATAAAACCAGGATAAATAAAGCTGTTAGCCAAAAAAGGATTCCAATAGTCTTCGAATATGACAAGGAAAAATGTTTCCTCCTCCAAATGAGTTGTCATTTATCCCTCCACCTTGCCGACCCTAATCGATATCGATAGAGAAAGTAATAAATGTGTACATATGTATTGTATATGAAAAACAAAATGTTGTCAACTAAGAAGGGTTGTCGGACGGCTGTGTTTCTATTTTATCCAAGAAAACAAAGAAAAAAAACTATAAAGTGAACATTATCCTTATAGACATGCACATACACAGGCTTTATTTTAAATGTATTTCCTTATATTTTTTTTGTGGCAAATTGTCATTTTGACATTCCTATTTGAACGAAAATTTGTGGGCATTTGGCAAAGGAATGTGGCTGCTTTGCTCGCATTCCAATGAAACAAATGTTTTTCGATGAAGACGTTTTTCATAAAAATACCAAACGAAAATGAATGGGAATTATGTGAGGATGGGATGTCAATTCAAATTCGATTTGACAATAAACGTAAAATTGTGAAAATGTCAATTTGTTCGGTTATACACAGAGAGACTACGGAGGGGATAAGCATTTTCCTTTCGAAAATTGTCAATGTTTACAGACTGAGAGGAGGACGACTGTTTTCTAGACCCCACTGTTAAATCATGTCTTAACAAACCTAATTTTTCCACTTAACTATGAATATTTCAAGTACCACCTTTATCAAACTCTGAAGCGCATTAAGAACGCAACAAAAGCATTTCCTGATTAAGTCTGACAACTATTCGAATGAAACCCACTAGCTCCAGCACGAATCAAATTCATATGTCCCGAAGCACTTGAGTCCGATTCATTCTTTTAAGTGCCCGGTTCATTAGTTGGCACTTTTTGCATTTTTATCTGTCACTCCCTTTTATAGTTTCCCATTCTGAGGGTTGAAAGTGCTATTTCCATTCACTCAACCACGACTTGGCGACATGAAATACTGAAAGTAATGAATTTGTTACGACATTTAAGCGCACAGAATGATGAAAAGGATTAATGGCCGTTCTTCAAGTGGAAGGTGGAGAATTGAAGGTGATTAAAAGAACCTCATGATTGCATAGTTCAAGACAGCATTAGTGCTTTGGCATACAACTGGAATAAATAATGTCGTTGCGACAAAGAATGGCAAAGAATAGGAGAAGGTTCTAGGAACCCTTAGTTGCAATAGTTTCCTGTTCATTGCACACAATGGCGAAATGCAACCGCGTGAAGTGTAGTATGAGGAGCATACTTTCCAACTATCCTCAGGTATTTTGTTACATTCTGCTTCTTAGCCATCGAGAACATGGAGACGCAATATAAAAACGGCTTAGGAAAATACTTCTAAAGACGAAGTCGAAAGAAAGGATTGAGACGTGGCTTTCAAACTGAGTTCACCTGAATGGAATCGATATTTCAAACTAAAGTCGAAAGAATTTCACCCTTCTTGCCTGCAGTTCAAATCGTTGAAGGCATTAAAGAATTCAACTTCAAAGGTATGGTTGCATTTTTTCCCTGTTACCTCACCAACTGTGCTTCAACTTAATGAACTGAGCCACTTCTCTAATCTAATCTTTTTATTCGAAAATTATTTTAATGATTAATTTTTCATTTCTGAAAGTTACTTGATAAGTACGTAATAATAATAAATTTATTATCATTGATTTACTTTCGAAATTATAATCGTTGAAATCAATTCATGTTTACCGTTGGACGCTATGCCACCTGTCAACCACAAACACCAATTATATGAAGGAATCAAATAAATCACAGTCGAAGTTAGTTTGAAACACCGATAATTTAGGTTCTACGCTCGAGCATAATTAAAGTGACCAGGCAATTAGTCAATAATTTGTTGAAACGCCACAACCTATTAAGCAAACCTATTGACTTGGACTGCAATGGAATTCTATGTGGCATGCTCACCAGCCCTTCTATTCTATAATTTATTCATTCCTAAATCAAAGTACCCTTCTAACCGAGAATTAAAAGTTTCAAATAAGTTTTCAATAAGAACCTTCAGGAGGAAAGGTGAACGATTGGTGGGAAACGTCAATCATGTTTAACGTTTCATCTATGATTGTGACTTCCAGGACCGTAGGTAGCTTTCTGTTATGAAGGGGTGGGCCTTCTATCTATTTCCAAAGGTAATAGATTCTAGTTTGGAACAAATTTTGATAACCGTGGAACGGTCTTTAGAGAGTGGATAGATCTCCTGTGAGACTCCGGTTGTTGGGAAGTTTGACCTTCTTTTCACCCTCGACAGCAGCGTTTGAAGCAAGTTCTATTGTACATGTGAACTTAACAAGAACTAGTGATAGTCCAAAAACCAGATAGACCTCAAATAAACGGTTTCCCCCTATTTCGGCAAAAGCGAATCGAACTGCATCAATAGTTCTTAGAGTTACAGCTTTGGTTTCATACAAAAGTTTATTGAAACTTTTGACTTTAGTTTTCGGCTCATATTTATGTATGGGTCCTATTCTGCACTGGTCTCAAAATCTACTCTGAGGACTCCCAAGCATTTCTCTCAAAAGCACTATTGTGATAAAATCTCGCATCTAGGAGATATTCACGTTTAAAGATAAAAATTAATTCAAAAAATAAGCATTTGTGTGGAAGAAAGGATTGTAAGTAAGTAATCCAATCCACAAGTATTAAGTCTCTTGAGCTTTTCAATTGACGGCAAAAATTAAGGAAGACTATAGGAAAACAGCTGATTTCGAAATTGTTTGTCTATCTCATAAAATCCAATCGAAAAAGCTCTCTGAGAATATTAGTGCATACGCATGCGCAGTGACTCGTTGGAGACTTTTGATATTAAAGTGAGCGCCTGTAGCATTTCAAAGGAGTTTTCATTCTAAATGTCAACCATTCATGGCTAGAAATGCCAAAGCATGCTGAATCGCCTGTGGTTATGCCAAGTCAGAAAAGTTAATGTTGAACGATGATGTTGCTGCTTCAAAATGTTGTGAGATAAAGGTCAAGGGAGACGTGGAATGAACATCAGGAACGGTCCAAAATTTTTGTAACGAGACCTTTAAGGTTTTGGAATATACGTTGTACAAAAATTCCTAAAATTCAGGATCATCGAAAATTGTTAAGCATTTAAACTCGCATTAAGTTGTGAAAAACACTTAGAAAGTTTATCAAGTAATGTACTTTGGATCCTTTTGCTCAGCCTTCATTCGCCTAGATATATGCAAATTGTTTTACAATTGCTGAGTCATTTGCTGTTGGTCATGTTCATTTCTCCATTGGGAATAAGTAGGAAATTATTCCGCGAAGATTGGAATTTTTAAAGCGAAAAAAACAAATTGCCTTATCATTCCCATACCAATCCCAAACCATCAGCAGGCGTTTTTTTTTTCAAGGATTTTCTAAGAATTTTTATTTTTTGAAAGTCAACATTTCGCTAGACACTCTCACTGCTAAGGCAAAGTTTTTTGGGTTTCATTGAGTTTGCTCTTGTCTCAAATTGCCTCGTTAGCTGCTCAATGTTGTCCATCTTATCGAAATCAATAAATCGAGTTCGTTATTCGATGCTGACGTTGGCGTTTTATAGACACTTATGAACGATTTTTTTCCTCCACTTTTAAAGCTTCTGATGCAGATAAGCGCCGGAAAGTGATGCTATTTTATTTTCTATTTTCTTTCATCCTCTCAAGAAATTTGTTGTCGAAGCTTTTAACATCGTTGTTTATTTTTCTCGATTCATTTCGTGCTTTCTTACTACGTGTTCTGTTATCTTAAAATATTTTTTTTTTGTGTTTCACTGGGATTCCTTTTGTTTTATAAGATTTCTTGGTTAGAAATTTTTTTGGTGAATTCTTCTCGTTTCAATAGAGCATTTCAAAATAGAATTAAATGCTGCGATATTCAGAACCCTTATAAATTTAATTTTTCAGAACATTTTTTGTTTTATATTATTATTTAAGATTCGGGTAATTTCCTGTTCTGTTAATTTTATGTTCGTTTAATTTTCTAATATTTCTTTATTTTTTTTTTCTGCCCCACCGATTCGAAGTGGTGCCTTCAAATATCGTGTAATAGATTTAAAGTTCTAACAGTTTGGATTTCAAAAGTCCCATTCTCCAAAGTGGAAAACTTCAAATTGAATCTAAAATTAGACTTTGAAACACTTTGCGTATGAGGGCTGGCAGCTTAGAAAAGCAAAACTCCCCTTAATTATGGGGAGTTTCTACTGTTTAGGATGACTTAAGAGATAAAAGTTTTGGGGAACTCTTATGGGACAAATTTCTTATTTAAAGAAGATTTCAAAATCAAATACAAGAGAATATGGGCTCCAAAAGTCTTCTGTGGAAGACCGAAATATTCTGAGAATGACACCAATAAACTTTGTTGTCTTAAAACATTTTATTTAAAAGCTTCAACGCCCTCCAACAGCACCGTTATGACCTATCAATGAAGTTGTTTAAATTTAACCACACATCCGCATAGTGCTTCAAAGTTTTAAGTACCTCTAAAGTAAATTGAGTTGTGCTATCGTGTAAACAACGAGAAAATATTTAAAATTTTACTGCTCTGTATTGCAATTGAATTTATTTGCCTGTTTTATGGGACATTAACAAGAGGCATTAAAATGAAAACACTCAACAGAAACGTTCTGTTACACATGTTTATATCATGAGCTGAAATTCTTTACACGCAACGAAGCCAGAAGTGAGCACCGCATAAACAACATCGTTTTTCTTTTATTCATCAACTATTAAACTGTCGGGCAAAGCTTTCAGTACAGAGACAGGAACTATTCATGCTCAGAAAAATGTCGGTCATGTTGTTCGAAAGACAATGGAACTGTAAGGAAACAATACTCGTAGAGGAACCAGAAATAGGACAAGGACTAAACGATTTCATTATATAAATGCAGCATCATAAAAAAGTTTATACGCCATAAGGTATGCATTTTGATATTTAATTCTTTAAGGTGTGTAAAATTATATATAAATAAATTAAAAACGTAGAAGAAGCCTTGCTGGGTGAGTTTATAAATCCTTATATACTCAAGATGTCGGCAAAACAGAATGTATGACAACAAACCCATGCGAATAAAACTAAACTGCCAAGGGCCGACAAATTTAAATACCTTGGGTCGAAACGTTCCGATGACGGGACGACCGCTCGTGAAGTTATAGCATGTTTCCAAACAGTGCATTAACTCAATTACCTGCATTAACTCGTAAACGCATGATTAAAAATGTGATTACCCATACAAAAATGTCAAGTTAATCACCTCAATAATGCATTTATTAAAAATTAACGCAGATAAAACAGCATGGTTGCATTTGGACTTGCTTGCAAATGTTACAAAAAATTGCACCCCTGAATAGAAAAGTATGTAAAATAACAACCGTTCAGTCAAATCAAAAGAACCGCTGAAATAAAAATCAAAGTTAAAATGGAGAGTCCAAGGAATAAATAAAAATATTTAAGCTATTTCAAACATTGAAATCAAATGAAGATTGTAATATATCCATATATCGTTTATATCTAGCAAAATATAAGAAAGGGGTATTCTTCACTTTTTTACAGCAGCTTCCGACGAAATCAGCTGATTAGTTAATGCACAGTCCGCAAGTGGAAACGACAGTGATTAACTATATGCGTTAACTTTAATGCATATAAGTAGTTAATGCACTATGTGGAAACATGCTATTACTGAGAGAGTTAACGCTAAAGTGGATAAAGTGGCGTTCAAAGATTGGATTTATGTGCGATAAAAAGATAAGCGACCACTTAAAGTCCAAAATTTACCTAACGTTCATCAGGCCTGTCGCTCTTTAGAGTTCTGAGTGTCTACCCTTAACGAAAGTAGCAGAAAGAAGATTTAGTGCTTTGGAAACAAAGAGGATCCGCTGGATAACCGGACTGACTCGTCAGGATCATGTTCCAAAAGAGGACATTCGCAGCCGTAATGGAGTTGCGCCAATGATTAGGGAAATGCGGAAAACAAGGCTAAGATGGTATGGAAAGGTACTAAGAGCAGCTAAGGACAGCTCGGTTAAAATGAGCTAAACAAGGAAATATAAAAAGTGAAGAATAAGAAGGACAAATAAAAACATAAATCCCGGAAAGAAATGTGAAAAAAGATCTGATTTCGTAAGAGTTTTTATTCAAATTTATTTTTAAAATTTAAACTATGGGGGAGTGACATATAATTTACGAATGAAAATATTCATGCGAATGCCATGAAATATCCTCATTTTTCGGATCGAGGACACTTATATGCAATCATAAAACGAACATGCATGCTTCTCAGCACACATTTCAAACATAAAATCTACTACCCCGATTCTACGTTTACGAGCTTTCCTCCTCAGACACCTTTCAATGGCAAAACGCGTTGACGTGATTGTCCCAAAAATTTATGACCTTTTTATTGAGGCACAATAAAAAGTGGAAATTTTACGAAACCGAGTTGATTTTCGATAAAGTTTTTCGTGTGGTTTATAACCGAGTTCTAAGCCCATTCTAAGTTTAAAGGAAAAACCATGAAAAACCAGCAAAGCTGTGAACGATCACAACAAATAAGGGGAGGATAAGTGAACGTGGGCGGAAAATTTGAGTCAACAATGTGCTACAAAATATGCTAATGACAGCTGTAAAAATTATATTTAGCTTTCTAATCAGTTAAGCTGGAATGGCTACCGCAGGCAATTAAGCTTTGCAGTTTTTATGGCCTTTTAATTGTTTACCAACGCATGCGGAGTAACGATTGGAAAGGTAGGAATATGGGTAGAGTCCAGTCAATGATGATTGCGATTAACGGCTTGCAAGCATGTTGGTCAGAGGATTTATTTACAGTTTCGTCAATAAATAACGGCAGGATAATAGACATGCTACGGAGTGATGGCAAGCGGAGTCCATTTGCAGGAATATAAAGAAATGAACGGGATCGATGGACACTAGATGATTGACATTGCGGCTGCTAGTTTTCAATGAATTTTACCGCACATTTGAGCTCTTAAAACAGTATACAGAATTGGGGATGAGAAGAGAGTTATACGGCCAGGTAAGTTAAAACGAAAAAGTATCGAAAAAGGATAAAAAGAGAAGAAAAATTTCAACCGAAATGTGAACGTCTCACGCTATCTGAAAGTTTTTAAGGAGCTATTTGTTTTTTCGTGTTCAAAAAGTTGGCTAACGTGCTGATAAATTTGCATAATATTGTTGTTTATGGTGAATTTAAGCGATTTTGTTTTTTACAGTTTTTGGAATAATCGAAACAAGCATAGACCGGAGTGAATGTATGGTTTTTGCTCATATTGGGATTCATTGCAATTTCGCGTTGATTGCGGTGCAAAACTTTCGCTCATTAGAGTTTCCCCTGAGTGGAAATGGCTGGAAAATGAACTCAACTAAACGAAAAAGGGTCGCTTTTTTCCTTCCATATGAAGTTCGAAGCATAATTTTAGGGGTTTTTGGTTTTGAACGGACCTTAATTCGCATTCTTCTTTGGTGGTAAAGCACTTTATATTTTGATCGCTATTGCTTGGAAGTCGTATAAAAGTCGCTCCACGAGTCTTTAGACAAAGGAACTGTGAACAAAGCCGAAACGGTAGCAGGAAAGTGGCTGGCTTAGAAGAAAACTCTGCCCGACATGCAACATCAAAATTATTATTAAAAAAAAAAAAAAAGTATGGAAAAAAATTTCTATTCATTTACATTGCGTGCTGGTATCTTAATTTCTTACTTTGCAGGTTAACACGAACGAAGGAAAAGCGAAGAAAAATAAAGAAAAAGCCCTTTCGACCGGCTGAGTGGAAAACAAAGAAAAACTGCTGCCCCCCAGAGGAAAAGAAAAACCATTTCGCGTGCAAGAATCAATTTTGATTTATGAATGAATGCGTGTGACTTTTTGTGACCGTTTGTATGTGTGACAATTTAATCTAATTATGTTAATTAAGAATGAAATTCCGGACAAACCGAAAAGGTGGAAAATGCTGAAAAAGTCAAGAAAAATAATGTCGGTCCTTAACCAACTGGGAACTGCAACGCAACGCTGAAGAAAATAGACCAAAGCAGTTCTATGATGGACAAGCGATTCCAGATAATTCGAAGAAACACATGTCTTTTGATGTTCGATGACAGTCGCTCAAGCCCGAAGAAATATTTTAATTAGGTTCAACAGCTCTTTGATTTGCGTGGATGATTACGAGTTTTGTCTTTGAAACTACTTAACCATTCAGATTCGGGCCCCTGTAATTTTTACCAGCTGGATCTCGAAAACCTATCAGCAAAAAAATCGAGGAAAAACAGCAGCTGTACTTTTGTGCTCTAATGCTTTGAAAGAGAATTCTTTAACACAGTCGATCAGTTTTCTTAAAAACAAAAATTTCAATTGGAATACTTAAAGTGCAGTGTGTGTATAGAGCCAGTGCAAAGGTTCCTGAATCTGAAGCAAAGTCCCGGTCCGCCTGCGAGCGCAACTTTCATTCTTCAAAAAACTCATAAACGACCTCTAAAATGACATGAAAAACCATCGTCGCCCGCAGAAACTTCTCCGGCAAATTTGCCGCATCTTTGTTTTGCTTAATCGAATCGAAAAACCTCTTTAAATATTTTCCTCTAAATAAGAACGTCGTGAGCTCCTTGGGTTAAAAAATTCCATACTATCGATGGTATTGGATATATTGGGTTGCTTTTAAAACGCATTCCTAGTCCGAAAGCCTATGATGATGAGCAAATATGATTTTAATGTTTTCTGAAAGCTCTTTAATCAACCGAAAAATTGTAATTTCCCAAAAAATTCTCAGTAGAAAAATATGAACATCTGTGCCGAGATCAGCAAATTGTGCCATAAATAGCTCGCAGTACTTAAATACTTCAAAAAGTGAAAAAGGGAGGACGTGACAAAATATACCAGATACTTCTTAGAGTGCTTTCAGAAATTCCAATTTTTGGTCGATTTTAATCGCCGATTTTTTTTTTTGATTTCCTATTCCATCGGCGAGACATTTTAACACAACGATTTAAACCAAACATTTTTATTGAAGTTGTTTTTCAGCTTGCTTCTTTAGGCATTTTGGTCTACTTTTTTTTTTTTGTTTTTTTGAAAAAGCATAAGGATTGACGTTTGTTTAAGTGAAATCATAAATAAACAAAAAAGTAAATTTAAACAAAAAAAATTTAAAATTTTTATGTTATGTTCAGAAATTGCAAATGCCACAAACTGGCATGCCAAATAATTTACAAAAATTGAAAAATAAAACAAATACTAAATTAAGAACAGATTCTCTTTTATCCCGTTAAGTATCTCATTTGTCTTGCCATAAAAACTAAAGCCACCTCAATATGAACATGGATCCAATCGTTAGTCAAGAATATTTTTCATTCTGCCCAACATAAAAAAAATGCTGTAGTTATATTAAATATTGACCTTTGAAAAATGAAAAAGGTCCTTAAACTCATTGTCTTTAATCTCTTGAAGCTATTTATCTTGTCCCAAAACATGTTTGCCTTTGCTTACCTGGAAAATTCCTAGTCCTTGCATAGCTTTCAATAATTTACGTAAAGCTTTACTTTTAATCTGCTAGAAATTCATTCTCAAAGTCACCATATAAGCTTCGGCCGAACCTTCTCAAGATTTTTTTTCATTCCAGGCATTTTGAGAGTATCAGTATTACGACACGGTATAAAATGTCGCTGAAGCATTCATGTAGAAGGGTCTAAAAACGATACAAAGCTGATTCGGAATGTCAAACCATAAAAGGGATGGAGTAAAAAGCCTTTTTTTTATAAATTGGAAAATAAGCATTTAGAAAAAATGAGTATCCTTGTAAAAAGCCAAAAGGCATAGAAAAAAAATTTACAATAAAAAATGGAAAAGTATAAAACCCAAACAAAATCCTATCAAACGGACTTATTTCTTTAATACCCAACATAGGTACAATTCGAAAAGATACACGAAAGTCTTTTAAAGTTAAAAGTAAATGCTAAGCTGCTCTTGTTTACAAATGAAAGAGTTTTTGGTTGAGTCTTTCATTTCAAGGAATTAATCAAGGATTCAAAGAGAACTTTTTTTTTTTTGTTGGACAACATTTGAAATACTCAAACACTAAATTACTACACCTGGTGCTCGATCCCAATAAAGAAAGATATACATCAAAGGAGTAAGGTGCCAAAATGTGAGATTGGTAGCATTGTGGTTTAGTATGAATGAAACTCGTAGGACTTATAGTTAAGAGGTGTATCCTCTGTGATACATCGCTCTAAAACTTTGATGAAATTCCTTTGTAATTTTTTTTTTTTTTGCCTCAATAGCCTTTTTAATCGCAAGCAATATATCAACTCTAAAATGCTTTTAATATCTTTTTATCTCTCTATTTTTTTGTAAGGAAATCCACTTCAAATGCAATAACAAGAGAATTTCACACAATGAATAGAGATAAAATAAAAAAAAATGTACTTGTCAACAGGAAATAATCACTTAAGCCTGATTGACATTTTCAATACATCGAATCCATAAATTTTCTTCCGAAAAAGTTGGTTTAATTGCTTTTCGTTTCCTTTATTCAATATTGTCAGATTTTGAGCACATAACCACTGAATGCGGTGTACTTTCATGGTCTGACTGAAAGTTAATTAAATTAAAAATTCTCTTTGTGGGCTTTTTTCCTGTAAAAGCCAAACTTTCAAAATTGATCATTCTATGGTGCGTCGTGCATGAATTTGATTGACAGATTTTCCATTAATAAAGGGATATTTATGTTGTCCATTGTGCGAATTCATTTCTCGTTTATGAAACATTTGCGCTGGATGGAAAACTTAGAGCAAATATGAAAGGGTAATTTTAAGTTTTTGCTTCCGATTTTGGGTAAAAAATTTTCAACTTTGGATTGGCAAAATAGTACAAGAAGCACTCGGATGCAGTAAGGGTCCTTGAAGGAGTTGACATTTTTTTTTTGCAAACAATTACATTTTTCACTAAAAGTGAAAAATCAGGGACCAAAAAGCCCAAATAATAATTACAAAGTTTCTATCTCAAAAATGTCTCGCAATGTTATTAAGCATACAAATTGAAATTATGTTTTATTTAGTATACCGGAATAGATCAGAATAGACTTTTACCCCCTGCTGAGACTAAGGCCTGGATAGGCAACTGCTTTGAAATCAAAATAAGAATAAAGGAACCGTTTAATTGAACTAATTTTAAGCAGAAAGATAATAACTAGGCAGATCTTCGAATCCTAAGCCTACTATGTTTGGCGGAATAGCTCAATACCAAGAATTCATCTTGCCCTATTTTAAGCTTTTGGAGGCTATTTAGTTCTGCAATAATCTCAAAACAATTCTCCCTGACAAAGTTTTAATCTGTAATAGAGAATTCTTTGTCACCATCACTTCTCACAAATTTCTTTTTTTTTTTTTTTCATTTATAAATTTTCAGTTAAAAATTTGAGCTCACTTTCAGAAGTGGAATCGAACGGAAGCAATCAGCAACGTGCAACGTGTCCTCTTGACACTTCTCTTCCCATGAAATGTTACAGTTCCTCGTGATAGAAATGTTAACCAAAATACGTTTCTTTGCTCTCAATGGATTCTAGGGCAGGTGGTGGTCTGATAGACAGAGATATGGATAGCATCTCAATGATGAAGCTCGACTCAATAAAGCAGCTTAAGCTTAAGCAGATCGAGCGCTTCGAGCTCCGTCTAAATCCTAAGTATTGCTTCGTCAGAAGAAGCTTTCACACGTCAGACGGCTCAAATACACCGGAAAATCGCTTAAATTGCAGTTGAAAGCAAAATTTAGAATGAAAAACGAAAGAGATTGAACCATTACATTAATGGTGATTTTTTTTTGCAAGCAGACGGAAAGATCGACTCAGTTCTAAAAAAAACTTCAGGAATCTCACCTGTTTTACTTTTTAAGACAGCTTGAGTGTTTTTGCGAAATCGAGCATTGAGATTAAAGTGGTTACTGTAACTGAAAACGTCGCTGGCTGAGTACTCCTTTCAGTGAATAAAAAATCAAAAGATAAAGAATTAAACTAAGGACATAAAAGAGGAGAAAATATCTCAAGGCCTGTTCACAGGAAAATATTTACATGACATAAAGACTTTCAACCAGAGTAACATGTATGAAGATAATACCGATTGAGGGCCAAAATGTCCAGAAAAAATTAATGCAGCATAATGGAAATTATCAAGATTATAGCAACAGTATTAAATGCCTTCAGTTTCCACAGTCCCTTAACTAAAAAAATATGTAAGGACATTTAATTGCTGCAAGACCGTGTTTAGTTTTAGAAAAATTCTCGAAAACATCATGGATGTATTAAAGGCTTTTGAATAAAAAATAGTCTTCAACAGGATCCTATAACGCTGAACACTAGTCTTATTTTCCTTAGTTTTACGGTATTTTCTTGCCTTTTCTTATTGACACTTCTTTTATTTCTTCAAGCTGACAAAATGAACGTCGTTATCCAGTTCTTTATCTACTTTGTTCACCAAAATTGATTGTTGTCTTCTTTGAAGTAATTATTCTTGTGGGAAGAGCTGTGTACTATCTTCCACAAAATCCAAGTAATCGCTTTTCTTGACTTGAAGAAAATTTAACAAAGAAAGGTGCAACAAAACCGACGAAGACCGAGGAGAGGCGATTATAATAAAAACCATTTCAAATATTTAATAACGGGTCAGACAATATTACACATGAAGTAATCCAAATAAAACTAGTTAAGGACTAGTAACATAAGAAATTTACACAGGATTATCGAAACATGTAATTCCTCCTACCATTAATAGCTCCATTTTAAAGAACACGTTGTCTTGTCAATGAAAAAAGGACATTTACAAGGTCTTCAATTTCGTTGTTTCCTGCTTCCAGCGATTTATTTTTAAGCGCTAACAAAGGACCACGTTAAGTTATTAAGGTTTTTTTTTGTTTGGTCTTTGTTGTTTTGTTTGGTTGGAAGTTAAATTCGCGGAAGTTTGTCAGGAAATAGGTCAAAGTGATTCGTTTCCGCTTGTAAAGTCGTTCGCTATTGACTATCCGCAGAAGGAAAAAGGTCACGGTCACTTAAGTCTACGTAAAAGATGTGAAAACTTTTGAAAGGGATTGAAAGGGATCACAGTGAAGTTATATATGTTGTACCCTTATTTATATATGAACATTGAGAAGTTCACCGGATTAAATGGAGTGAGAAAGCAAACTTTGATTAGGGTAGCGAAGAATGTCCTTCGTAAATAAATTGAGTTTATACAAATTCTGTTAATTATTTTGGGGTAAGAACTTTCAGAACTCCAGACGAAATGAAGTTAAAAGCGAAAATGAACACAAAAGCTTTGGGGTATTCGAAAAGTTTCAGAATAGAACTGAAAGTCCTTTACGCAATATCGGCGAAGGTCGGAAATGGTTAAGGTACATCAACAGGAAGAATTGGGTTACAGGATAATTTAAGTTGCCTCTGCTAAAGTGAAAAAAAATTTAGGATTTACAGCTAATTGCATTTCATTGTTTAGAACTTCTTCCTAAGATATTAAGGTATTCATAAATACTTCTTGGATTCTATGTGGGTATCTTTGCAGTTATGGTGTATTTGAGCGTATTCAAGCGTACCCTGTCTTAACGTAAGGGAGCGTTTTGAACTGAATCATTGTTATTTTCTGTAAGATAAAAGATATTTAGAAGGTAAGAGAACAAAAGCTCAATTAATCGCTTCAGATATTTGTGATTCAAGAGTATTCAAAGTTATGGAATCAAGGCTTAAATGTCTGGGTCATTAATTTTTGGTAGAACAATGAGAGATTGAGAGGAAAAAGAGAAAAAATGGAACAAAAAATATCTAATCCTTGGAAAATTCTTATCTGCATGCTTCTAACCCTTTAAATGGTTTTATTGACCCTTCGCTGCATGATATAATTTTGAACAAATTTTTTTTGCTGTAAATGTATTTATTAGCCCTTAAATTCACGAGTTTGTATGTGATACAGCGTTAAGAATGAAGTAATGCTCAGATGTGATGGACGATTTCGAATCTCTGTTTGTGGTTTTGCCTAGGGTGCGTATAGCTGTTGAGTCAAAAAGAGGATTTTCCTTGGAAAATTTTATATTTTACGAGATTTCGGTAATACAAAAATGTCGCAGGACGCGGGTTTTGGGCTAAAAACTGGACTATTCCGCAAAAAAGGATATTATTGAGGCCTAGTAATACCACATTTTTAAAGCATTGATATACGAAATTTCACAGGTTTAAAAAAGGGACTACTTTGTACGTTCAACATTATGAAAGGAATCTTTCCTTCAAAAACAGTGAAACTTAAAATTTATAAATCTGGATTTCGTCCTACTAACTTCACACAAAACAAACCCAAATTGTGCTCACTAACGCAATTCGGCTGATGATATCGGTAGCCTTAACCCAGTTTCATTAGCTATTATTACATGCTATTGAGGGCATTGAGTTGACTTTCCGAAAAACTGCCATCTGGCTGCAAATATCCACGAACATTTAATGTTGCACAAAACGATAGTCTGGCTCTTTAGTTGAAAAAGTCGATGATACAAAAGACATTTTGAGCCGCCACAGTAACTCAGTTGCTTGTGGGTTTTCATATCAAATGAAATTTGTTATTAAAGTCATACGACTCTTACCCAATTTCTAAGTATTGCTACTTTTTACAAAACAAAACAAAAAAAAAACATAACTATGAACTGTACTTCAGGGCGTATGAGCAACGAAGTTCGCTTCTGTATTTAAGTTGCTCATACGCTGTGACACAAGTAAACAGCATATGGCAGAGTTCAATAAGGATTTTATTAGTCGTATTTGTATAGCTTTTAGAATAAATTTTCATTTACCTGTACCTGTTTTGTTATTGCAATGTCCCGATGACTGCAAATATTACTTTACAATGCTTCACTATAGCAACGGATTATACATATAATAAGCTACACAACTGACTACACTATCGGGAGTACGCACAATATGAAAATGTATAACCAATAAATTGAACAATATGTTGACTTTAGAGCAAAGAACACAATCTTCCACAGTACACAATACAAGGACCTCATATCCACAATGAGCCATAAGTAAACTTCCACTTAAACAAACAGCACAACATGGCGGAAGTCAAAGCTTATTACGAAAATACGAGAGCGTGGACATGTTTGGGCGCCAGAAAGTCTTAAGTACTTTTCTGATTTTGTTGTTTTTTATTTTTCTGCTTTTCGTAAATGTTCTTACACTCATATAGTGGCTCATACTATATGACTTTTTGGTTTTCTCTTACTTTCAAACTAATACAAAAACAAGGAATAACCACACATATATGAAAACACGAGCTTACTCGATCATGTTAGTTTAAGTTTATAAACATTTTTGATTTCTATCTTAAAAATTGACGCACCTAAAGAAAATCACGAAATTAAAAGAAAAGGTTAATTGAACGAAAGGAATAAATGGATTAAATATGTATGGCAAGCAATTGATTGACATCGTGACGAGTGACAGGCAGCCTATGACTAGAAATACGAGTGTTGAAGGGGTGTTTTCCCAGGGCCTGAGTTCGATAAAGGCACATACAATAAGCTAAGAATTTTACTAAAAGCAGGCAAGACTTTTTTATATAGTGCTTTTGCTCCTTTAAAGACATTTAAAGCGGTCCAAAGGAAAAATTCTCCAATTCTTCCAAGATTTACAATTTTTTTACGGGCCTGGTAGTAAGACTAAATATTTATGGTGCGCAAAGTTCTTCTCTTAATACATAAGGACTTCGTAAGCTTATTGTATGGTCCTTTTTTCCTTCTGCCTTTCTCTTCTCTCTTTATATGTAATAAATGTAATTCTAACGAAGACGAAAAAATAAAAACGCAATAAGAACTCACCCTCGTCCCACAATGAATCAACCATAGCTCATGTCAATTATTTTCTTTCGAAAGAAACTTTTTCATTTTCCTAGAATGGATTGGATGAAATAACAAAAAGTGATAACATTTTAAGGAACTGTCAAACTTGAAGACCTTATGACGGCTCCGGGACTAAATGAAACCCCTTTAGAAGGAGTTCATGTCAAAAAATAAGTACTAAATGAACTTTATAAGATCCCAATAATGTCAGCCATTTTTGAATTTTATCCAATTTTCTTTGTATATATATTTAAAGGCTACAAACAAGAGATTCGTTTTGTGGTAGTGTGAGAACTTTTATTGTTGAAATTTGCCAATATGTTTCGTATTTATTTACCTTTTATCAATTACAGAACGGTTCCGTGAAGTGCACTCCTAATCCAATTCGGTGGTTTAATAGTTCAAACTCACAAACATGATTCTTTGAGATGACGCTCGATTGGGCGTCCGAAAGCGGACAATAAAATTGATTAATTTACCGACACGAAAGGATCGATTGTAGAAGGTATTTATGAATTCCTTGCCGATGGTTGATTACTCTATGGAATGTCCAATAAAAGTGGGCAGAACCCACAAATGCAATCATCTAGTTCGACGCAATGTAATAACAAGAAAAGCTTTTTGATTAGATTTACGTTCGGTTGTGGTCTCGTAGTCATGGTCGTGGTCATGTCCGTTCTGTGGACAGCTTAAATGTAACCGGAATTATTTACTTCTACCCCCCATTGAAAGTGAATAACTTTCCACTTCATTTACACTTAAAATTTCATGCTTCAAATATTACCGAAGGGTCTCTGTCCATCACTGACGATGATGAGAGCTTAATCATCTGCAGCAAACGATACAACATGGAGGGGAGAAACCTTTTCTTGGGGAAACAAAATCCTTGTTCGCCTTTTCTTCCATTTTTTGCGTTTCATTGAGTAATACTGCGGAATGTTCAATTTTTGGTAACCATTGAAAAAATATTTAAGATAACAATTGGCAATTTAAATTTTTCCTTCTGGAATTAATATGCAGTGAACTGAAAGAGAGAGAGAGCGCGCGCGAGAGCAGAGAGAGAGCGAGAGATATTCAAAAAGAGGGAATATTTCAACGAAGAAAAAAAATATATTTCCAATTCTTTGCAACAAATCAAGGAGTATTCTTGAAGGTTAAACTAACCGCAAGTTTAGATTTTCGTCCACATCTGAACGCTTAATGCATGCAGTAGCTATAAGATGAAAATGCCATGGATGAAAACGAAGAGAAAAGAGAATGGAAAAATTATAGACAAATGGCGAATAAAAACAAACTTGGCACTTAACAAACCAGAGCTCTCCATGTTGATCGTCATCAATGGGGCATGAGTTAACGAGCAATTAGAAAAGAACATACAAACGCACAGGATGGTTGACTGGAGAGGGAAATATTAATCTAATGGCTTGATGTGATTGCTTCAATTTCTTTTCTCTAACGAGTCACAATTGTAACAACTCAAATCAAGGGCAAGAACAATTTTTACTAACGACAACATTCGTTGTTTAAGTATAAAACGCTAGAGGGAAAAAGGAAAAATAATTTACTTAATGAATGATAAACAGAAAAGTGTCAAATAGTTTCTCTACTGTAAGAAAGAACCTTGTAAAAATATGATGGAAAGGCTCATATAAACTCAAGTATAGAAATAAAATTCCGAAAATCAAGTATAAAAATTGACAGTTTGGAAAGATTAACAGGTCCTTGATTAGCTTTTGAAAGATTAGCAACCCGAGATCTTAGGACCTTCTCAAACACTTAAATTCTGACCTCGAACATATAACTAGTCGTAAAGCGAAGCCATTGCACTTGATATTCTTGCTTGGAAGCAAAATTTGGAAAAGCCCTAATCGGATTAGTTTTCTTCTTTGTTCCATTTTTGTCCTTTTTGAGCCATTTTCTTAGCAATTGGCAACATGTGTGAATTAGCTAATGTCATATTTCCGCCGCAGAAGCTAATTACTTGGCGAAGCTATCAAGAATTCTTAAAACTCAGAGAGATAGTTAAAATTATATCTTAGAATGCAAATTACATACGGAAACTTTTATCAGAGCTTCTGCCCATGTGACAATAATACGCATCCTTCTCAGCTATAACAAAATCTAGTCTTACTTGGTATGAAAAGCCTTGCTGTAAGCAATAATAACAAGCAGAAAGATTTCTACAAACTTTACAGCTGGATGGAAAGAAAGAGTATATAAAGGAGACTGAATGGATGATGCAAGTTTACCGGATGTTGATGTTTTTAGTATAAGCACTGGGATTGACCAAATAAACAATTATGTAGGCGATCATACTGCCATACACTGAACTGCTCTGTCTCTTATGGAAGGAATGAAGGCAGCGGAAGTTTAAGTTACACTACACAGACACTAACGACTTGGTAAATATACACGCACACAGATGAAATTTAATCTGTACTGCTAAAAGAATTTTAGATTTCTCAAGTTTGTGCTCCAGTTTTGTCTTTTGTGAATTAGGCCTTTCAGTTCCTGCAATGCTTAGTTTTGTCAGATTCATTTCAATGAAAGGGTTCTTTTTGAAAATTTCTCCTTTCGATCTATGAAAACGAAGTCGATCAAAAGACCAATGTCCTGAATTCGACATAAAAATCTTAGTTCCAAGAGCTAACATAGACGAATGGAAAATACCATGGACATAGAAACCGAGAACAAAGCAACATGATGATGGTTATCTCTAAGTAAAGGCAAACTCATCGATAGTTCGAATTTCCAATTTCGTGAAAACAGCTCAAAAACAACGATTCGAACGAATTTCCTTTCTATTTAAATCCTCATCACTCATTCGACCCTGACACAACTCGGTTTGGGCAATGCTGACAAAACATTCCAATGCGTGCTCGGGGCATGTAATTGAAGAAGTGAGCATCATAGCAACATTGATGTCATCATTACGGCAGTAACCCAGGTCGTCAGCAGCAACTTTAGTCATTTCCGTGCAAGGCAAAAATAATTGAAAATGGGCGAAATTGCAAAATTTTGTTAAATCAAATTTCTTTAGTTTCCAGCCAAACCCATCGTTACATTAAATGTTATAAGTTCCTTTGGATGAGAAGTTAATTGCTATGGTGCTTTAAACACGATGATATACGACTGGAGCATTTTATATATCAGTAGAATATTTAACTAAATCTGCTTTGGAGGGTTTTATATTTTCATTAATTATTTTTTAAGTAAAAATTGGATAGGAGAGTTTGCGATGAAATGTCAATTTATATTTACAGGAAAAAGGGGTAAAAAGAAAAGAATAAATTTATACTAAAAAATAATTAATAAATGTATAATATCCTAGATATGTACTTAAGAAACATGATTTCATTTTCTATTTAAATCCACAACTGTTCATCACTTAAATTTTAAGCAACTTGATCATTTATCAACGGTTTGTCATTGCGGCATGTGATGTTGCAACTCATATAAAGTGATACAGAATTTCTGAATATTATTTAAAACCACCTTAAGGCTCTAAAAATCATTTGGGAAATCATTTGACATAATTGACAAGACGTTTTAATTCCTCATAAGTTGCTTAAATGATGTGATTATGATGAAATAATTAATAACATAGAAAGATCCCAGTAGAATGCCTAGAGCACTATTCAATTAGATTCATATGAATAAACGAACTAAATGTTGAAATTTCGTCCTGAAATTGCTTTCAGTATCAACGTTTACTTTAAGAAGGAACTAGGCTGCTCCTCATTCAGATATTTGGGTCCTTTACTTTGATGTCAGCTATTGAGAAACTTATCTGACTCGTTTAACACAAAGACAACAAACTTTATGTGTATAAGGACAAAAGGAACGAAAGAAGAGAAAAGGAATCACAATACTAAATATGTCCTTTAATGTCTCGGGTTATTTTTCTCCGAAAAGAAGATAAAATCTCATAGTAAAATATTTCCAATAACAATCTTGCGTTTAAACTCTGGAGCAAAAAAATTCCGATCGATAGACAATTTAAAAAAAAATTTCGAAAGGACAGAGAAAACAAAACAAAAATTGAAAAAAAAAATAATTAAAAACAAATTCGTCCAACAGAAGGATCCTTTATTGTTGATGATTCTCATTAAAAATGAATTTATGAAAAAGTGTCAACATTGGAAATATTGAAAAGTTCCTCAACTTATGTCAAATTGTGTTTGTGCAACTGACCGGGAGGAGTCGCGCATCACATCCGGAAAAAACACTTATTCAATCAAATTCAGTCGCGCAAAAACATTTTCCCCCGCAAACCTTGTTGCTATTTCTCTGCTCTGCTCTGCTCACTTTATTCACCTTTTTAACGATTCATTCGTTATGCTTACTGCCCGATTCGAATGTTCCATTGTTTCGACCACTATGGAATCGAATTGAATGACGAGGAAAACGAAATTTTACACATCGAAGGGTTTAATTGGTATGCCAGAAAAGATAAAAACAACAACATCACAAAACAAAAAACCTTGCGAAGAAAAAGAGAAAACAAAAAAGCATAGCTGAAGGGAACTGACTGTGTTCGTCGCTGAACTTCATATCGAAATGTCATAATGACATTTTGCAGAGGACACGAATTTCATCGGGTCATGTCAGCGGACACTTCTTCGAAACGGAAAAATAATCAAAAAAGAAAACAAAGCAGAAAACGAAAATTCAAAGTGAAATGGCAGCGAGTTTCACTTTTTCCATTTCCCTTGTTTTATTTTTATCTCTTTTTTGTTTTTTCTGTTTTCTGGTTGAGGCGATTTAACAGGAAAAGCTCACTTTGGGTAACGGAAGCCAACAAAGAAAAAAGTCAGCGAGCATCGATTGATTGACAACAAACAAGAATTCCCCCTTCAATTGGTTTGCCTACATTTGCTCAGCTTGAGTTCACTTTCTGCTTTAGTTTCCGACTACCTGAAGAAATTCTTCTTTCGGGGGACTTCAATCATTTCTTTTATAAGTTTGACAAAGAGTATTTTTTCGTAGTGTTGAAGAAACACTGAAATGACATTGTGCTTCCAAGAAGAGCTACCTTTGAAAGTTAATACCAAGATTTGTACTTACGGTCAACTAAAAATATGAATGACTCGAACTCCGATAGCAAAGTTTCGTTATACTAATGAAATAAGGTTTTCATAACTAATACTAATTGCGGACTCGTCATTTCCAACAGAACAATCATGAAGAACTAGAGAATGTTCTTTAAATCGTAGTTTCCCTCTCATCAAGTACTCGTTAAACCATTCAGAAACATACTGGAATTATGTTCACAGCTAAAAGACATGTTGCTTTGCATTCCATAGTTTGGCAAGATGTTAATAGCTTCTCGTGTTGCTAACAATAAAGAAGAGAGGATTTGTTGCGTGCTTTATCATTGAGTAAGATCAATTCGGTATTTGGCTATAAATATCGGCATTGTGTGTATTTATTAATCTTGATGTATCGAAATGTTAAGACTTATAGACCGTAAAAGCTGCTTGCTACTAAGTTTATTAATTTTTTTATTGATAAATTAATATTAGAAATAAAATGTGGTGGATATTAACGTTAATTGGTGTGATTAACTCACTTTCACTTTTTAAACGAAGTCATACATCTGATGGTTAATTTCAATTATAATTTATTTCAATATGCACTCATTCAAAATATGGAAAGGCACTCTATACATTGAGTCTTTGAACGATGAAACGATATTGGATATTATTTGTAGCAGAGATTAATATATAATTCGCCTTTTTAATTACAATGACAAATCGGGGAGAGTAGAAAAAAGTCATTTATTAAAAAAAATAATTCATAAATATATAAAAACATGACGTACCTTGATCTTAAAAATCAAAAATCCTAGAAGCGTACCTGATTACGCTAATACTATTTTGTACTAGCGGAGACTTTTATTAAAAATTCAAATCTTCAACGAAATGAAAATCCAACTTTCTAGTTGAAGTGAACTTATGAGACTAACTTATTTGAATGCTTTTTGGTACAGCTTAACTTTGTGTCTTATATTGTATGTGTTTTTGCAACGGCGTTAATAATAACAAAGGCAAAGAACGATGCATAAAGCGAAATTAATAAGAACAACAACTCTTGCAGGTAGATTATCGTACGATTTTTTTTTGTACAGTGAGTTGTGACTGAAATAATGATGCACAGTGGGATAAGAGTGATAAAATTTACAGTGGGATGATTTTATTAATTAAGTGTTATGCCTTTCCATTACCTTAAACCATGATTGTTCTTTTCCAGGCTTATCGCTACAATGTTGGGCAACTTTGCATCTATCAGTCTTGTGTTGTTGCAGATTGGGATGTTGCTACTCATTTGAAGTGATACAAATTTTTTTTTTTTAAATCAGCTTCAGCCAGTAATAAGATTTGGACAATCATTAAAAATAGTTTTTCAGAAATTTTAAATCCTGATAAGTTGGTTATGCGATGTGGTTGTGGGGAAATTCCGGAAGGTTAAGAATAAATGTAAAATCATTTCAATGAGTGCTTTCAAATGACGGAACGACTCCGTGCAGTTTGAGGAGTTGAAAAAACATTTGCAGTATTTTATAAAGCTTTTCGATCTTATCTCTCCTTAGTGTGTGTTTTGGCTCTTATTTTATTCCCTTGACTTACATCATTCAATACCTTTTCCAATCTGTTATCCAATTGCATTTCAAAGAAAGATGAAAAGGACGAATAACAACTACTTTTTCTGCTACTTTCTTCCTTCGTGCCTCTTCTTTTTGGGTTCATAATTTCTCGATCTGTAAGAAATTTAAAGATTTATGAGCGATGTTTCTATAAAAAATTCGTTCTCTACACTATCTGTGCTAAAATATGAATGATGATATTCAAATTCCCCATGCTTTACCTTGGTCCTTGCGAATAAGCCAACGTTAAGTTGGTAATGTCCAACAATCTTTATACATATATCCTTTTTTTTTATGTTTAACTTTTTTAATAAAAGAAAAATGTCTGCTTTTTCTTCGGTTAACTCCCTCGACGCAGCCATAGCTGTGGAAACATTTATCTTGATTTTCACCCTAGAAAAGATACGTAGCCGAACGGAAGGGATTGCAGCTTCTTGCTTGGTTGCTATAGAAGGAAATCCATTATCCTTTCCTGCGCGACGCCTTCTTCTCATTTTAAATACATACTATTCTTCTATTCTTTTTATCTCCTAAAGCAATTTCCATATTCTATGAAGCAATATTGCATTCTACAGGTAGGTTTTCGCATTCGTATCCTTATTCTTCACTTTGTTTTTCTTTCTTCCTTTTCTTTTTATCTTTTTTTGCTGTGTTTACTTTTCTTCGCTTTGTTCCTTGTTATTTTATGCTTGCTTCTATTTGTTTCCACCTTTACAGCTTTCTCATAATAAGTACCACAGTAGCACTATCAAGCAACAAAGCCAAGAACAAAGAAAATCTCAATTTCCGCTTGGATTTCTCGGATACTATAATCAAGCTCCTTAAGGCAGAGCAGGATCGCCGGTTTTAGGTCGACAACGGAGGAAGAGAGTCGTGACTTTTTATGAGTCCTTTTGATGTCAATGGTTAAGTTTTATTTCATTTATTTTTTTTGCTTATTCAGCGTAGTTTTGTTTATTTAAATAGAAAAAAGGAAGGATGAGAAAAGGACATGCGTTAGAAGCTGGTAACTGACGGTTGTAAGGTCCTTGAAGAAATCAAATATTGGGAATGGAATTGAAATGAATCAAAACAGTAAAACTGATGAGCTAATACCACAGAAGAGTAGCGAAAGGCTTGAATAAAAATACTTTCAGCCCAAAACGCTGCAATGATTTCTTTACTCTCTCCACAATAATATCTTGTTTTGAAAATTATTGTACGTTCATCTTTAGCCACACTAAAACCTGCTGGCAGAAAATTGTATCATAAGAGCATACGTAATCGTATACAATTCAAAGGATAACAAATGTAAGGATATTGCAGTAAGTGCGGGAGGGCATGCTGAACTTTCTTTGTAAGTCTCTAAATGGAAAAACATGTGTAAGAAGGATTTAAAGAAATATATTTTCTTTACTCAGTCAACCACCACCGCATGAGTCTGAACGTTGCTAGGACAATAACTCAACTACGCTCCATAAAGCTAAGCGTTTTGAGTCGGCTGAAGTGTTAGGAAAAAGCCCAAAGCCCGTGGAGTCCTGTGAATTGAACAAGAGCAACATTTCAATTGCATAAATCGTAAATAAATTTCTTCTTTCAACAAATTCAAAGACACACAATCACACACGCAAACTACTTGCAACATTGCGGAATAAAAAATCCACATGAATTTCATTGCCAGAAAGGATAGAGGAGGATCATACATATCTCTGGCCAATATGCTTCAGCTTGAGTGCTGATGGAATATTTAAAAGTACATTGAAAACGTTGCAGTGTTGAATTGAGTTTTGTTGCAATAAACTAAAGTACACCTGCAGCGAGCGAGCAGAAATGATGGGAAATATTCCTTATTATCCTTATTCTACTCAATTGGTGAGGGCTTTCAAGATGTGCTCAACTTTAGTCGGACTGCAGACATGGGACTTCAAAGACGAATCATTGCGATGAAAGGAAACATCTGATGTGCTGGAAAAGAAGGAGCAACACTTCTGTGTTCACGAGCAAAAAGGATGGGCCAACCAAAAAACACAGAGAGAGCGGGAGAGAAAGGAAGAGAGATAGGACTGAGATAGAGTGGGTGAAACAAGTACTTTCAACTTCAAGACTTGGCTAGCAACTTGTAGTAAAAACAAAAAGGAACATGAAGACAGAGTCTTATTTATGGTAACCGAACCGCGTGAAAGTGTCCTTATTGAGTGCTTTTTGTAGCTCATAACTCAATAAGGCGCACCGATTTGTGTGATAAAACAGATGCGGTCTAAATGCTGGAGGGGAATTTTATGAGAATTACTTTTGAGGCACCTGTTGGCCAGATGACTTTATTGTCTAACATTTACAAGTTGCCAACATTTGTGGCAACATTTCAACAAAACTTAGGATCATAAACTTTTTAAAGGACCTCTTCGCTCTCATTTAAACGTATTACTTGGTGGCTGTTGTGATGTGTTTTGCTAGCAAAATTTACTATGAATGTAAATGATAAAAGTGTGAATGCCAAATTACCGGTCATCACTCATCGATTTAAGCCGACCCTTTTTATTTCGTCCTTTCGTTGGACTCGAAAGTTCCAAATTAGCTGAAAATTGGGCTTATGAAAACTTAAAACATAAATATTTATTGATGTTCTTGTTTATGTTTTTTTTATCGTTCTCAGTTCGGTTGTTGTTTTGTGTTCTTCGTTCCGGCTGAGAAGGTGCAAGGACATTCTAGAAATGAAATCCGAAATTCCTTGGACTGAAGTGATATCGGGCTGAAGTCTTTGGTAGCTTGAGGGGGTCTAACGTGAATTATTACAAATCATTTTTGGAAAGAAATTGAATCCTGGACGAATGATAAATGTGAGGGTTTTGGGTTTCATCACCTTGTCACTTGTTTATGAAGGATAATTCAAGGAATGGAAAAAGGAACTAAGAGATGAAAACTTTAAAAAAATTTTGAAAGGCTCTTCATGAATCCTTCAAAAAGAAGGACAAATTCAATTACATTCTCTTGATTAGCATCAATTTTTATAACTAAAAGAAATCTTTTGTAAAAAGGAAACATTTTTCCTAAAGATTCTTCTTATTCTAAGAATTTATTCATGAAAGAAAGCATTTCAGTTGCATCTAAGAAAACAACACGAGACATGTCCTTAAAATATGCCATCGCAATAATTCACTGTCAGCAGAAAGAATCATATTTTGGGCTCAAATAACGAATTCTATTGTTGACTCGTTCTATAAATATAAGAAATCTTCCTTCATTATACGCGGACGCGTGGGAAAAAGTAATCTTCTCTTCTAAATAAAGACTTCGTATGTGACTTTGTGATGGATTTCTCAAAGATAAATGTCGGACTTTTTTCGAGATAGATAAGTCAGAAGCTAAATGTATATGTCCTCGCACATCATGTGGTCTTCACATGACAGAATTTGATAGCAAAATTAAATAATAAATAGAACTTGAAGGACCAAACTCATAAAAAATTATGCGCCAACTGTTTTTTTTTGTCTTAAATAATAATATATATATATTTTTTTTTTTTTGAATTAAATGCAAAGGACGAGACGATGTGGTATTAAAAAAAAAGCAGAAGAAACTTATTGGTAAGTAAAAGTAAGTATAAGTTAATAGAAGAAATAAAAGAAAGACAAATTGAATCCTACTGGCGCCTACTTTATAAAGCGACATCTCCCTTCAACAAAGTACTCGCATCATATCTCAGATGCATGCTGCTGTTAGATTCACAGCTTAAAAACATGTTGATTTTGATTTCATAGTTCGGCAAGTTGTTTAAAGCGTGTATATTGGTGTTGCTAAGGAAAGATTAGCACTTTGTTGCATGCATTTTCAATGAGGAGCTAAATAAAAAGAGGATTAATTAAATCCTTCTGGCCCTTAATGAAGCCTAATAAAGTTCCAGAAAATGAAGAAGAAATCTGTTTGTTTTCCTTTATTTGGAGAAAAGGCTCTCGTGGAACAAATTAAATCACACATACCTACTCTGGTCTTCTAATGACTCTCTTCCGTTTTTCTTTTTTGTCATCCTTTGCTCGATATTATGGCCTTTTAATTAGAAAATCAGACAGATCAAGAGCACAAGCACAAAAAAGAAGATCAACATTTTTTTACTAATGATGGGGAAATAATGAAAACAGGAGAAAAATGAAAGAGGCATAGAGATGATAAAGAGTTCTTTAACTTAATTACGGAGAAAACTCTTAAGTAAAAAAATCAATAAAAAAAAGGAAGGCAGTATGCTTTCATACACATCCTTGTCATCCTAAAATAACCAAATAGAACAAGGGAAAAAAATTTTTAAAAATGAAAAAATTCAATTAAAAATTCAACAGGACATGCTTATCCGTTTGCAATACTCCAGACAGCGCATCTAGATTTGAAACCGTCAGTCACGGTATCATGTCAATCATTGCGATGCGATATAAAGGACATTTATTGTGAAACGTTACAAGCGGAAAAACTGCAAAAATTCCATTAAGCATTCGGAGCTTTTGTACTTCAATTCAATATGGTTGAAAAATTTGCCAAAACAAAAGGATAAAAAGGAAGGTTTTCACAGGAAAGTTAGGTGCTTTTTATGCGAATTGGAAAAAAATCTGCCCTTATAAGCACACTGGAGAAGTGAGTACAAAGGATCCAAGTATTAGAACATTTTTAAGCAAAGTTCATCACATTTGGTCTTTAAATCACGCTTGCACTACTACTTTGCTCCGCGGAGAAAAATTTCGAGGTAAAAAAAACTGCCGGGGAATATTCATTAACAATAGGTTAGGTTATAGCGGCCGCCCACCAAAAGGTTTGGACACCTACGAGCATTTGATGAAACCAATTTGTTCGCTCAATGAAGCTTGCTATCCTCAAACGGATTAAGTTCCCCCAGGAGTTCGGATAGGTAGTGGAAGAAGTAACCTCGCAAGGTTCTAAATTTCAATTTGCGTCGGCCATTCAATGCAGAAGAAGATGTTGAGGAGTTTCCTCTTCATCCTGACAGCTCCTTCAAAAATCAAAAGCAGGGGCCCGTAACTTTCTAGCTTGAGGGACTAAAGACAGTGGCCAGTCATTAGTCCAACCCTTACTGAGAGGCAATTTTTCAACATCCTGAGTAGTTCCCCAGTCCGTTTTTTATAAAGACAAGACCAAATAAGACAAGCTTTCGCACATTACCCACGCTTACCTTTCCTCGCTTGAAGAAAGGGTCTGGGGGAAAATTTTTGAATGAAAATTGAACTAAGTCAAAAGAAGACCAAAGCCCACAAGAAAAGTGCATTTAGATCTACTGCAAAAAATGGCATTATTAATCATCACTTGAGTTTTCAGTTTAAAGCTTATGGCTGAATGAAGCCGCCCACCCCCGATCCAGCGGGCAAACCCCAGCCTAACACCAAATGCAAATGGACTGCTCGCAAACTTGCACAGCACGCCTAAAGAAGTTTTCAATTTAATTAAAAAATAAATGTTTAAAAAAAGCTGGCAGGTAGGTATGGAATAATGAATATTCATGACGTACAAGGACCTCACTCCTGATGGGGGAATGTGGCATAAATTTGCTCTATTTGCATACATAATTTTGCGAGCGTCCACTTTTTGATGGTTTTTTTTTTTGGCTGTTTTTGTTGTTTTGTTGTTGTAATGACACTTGTCATCATCGTCGCGGGCACTCGAGCGTAATCAACAGCTGCAATTATGCACTTTAGTGTAGCCCCCTTTCAGTGTTTCAATGACAATTGGGCCAGTGTTGTACACGCGGCAAAAGCTCTTCAGAAAGAGAAAAAAAGAGAGAGGGGAATGCAGTAAAAAAGCATAAAAAAGTGAAATAGTTTGCAGAAACTATGCATCAGTTGAGGTCCTTGCCAAGCACTTTGCATGCACGAATCTATTGCATGTCGTTCGCTTTTATGACAACGTACACGAGAGGAATGTGCACGTCTAATGCGGCTCGTGCATGCAACCTGCTAGCTACATATGTCTCAGCTCCGTTTCATATGGGCAGGAAATTATGCCGTGTGGAATAATGACAGCAACATGCGTGCCCGATTCAATTAATCAAAGCTTCGCAGCCTTAATCGCGGACATTGTTCCCCTAAGGATATGCATTGGAAAAACACGTTTGAGCCTGGAGTAGGCAGCATTTTTAAGTACGTCCGCTCTCCGAGCTTTAGAAATATCATTGATTATAGCTTTTTGCTTGTTTCTGCTGAGTATAGCATAGGAAATGCATTTGAGGACTAAAAGCAGCTTTCGAGCATGAAAAAACATAGTCATGAACACCTTCTTTTGGGCAGACATATCCCAGAATCGAATCCATTTTGTTGACGCTCAGATGGACATGTTCCGACAGCTGAAGCTTCCACTGTACTTCTGAAAGGCTTTCATATCTTTCCACCTGAATGCTGTGATTCATCCTCCATTTCGCGGTCTATATGAACTTCATGGAAAATGATGTCCCAGCTATTCGGTTCGCAAGCAGTTCGTGTCGTTGTTTCCCCTTTTTTGATCAAATTCGAAGCTCCTTTGCGGCAATGGCCTTGCATATTTCCTTCACTTCTAATTTGCGGTTAATTATATTTCACTTATTTGCGAGATCATTTATCTTCCTAGGCTCCAGCTGTCCGTCCTTTGCTCCGTACCTAATCTTAAGACTTTGCACTTCATGCTTCTCTCCTTTTCACGACGAAGGAGCAAAAATGCGTCGTCCTGCATTGCAGAGTGTAATTGAATTGACGCGCTTCGCTTCAGGCAATAATTTATGAAAGAATTTCTTCCGAAATGCATCCGAAGGACCAGCAACGACTAAACAAACAATGGAAATGGTTTTTACGTCCCTCGTATTCCAGTGACTCCTTGCTTTGGTTCCTTCATTAATCGAAAAATTTTTAATTACCAGAATTCGTTGACAAAATCTTTGAGGCATTCTGCGAGGGTTTTGCCAGAGATACATACATATTTGCTCTTGAGGGTGAAGTCTTGCTTCGCCCAATAGACAGCAAAGAATCCTGCCTACGAATCTTGATTAGCTCAGAAGAGTTAATTAGCTTACGAAGGCAATTCGAGTAAAAAATAATTTCTTCCTTCGGAAATATTTTTTTTCTGAACAGAAATTAAATTTTTATTCTTTTCAACGGATCAAAACAGGATTTTCTCACAATTTTTTGGATATATGAAGAACATTTTTGATAGCCTGAAATTTAATTCAGTTGATTGAGAAGTCCTTTCTGTAGCACCCTCATCAAGAAGTCATCTGAAGCTGTTCAATGGAAGACCAAAGATCTGGATCAATATTTACTTGGACCTTGCGCGCATCTTCCTGCGTTTCCTTTTCAACCTCCGCATTCGCTTCTTGCGCCACTTTGCTCTCATTTTTCGAATCGGAGAGAAAAAAATTTGGAAGAAATATTTTAGAAAAATTCAGCGTTTTGTTTTTTTTTTTAGTTTTATAAATTTTTCGTGGTCGACTGTGTTTCTAGAATGAATTTCTTTAGAAGTAGTGAAATTAATAAGTCAGATTGATTTGCCCAATTTTTTTAAATACTTCTAGCATTACATAATTTTTCTTACCTTTCCTTCGCCTCTATTTAAAATTCGATGGCAATAAATGTTTATCAAAACAATCATCATCAAAATACGCCATAAACTTGGACTGACACTGGCTGGATATCAAGGTATTTGTTTATGGAGAAAATTGGCAGAATCAGTAGGAATATAGAGGTAGAAGAAAAATTCTATCGATATCTTTGCAGATTTTCAATTTATATTCACTAAATAAAATCATTTCTAAAGAAATTAAATAAGTATAGCTTTTTAATTTTATTTCAAACATTCTCAAAGAATTTTTTGCAACATAAGCTGCCGAGTTGTTCCCGTTTAGACTCAAAACAGATCAGCGACAAAGTTTCTATGCAATGTATTCAAAAACTTAAAACAACCCACACAGCTAAGCTGCAGTCAGTTGCTTCGCAGCTCTCAGCGAGAGCCGTTCATTGAGCTTAGTTCGTGCGGTGTTACGTTTTTTTCGGATTCGCGATCACGTGTTTTCTTATTGTCTGAGCTTGGATTATAAAGAAAGAATGAAGTCGTTGTGTGTTATTTTTTATAACTGTAAGCTACATACATAGCTGCGTGCATGCGACTGTAAAATTATTACATTTCTGAGCCTGGAGCATTAAGAAAAAATAAAGTTATAACTGTAAACTACATACATAGATGCATGCATGCTTCTCAGCTCGCAGTGAGAGCCGCTCACTGAGCTTAGATTCGTGCGTGCGTTGTTACGTTTTTTTCGTTTTCGCGTTCGAGTGTTTTTTTTTTTCATTGCCTGAGCCTGGAGCATTAAAAAAGAAAAAAATCTGTCTGTATTATTTTTTATAAATGTAAGCTACATACATAGATGCATGCATGGGACTGTGTAATTATTACATTTCAGTCGGTTGCTTCTCAGCTCGCAGTGAGAGCCGCTCACTGAGCTTAGATCGGTTTGTGCGTTGTTACGTTTTTTTCGGATTCGCGATCACGTGTTTTTTTATTACCTGAGCCTGGAGCATAACGAAAGAAGCAAGTCAGTGTAAGTGTATATTTTATAACTGTAAGCGATATACATATGTAGGTGCATGCATGCGACTGGAAAGTTATTACATTCTTTCTTCTTTCCAAGCATTTAAATTCAATGTTTTAATATCACTCTCAATATTTTTAGTTTCAATATTTAATTTATGAATAAAATTTCAGTGAAACATGAGCAGAGGCACATTTGAATTATATTAAAATTTCTTTTTTCTCATTTTCACTGTTAATATATGTAGGTAAAAGGAGAATTCATTAAAATTGCTGTTGCAAGCTATGCTCAATATCATTTTTGATTTATTTTTACCTGAATTTTCGGATTAATTATGCTCAACACAGGAAAACTGAATTGAAATAAAATATTCCGAAAAATATTCCACTTAAAATTGGATTAAAATATGGAATACACGTGTAATCCTATTTGGGTGGAGGGAGCAATAATATTTTTGCAAAACACAACAACATAGAACATTATTCATTGCTTTTTATACCCGACACACTCTGTGTCGAGGGTATATTGCGTTTGTTGGGTTGTGTGTAACACCCAGAACCAGTCGAGATAGACCATACAAAATGTATATAGAAATGATCAGCGTCACCAGGAGATTCGATTTAGACATGTCCGTCTGTCTGTCTGTCCGTCTGTCTGTCTGTCCGTCTGTCTGTCTGTCCGTCTGTCTGTCTGTCCGTCTGTCTGTCTGTCCGTCTGTCTGTATACAGTTATCTTATCGAAGGAGTTGAGCTATCTTGACAAAATTTTGTATGCGTGCTCACGGGGACATGAGTAAGACTAAGTTCGAGAATGGACCCGATCGGACCATTTTTAGGGGTACCTCCAGTACTAGGGTCTGTTACGAAAATCACAAAAACTGCTCTAAAATCGGAGTTTTTCAAGATATTTTGATGAAATTTGATATTTGATCATATTTAAAGGCCAGTAATATTATTTCCGAAAATTGGAAAAGTGGGCGTGGCAGAAGGGCGGTTTTCGAAAATTGTCTCCTACACCCGAAATTCAAATGGGACTTGAACGAAATTTGGCACTTATTAAAAAATTTTCTTGATCGGTCCATTTTTAAGGGTACCTCCAGTACTAGGGTCGTCACAAAAATCCCAAAACTGCCTTAAAATCGGACTTTTTCGCAATATTTTAATGAAACTTAGAATTTGAGCGTATATTTAAGCCCCCGATTAGAATTCAAAAAAATTGGAAAAGTGGGCGAGGCAAAAGGGCGGTTTTCATAAAAAAATCTATCAAAGGTCGGTATATGGGGCCTCTAATGGCCTTAAACACCTCTGGATATTAAATGTTATTTGAACATGTGTGTCTGTGTCGGGTATTCTATTGTCAGGCTCGCCTGACTATAACACCCTTACTTGTTTTTTGTTGTATTACGGTTCAAATTCAAATAAATTTGGCAAAATTGCAGTTCTGGAATGTATTCAATTAGTTTTTGTCGAAATTTTAGAAAACACGTTGAAGAATTCCGTTGTCATGTCCACTGGGTGTTATGGCATGCCCTGGTGCAAGCAATAATTTTGTTACGACGCTGAAGCTCATCGGGGTCAACTGGCTATGTTGCTATAAATAGAACAATATGGTCTTATAAATATACAATATTATATTGTTTTCCTACCCTATCAATTGATATTTTGATGATTTGTTCAGTGATAAAATTTATTGATTTTCTTTAAAGCATACTGAACTGAAATTTGCATCTATCCATTGCTTTTTATCAATCAGTCGCTTTCAAGCTTTTCGATTATGTCTTAGGTAATAAAAACTTTAAAGATTGACGTCAGATTTCAATATTGAATCGAATCATTTCGAATGGTATGAAACTGACACGGAAGGGCGCTCTCAAAAGTTACGGAGTCAAGTATGCGAGTTTTGAAAAATACCTAATAAAGTGCAACGTTGCGGGGAAAAGAAGATTAAGACAAGCTCTTTCATAACTCCAAGTTGATAAGGCGTCAAATGAAGGAAATTCACTCGAAGAAGCCAAAGCAAAATCAGAAACTTTGAAGGCTTAAGTTCTCTCAGCCGGAAGGATTTATGTGTGTGTGTGTGTGGGTGTCGTGTTTGTGCATCTGTTTGTTTCCGCTTTTGTTTAATACCACGCTATGAAGGAAGAGCCAAGCCAAGCTAAGCATTGCGGATGATGGGCGCCTCAGAAATGCTGTGTCGTCTTCGTCTCACTTCAACCAAAGGCAATGCTTCAGTTTAAGAAATGTTCGCAACAGTTCTCTTGATGATTCTGCCTCCTACTTTATCTTCCTTATTTCCGCTTTTGGTGTTGTTTTCGTCCAAACTGTGTTCGTTGTTTTAATTTGTTGTTATTTTACCGAAAAGTTTTCTAATTTTGAACGACCGGAGCAGGAAAAAGTGTAGAAGAGAAGTCAAAAGTTGATATGACCGAGAAGGAAATGCATTATTTGTACATCAGGAGAAGCTTCGAGGTCCTCTTTTTGTGCAGCGGACATAACGGAAGAGTAAAAACATGCTTAGACACCATTTTGACTTAATTAGAATGCGATTAATATCTATGGTAGTGCACTTTGAAGCTAACGAATGACATGGAGTAAATAACACCAGATGACAAAGTCCACCCTCATTTGTTCGAATCATTCGCTGAATCCTGTTTCCTATTTCCTCTTTCCTATTTCCTTTGAACTTTGATTTTTCTCGCATATCCAGGGGCTATTTATCTTTGGCCGTTGTCAAGTTCTATCTCTGTTGCTTTGCATCTTCAATCTGAAAAGTTGTCTTTTTTAAAGTTTCCATTTTTCCCCCTTTATCTTTTAGTTTCTTTCCCCACCAATGGTAAATTCACTTGACATTTTCCGTGCCATCATTACTCATTCAGTGTTTCCTTTTCCTTAGTTTGGTCTGGTGCCGTTTTCTTTTGTTCTCTCGTTTTTCCATTTTTTTATTGTGCCACAAGGTATGATTGCTGTGATAAAAAGAACAGGAAAGATGATGAGTGTGTGAGAGGGTGAAATAGAAGGAGATGCTGCAGTCGCCCTTGAGTTCAACTAACTCGAGCTAACCTGACCGACAACGACAAAAATCACTCAAAAGTGCTTGACAAGTGCTGATGAGGTTTTTATGAGCATTTCTCTCGATGTTGTGTTTGGGAAACAAAAGCAGAGGAATGCAAATTTATGCAATCTCATCACCTTATATATACGATATTTTATGCCAGTCCATGTATCATCATGACCTGCTTGCCATGCCTTGGCTGGTAAAATTTTGTTCCTTGCCACTGACATCGCATATATTTGGATCGTTCTTTGTTTTACTGACGTTGGGGATGCTAACGAGCAGAAGATTCAAGTTTTATACATCAAAGCTCTTTAAGCTCCTGAATATGAGCATCCTTTCTCAATTGTTAGTTGCAATTGGCCACAGAAGAGAAGGTAACTTACGCAATATATGGCTTACTGGGTTGATGTACCGAAGTCTTAGTAAAATCAACTATAAATTCCAGGAGCAATGTCATGGGTTTCATAAGTACATACAATGTATGTAATTGACCTTTTATCATATACTTAATACATATAACATAATCTGCGTCTGGTTATGTACTTGTCTAAAGCCAATAAGCACTCGAAACCGAGCAAACAAAATATTTTCAGTAAAAGAATTAAGTTTAAATAGACTCCATGAAAACCACTTTAAAGCAAAATGAACCATTTGAAGGGAAATTAAATTATGCAGTTTATTGCAAGATCATATATAAAAATAAATTATAACCAAAAAAAAGAACTTAAACTCTCACAAATATTACAGTAAAAGAGATAAAAGCCTAGTAATTAAAAAAGTTAAAAAAAAGTTTAAGGCCCATTTTCTACTGTTCTAAGTATTAAAGTTTTCGTTCCAAAAAACAAAATTGTATGAAAATGTTGACATTTTGAGAGGATATCGTGACGATAAACCTTAACCGGAACAGTAGAAAATGTGCCTAAAAGTTAATACTTTCTTATCTTAGATTTCGTTGAACTGAAGGACTTGAAACAGATATTAGTTTTAAGTCAGTCCACCCTTAACGAAAATGATTTTTTAAATAGAACCAACTGTTGCGAAAGCTACATTTCCGACTAAGCCTCTTATACAGCTTCATTTAAAAGATTCTTTACTTTTTGAAGCCAGTACTCAATTTATATTGCTACCAATCACCAAACGTCTTCAAAGATTTAAATCAGGACTTTTAAAGCCAATGTGGAGCATAATACAGCAACCAATCCTTGACTGAACGTCTTCAATGCCTTATAAGACCCAATCTATCCACAGGTGGTTGCAAATCTTCTTCCAAAGTACATTTTTACTAGTGTCGGTTCATTATACGATCGATAGAAGCCAAATCTCTTACACCAGCTGCTCCACTCGCACCTTGAACCAAACCTCTATCACGCTATGTTTAACGGTTGGTATTAAATTTGTAGTTTGAAGTTCTGTGCCGGGATTGTGCCAAACTTTTGCACGACCATCGCTGCCAAATACATTGAATTTTGACTAATCTGTAAAAAGAACACTTCTCCAAAAGGCATAACTACTCCTTATTCTTGAACTTCCCTGCGAACGCCAGACTGAGTTGCTTGTTTTTTCAGAAGTGAAGGATTTCCTACTTGGAACGCTGCTTCGATAGCCGTTATTTTATAGAGTTCTTAACAAGGTTTTGAGGTCAACATGTTTGGATGCTGTAGCAATACAAGTGGCGTACTTATTTTTGGATTTTTTGGAATTTCTAGATCTTATTAATAAGGCATTGAAAATCCTTCTGTTATGTATTCCCTGTGTTTTGAACTCAAAACAATAGCTGGGGATAAATTTAAGAAGGGTCTTCTAAGACTTTGTAAATTGCCTAAATATTTAAAAAAGAGGAAGTGAGCTTGAATTTGAAGTTCTCGTGTTATCTACACTACATCTGTTATATTCAAAATTAGTATTCAAATCGATATCGTCATTTGGAAGAAGAAAAATTCTGGCAATGAATGTTTGCATACCAATTTTATTAACGTTTAATATTCATGAATATTCAAACAAATAAAAAAAGAAATGATTTGCCTTTAGGTTGGTTCTTTAAAAAAAACGAAATAAATGAATCCACTTTTGCCATTCATGGAGGTCAATTTCCTCATTATACCCGACACACTCTGTGTCGAGGGTATATTGCGTTTGTTGGGTTGTGTGTAACACCCAGAACCAGTCGAGATAGACTGTACAAAATGTATATAGAAATGATCAGAGTCACCAGGAGATTCGATTTAGACATGTCCGTCTGTCCGTCTGTCTGTCTGTCCGTCTGTCCGTCTGTCTGTATACAGTTATCTTATCGAAGGAGTTGAGCTATCTTACAAAATTTTGTATGCGTGCTCACGGGGACATGAGTAAGACTAAGTTCGAGAATGGACCCGATCGGACCATTTTTAGGGGTACCTCCAGTACTAGGGTCTGTTACGAAAATCACAAAAACTGCTCTAAAATCGGAGTTTTTCAAGATATTTTGATGAAATTTGGCATTGGACATATTTTAGGCCAATTAATGTGATTTACAAAAATCAGAAAAATGGGCGTGGCAGAAGGGCGTTTTTAGAAAATTGTCTCCTACTCCCGAAACGCCTATGGGACTTGAACGAAAATTGGCACTTATACTTCCTTTGTAACCATAAACATCCTGCCCAAAAATTTTCTGGATCGGTTCATTATTAAGGGTACCTCCAGTACTAGGGTCTGTCACAAAAATCCGAAAACTGCCCCAAAATCTGACTTTTTCCAAATATTTCAATGAAACTTAGAATTTGCGCGTATATTTAAGCCTCCGATTAGAATTCCGAAAAATTGGAAAAGTGGGCGTGGCAAAGGGGCGGTTTGCATAAAGAAATTTAAAAAATGCGGTATATGGGGCCCCTTATGGCCTTAAACAACTCCTGATATTAAAAATTATTTGAATATGTGTGTCTGTGTCGGGTATTCTATTGTCAGGCTTGCCTGACTATAACACCCTTACTTGTTTTTCTTTCCGCTTGAATTTTCTGATAAAAAATTTATTCATTCAACAAATAATTGCGCGGATACCAACGTAAGCGGTTGTCCGAACTCTTTGAACCAAATCGATTTCATTCAAGAGAGATCCGTTTTTTGTTTACATTTTTTGTTTACATTTCATCGTTTAAGTTTGAAGGATTTTGTAATAACGAACTCTTTATTTTAATGACGTCATTAGCCATTTGTTGACCTTAATTGGTCAAAACGGCAGGGAGGTCGAAAAATTTATGTTGCATAAAATGTTGTATTGATTTTTTGAAGCCGAGTCGACGGCGTCAAACAGTTGAGCTTCCATAGTTAGACTTCTTATCTTTTCACTATATTTATCCTCGCCCCAAGGAATTTTTTTTCAATTTCTAGAATATTGTTTTGTTACTGTTCATTTCTTTCGTTTTTTTTTTTTCTTGATAACAATGTTTGAGATAAAAGTAATAAAGTTATTATTGAACGAAAAAGAAATTCTGCTCATATGAACAAATTACTCCCCTCACTCTAGTTCAATTTCCTCAAATTGGTAAAATTACAAAAACAAATAAAATATTATAAAGGACACTTGAAAAACTCATAAGGATATCTCTATATCGTAATGAAAAAGGAAATTGCTAGAGAAGAAAAAATTAAAAATAAAGACTCTGTGGCGCCATCATTCCGAAGAAAAATCTTAATGGCACGTTCAAATGTCGTGTATCCCTTTACGCTCTTACTGCCATGCTTTACTTTAATTTGCGGTAATAACTCCAAACTAGCTGAAAATCTTTCTTTTGCGAACAGCTCAATCCAAGCGTGATGTGGTTTGGAGCCAAAAACTGTCTTTTGCCATGTCAGCATTTTGCTCGATCCGTTGAGCATAAAACAAGATGTGGAACGCTAATTAAATAAAAGAAAAAAACCGTTATCATAACAACGCAGCGAAAAGAGATGTGTATGTACCCAGTTGTAAAATTAAGCATGCATGCCCATAGTATTCATGATTCATGCATTCCTTTGCTGCAAAAAAGCATGCATGCCCGTAGTTTTCATGATTCATGCGTTCCCCTGCTGCAAAAAAGCATGCATGCTCGTAGTATTCATGATTTATGTGTTCCCCTGCTGCAAAAAATCATGCATGCCCGTAGCATTCATGATTCATGCGTTGATAATCATGCATGATGCGTGGATTTCATGTTCACATTCTGATCGCCGCGCCGCCGAAGGGAAGCTAGCCTAGTGCTTAAATGCTAGGTCTTCCAGCCGACTGAGCCGGGTTCGAGCCCTGGCTCTGTTGAGAAAAAAAATTTTTTTTTTTATTATCTAAGTTTGTTTTTTTATTTTTTCATTTTAATTAATTTTTTTTAATAGAAAATCTTGCAAAAAATATTTTTTTCCTAAATTTTTCCCATATTAAAATGTTTTTTTAAATATTTGCTGAAAATAAATTTTTTTTCTTTGAAAATTCTATGCGCGCGTTTCAAAGCAAACTTGATCAACAAAAAACTCAAGTTAGCGTTTTGACAACAAAATTCAATTTGCCTATACAGTGTAATGGTAAAGACACCGAATTACCAACCGAGCGGTCAGTGGTTCGATTCTCGGACGAGACGAAAAAAATAAAAATTGTTAGAAAAGTTAAAAGTTTATAAATAAAGAAAAAAAGCAAAATAAGAAAAAAAAAAAAACAAAACATTAAAAATAAAATTTTTTTTCTAATTTTATTTCATTTTTAAAAAACAAAATAACATTGTTGAACCATTCGTGGTAGGGAACACATGTTTCATGTGTTCTCAAGCATTGTTGAATCATGCATAGTAGGGAAAACATATTTCATGGGTTCCCAAGCATTGATAAAACATTTTTCGGCTATGCATGATTTCCTATGACAAGCCTTAAGAAAAAGAAATGAATAGGCATGGAAGTTTGGCATGCATGCAAAGCACCCTTAAGAGGCATGATTCATGCATCTTTCATGAATATTTTTACAACTGGGTAGGTACGGACTAGGTATCCTCTGTTGAGGGCGGTGGCTTATGAGGCGGGCCACCACGTGACAACGTACCAAGGTTTGAAGGGTGGGAAAAATGAGAATCATGAGTTCAAAATTTGTATATCGATATCATGAAAATCGAGCCAACATCAAGGTGAATACGAAATCCCTAATTATGCACTTCCACGTGATGTTTTCCCATGAAGCGACGTATGAGTAACGCCAGAAGTACGACAAGTAATGTTGCTCATACGCCATGACGGGCAGATGATGTCTTTTCATAATTTTAACATAAATAAGTCAAGCCCTTCTGGATATTGCGATGGAGGAGGAGAGATGATTATGGTTAGAGGAAAATAAATTGGAAAGCCAATTTTATGTAAGAAGAATAATTCAAAGATGGCGGGCTAGATTCGGGGGTGTTTTAATTTATTAATTTTTTTATATTTTTATTTATTTTTTTTATTTTTTGGTTTAAAAGCCAAGCTATACATTAGATTACGAGAAAGATAAACGAAGTTCAGAAATGGTGCTGTTGACTGGCAAAGCAGTATATAAGTCAATATGAAGAGAATCGGAACCCTCACAGCGAAGCAGCATAAGATATCATTTGAAAAAAGCAACTGCGCTCTCCATTAATCACTAACTTACCGAAAAGAGTTACAGCGGACCGACTGCGGAAATGAAAGCATTCAAAGTAAACACTTCGCCTACCGTCGACACGTCGACTAGGTCTCTTAACTCCGCCGACGGAAGTCGCTTTGAGCTCAGCGCACACTGTGTATGTGTCTTCGTTGCTGTTGGGCTTCCGGTTTCCGATGACTTCGTTGTTTTCCCCTTTGTATGTACTTGCGCATGCAAGACTCCATGCGCCGCGGCGGTGTCATCCTCGAAGTCTAGTGACATTTTAATTCACACGACTTACAAGTGACAAGTGGAAATGCGTAGCGCTGACTTCTGTTGGCACTGCGCTTTGTAGGCGGCTGTTCAAGCGCTTTGCTGTGACTTCATTGCTGGATAAGCTTAGACTTGATGTACCGCAGCAATAAATAACTTCCAATGGAGTTTTTTTTTGTCCTTTTTTTTGGCCAGCTCTTGAATGGTTGTGCCTTTTGTTTCCTTGACATTTTTGCTAAGAGAAAAGGTATGATAAATTTTCATTTTTTTTTTTGTGCTTGCGGTCGAAAACTTTTTAGCCAGAGCGCGCAACAGTGAAATAGTGACTCTTGTGGTAATTTATATTCGAGTTCTTTCCTAGCATGAGAATGTTCAATTTTTTCTCTTCATAAAGGATGAAAAAAATGTTTTGAAGTTATTTAAGAATGCATTTTCCTCGACGAATTTATGGTTTTTAGAACCATATCGAGCATAGAATCATCGTTTTAAGATTGCAATTCAATATTTTCACACTTTTGCATTTGAAATGGAGTGAAATTGGGACCTGGAAAATCCTAAATGTTCAAATTCTGTTCCGAAATTAATCTTCACTTCAATCCTTTTTCGAACTTCATAACAATCAATGTGATGGTAGTTATATGAAGGAAAATGGAACAAGCTACGATTAAAAATAAAAAAATTAATGACTTTTAATCACTGTTTTCCTGAGTCGAAAGGAGTCGTTAAATCAAAAAACGGATTTCATTTCATTAAAATCGCTTTCAATGCATCTCAATTGCTAAAAGCGATAAGGTGATGTAATGACGTTGATTGAACCACGCCAAGAACCTTTCAACCTATCCTTTAAAGGATACGTTCAGTTGTGTACCTGTCTCTTTCCCTCCCCCATTTGCTTCTGAAAAAGCAATAAATACATTTAAGTTGAGGACGCCTTCCAACAACATTCATCCGCATTCGTTTGATGCATTCAGTGCTATAGGTTGTTTTTGTTTTTTTTTTTTTTTCATCCTTCTGACCTAAAACGTAAGTACTTTCCCAATGTCCTACGTCCTTCCTGTTACTGTTGTGCAGCAGAGCTCTAACCGCTCCATCTGCTTGGGCTATTCCACCTGTATTTTTGGACGTCACGACTGTTTGTGTGCTAGTCGATTTGTTTGTCTGACGGTTTAAGTGTGCATTCAGCAAAACAGCATCTGCTGGAATTCACAAATTTTCTTTTTCTATTTGTCTTAAGTCTCCAAAACAAAAATTTCACTAGCATTGCGAGATACGGTTAAGCACGTAAATGTGTTGAGTGGCTTAGTTTGCGAAACATCTCAAATGTAGCTGCAGTCCGAATATTGCAAATTGTACTTTCCTGGATTCGAATGCGGATTCGGATTCCATTTAAGAATTATTTCCGTTTTCGTTCAATGATCCATTAGCGGGCGATTGCGAGCCTGAATTTCAATCTGATTCTGTATCAGTGTCAGTAAGCTCGTAAAGTGTAAACAGCAGAGACATTATTAGGCCACCCTTTTGTTCATAAAAGGCTTTTAGTTTTCGATGTAGTTTCTCTGCGAATTTAAGTTGTGATAAATGGGCAGCCAAAGCACTCTTGGTTAAGGTAAATTGATCCGTACGTGGCTAAAAGGGGCAATAATTTAAGCTCAAAAACTTGGACCTCTATTTTCCTTAAGTCTGAAAAAATTTTTCATACAGATTCACCCTCTTTGAATAACGTTTTAATATTTTATTTAATTTTTAAATGAAATTTTTAAGTATTTTTAATATTTTTTTATAAATATTTATGGATTTTTCAACCATATTCTCATTGCTATTAAACGGAATCGACAACTTGTTTTGCTATTACTTCCAACTGATTTATAGAACATTTTCACTTCATTCACGAATTCATGCTTGAAATAATTCAATTTTTGCCTTCTTAATATTTCTTACCGAATCAAAGATTTCCTGCTAAGCCAATTGAGAAGGGAAAATAAACTTCCCGTTAAGACAACTAATTTTCACTTTAGCATTTCAAATTGACCATAATCTAAGCCTCCCGGCATCCCTATATCTTCTCATTGCTGACGGTCCAGACGAAGGTTCGTTCGACAAATTCACGCATGCTCGACTCCATTACGACTTCGATGCTTTCGACAAAATTTGGGACGACAACAAAAGTTCAAATGTCATGACGAGTCAGCGGAATATTTAAGAAAAAATTTTTACGCAATTTTCTTCTCAGAGTCTTGCTCAGGAAGACAAAGCAATGGGGATCACTCTTCAATGAGCAAAAGTTTTTTTTTTTTTACATATTTTCATGTTTTATTTACTGAAAGTTGATCAAGTCGGGACATGTTTAGACTTTTAAAAAAGTCTTTGTTCAGTCAGATGTGTTCAATCACAAACGAACACTCTTAAGTGAAAGCCTTTGGGACAGTAATATTGTTGACTTTTAAAAATTTAAAGCATATTTTATGGGGCAAAAATTTTTCTTACCCAATATCTTGCGAATAAGTTTAGGGTACCACTTTTCTAACTTCAAAATAATGCATAATGAAGTTTACAATCGATTTGAATCTTAGCTTTGTGAGTTAAACAAAATTTGTACTCCATAAAGTATGCTTTAAATTTTTAAAAGTCAACAAAACCCTCACCCCGGGTGATATTGAACTTTTGAGTGCCCTTATTGAATAAAATTATTAATTTTAGCAACCATCAAGGTTAAATTATCCAAGCTATGCGTGCAATAGAAAGTAGATTAACATGGAAATACCTATGTATATATTCTATTTAAGTCTATTCAACCATAAAGTTCATTTGAATTTATCATTCTCGAATTGATATCCAGCTCTCACTCTTCATTAAATAAGCTTTTGGCTTATCATTATGATTATCCTTCTTTTCAATTTCCTGATTACATTTGATATGAAGAAAAGAATATATAAAGCCATGTGTTTTCTCACCGTTCTCGTAATATGGTATTTTGTCTGCTTCTTTTTCAGGAAAAAAATGATTACTCATCTGCTTATTGCACCTTCAATCCAACAAATGCAAGGTTAGTCCTTTGAGAGACGCCACAAAGCCGATTAAATTTTGCGAATGTAATTTCATTTATGAATCTCGTGATTATCTCCGTGTTTTTTTTTTCTGTCTTCTCCATCCCTTATGAAGTCCTGTTCATATTTGTTTTGTTCTGCTCTGTTTTGTTCTTTGAACACAGTTCCAAAGCATTGGGGCATGTAAATCATTTTCACCTTGTTTTTTTTTATTATTTTTTGTTTTGTTTCATTTTTCTTTCGATTTGAGGTTTTTATGCTGTTGGGGTTTTTAATGGGAAGGCAACTTCTTGACAGCGACATTTCTTTTGACTTTTGCTGTGTGGCTTATTAGGATTTTCTTTTGTAACGTAATTAGATTGGGTTTTTTTTTTTTTTTTTGTTTGCTGGCAAAGAACAATCGTACAACCACACATCGGAATTAACTTTTGCAAAAGCGAAAGCAATGGCTCATTTGTTGAAAAAGTTGTTTGGCTTTGTTTTCCATGCTGACGCTTGGAATGATTTTTTTTTCCTTTTTTTTCGGCTTTTTTGTGTTCCTTAACGTGCCCTTTAGGCAGTTTTCTTAACAGCTTTCGGTTCTGTCTTTTTGTGTAGAAGCAAAAGGTAAGAAATTAACATGCCATCACGCGACGAAATGAGATTTTTATGTTTTTGTTACCGTTTCTGTAGTAATTTTAATGTTGCATGTCAGGGGATTTTCTCTTCTCTCTCTCTCTTCTCTCTCTCTTCTCTCTCTCTCTCTCTCTCTCTCTCTCTCTCTCTCTCTCTCTCCAGTTAGTCTATGAGCCGCTGTTCAAAAAAAAGTATATCCAACGTATGTTGAAGGAAACTTTGAGAGGCCTGTTTATGCATTTAAGGACCCAAAAAGACGGGAGCAAAATTTAATGCAAAAAATAATGATGAATTTTAAAGGTTTAAGCTATATTTTTTGCGTCAATCCTATAGCGAGGAGTCTTTTGAAATAGGAGGGCCCAAGTTCATGGTTATCAGAAAACTATACACTGAGCGAAAGTAACCATCATTTTTATTAAAAGGGCGCATTGTTATTCACAGTCCTTTTGATTTTCGAGCAGAACAAAATATTTCAACAGAAAAATGGTTGAGTCAACAACATTATTGGTCGATTAGAAAGAAAATGTATTTAATTACTTTTCATTACAATGTGTATAATTCTCACTTGTTTTATAAAATAGGACATATAACATGTTTATACATCGTAGAACTTTTTAAACATTGAGAAAGCAGTCACACGACAACGGAGTGACAAAATCGGGTGCAGTCCGATGGCTATTTTCAGCAGAGGGCTCTGTGGCCAATTGCTTTGAACTTGAAATAAATTTGTTTCTACTTATATCTCCTTTTCTTTTTGTCTGCTTGAATTTGCTTAATTGGCATGCCCAAATTTAGGTTAAAATTTGGTAATTTCAACTTCTTTAGCCCTATTTTTGGTCAAATTTCCTTCCTAATGCCTTAGCTTTAAGGACGAAATACCTTAATATGCCGTATTAACTATTATCGGTAATCGACGTCCGTTCTTATCCCCGCTTACGTCGAATCGAACACGTAGAGACACGATTTGGCCCCAATTAGGTCAGGTCAAGTATTCAAAGTATTCTCACCTTAAACTAGGGAAAAATTCACAAACTTTCGACCTATTTTGCTAGTTGGGTACTGCATACCCACAAGCCTGCTTTTGTCGAAGGATGTGTAATATGTATTTGCGATGCTCAAATCCAGGATTTCTAATATAAATTTTTCGAAAACCATTCGAAATTGGTCTCGCAAAAGTTGATATCGATATATATACATGAAAAAATTTTGCCATACATCATTTCCAGGTCGTTTGGCCAATGTTTTACGGCAAAAAGTATGCTTTGAAATTTTCGACATGCGATAATTTTTATTCGTAGACACTTTTCTCGCCCACATCATTCTTTTTTTTTTTATAGACCATTTTGGCTTGATTAGTGAACTTTACTGAATAAAAGTTTCTGAAAATATTTTACTACAGTCAACCCTCGATATAAGAACCGCCACAAGAGGGCACAAAAATGTGATTATAGTTATCAAATGAACTCCATTAAAATGAGGATTTATTAATAAACCCTTTACGGCAGTCTTACTAGGAAAATAATTTTTTGTAGGCAACACTGTACCTATTCACCGACCACAATTGATCGTGTACATTCACCGTAAATAACGTTAGTTTTGCTGAAAATTATCAACACGCTGGCCCAATTTATACACGAAATGCTTTAAAAAATATTTTGGGGTAAAACTTTTCGCATAGCGTGAGAAGTTCACATTAGGCTAGCTCACTTCCGTTATTTCCTTTCCGATTTTGGTGAGAGAGCATTCCAATTGCGGAATTTTGATTTCCACTTTTGAAACTAACCTTCCACTTTATTTCCCCTTCCTGAAGTTTTTTCTTTGTTCGGCTGTGGCCTATCAAAATTATACTTGATTGGTCACTTAAGCACGAATCGTCTATGTTGAACGATGAAAGCTAAATCGAACTGAGGTGAGATCGAAATGTCAACAAACTTTGACCTCGTGAAAAATTAGTTGAAAGTGTTTTGTAATTTTTTTTACAATTTTTTATACAAACATACATGCATTTGTGTTCTCTTAAGCCTTCCAGCACGCGATGTTCATAGTTGAGTTGGGAAAGCGTGAAGTGATTTTATTTGATTTTGCCCCTTTTCAAACACTCCCTTGTAACATTTCAGACAATCGTTGTCCTTATATACTAAATCGCTGTCGGAACTAAATATATTTAAATTGTACAGTATAATATTTGTTAATCTTTGTTTACACTCATCGTTGGTCGTTGAGAGGTGGCGTTTATCTTCTATTTAACCCTCGTCCTCGCGTAATTGACGTGTCGTTGTCACGTAATTAAGATTCCATAAAAAGCCGTCAAGCATAATTGCCAGAGGTGTAGTAGGTACCTACCCGGCATTTAAATATATGTATAAGAAAACATACATTTTGTTTATTTTTTCTCTTCTTTTTTTTATTGTTTTTCGCCACGCATTGCGGACTTTTATGGCCATTTCTCATATAACCACCTACGTTCACCTGTTCTCTTTATGTCTTTCTCTAAGCTGTATTTAATGGATGTCATAAATCGAATGAGAACCGCACGAAAGCATTAAAAAGATCAGCTTTCTTAGCGGCTTTTGCTGTTTCCATATGTTCAATCCGTAAATTGTATGACCCCATAAAAATGTCGGAATGTTTTCCGTCACGTAGAGGTGCGTTTTTACATTGTTGGGCTATCGTCGGTGGTTAGCCGGGCTTAGGGAATATTATGTTGTAGTAGGGCACGAACTTAACAGCACGCAAGGGTTTTTATTTATTTTAGTTTAATTTTTATACGATTAGTGCACTCCTGGACTAATAATGGTTTGTTAGAAAATAACGAATTTCGATGGATCCAGAGGATGCATCCGAACTAGGGAAACACTTTTGTATGAAAAAGTCGAAAGCTTTATCAAGAGATCCGTGTTGCAGTCTTACATCGCCCATCTTATGCCGTGGTTTCAGATCATTCCTTCATTAGTTCATGCTTCATGTATCTTCAGATGATATGACATAAATGGTATGGCGGGTTAAGCAAAGGCATGCGGCATCATGAAAAGAATTTTTAAATTTTGTTGACTTTTCGATAGGTACCATCTAAAAACACTGTGGAGGCTAGTTTTTAGATTTTTACTTTGAAAAGTCCTTGGAAATATCTTTGAAAATCTTTTTTTAATTAGCCTTTTTTCAAAATTTTATATCTCAAAAACTAGGAATATAAAAAAATTATTTTTAAATTTTACACTGAGAAAAATTTTTGCACAAAAAAGAAAACATTCATTTATTTATTGTTTTCAGTGTATTTCAGTTTTTGTAAAACCTTTTGAATATTTAAAAAAAATACCTTGTTTTATTAACAATAATTCACCGTTCGTTTCATCTTTTTATCTAAATTATTTCTGGAGATATTAAGTTTTAAAAAAATGCCGTATGAGTAATGTGTTTTAATTTGTAGAGTGGCGTCCAACTGTGAAAACACTAAAAAAAATTATTAAAATTGTCTTTTTAGTTTTGTGGAAAAATTTTTCTCAGTGTAAAAATTTAAAAAAAATTTTTTTGATTTTCTGTTATATTAACAATCGGCCAACGTTTGTTTCATCTTCTTATCTAAATTAGTTTTTGAAATATAAAATTTTGAAAGAAGGCTTATTAAAAAAGGATTTTTAAGGATATTTCAAGGACCGTTCAAAATAAAAATCTAAAAAGTAGTTTCCACAGTGTTTTTAGATGGCACCTATCGAAAAATCAACAAAATTTAAAAATTCCTTTCATGATGCCAGACCCTTTATGTATATTGAGGGCAACAGAGTAAAACTGGGGTCCCACTATCTACGCACTATTTACTAAACCGTTTTAAATTTTCTGAAGCAAGCTTAATGCATGGAGCTCTAAATATTCAACTTAGGGATATGCCTTAGTTGTTAAAATTCAATTCTTTTTGTTGTCTTTTTAGTTTTTTTCCCCTGCTACTACTATATCATAACCAGGCTTGGATTTTGTTGACTTTTACAAATTTAAAGCATACTTTATGGAGTAAAAACTTTGTTCAATTCACATAAAGATAAGATTCAAATCGATTTTTCACTTCAATATGAATTATTTTGAAGTTAGAAAAGCGGTTTGAAGTTCAACTTCGCTAAACTCATTCGCAAAATGTTGTTAAGAAAAATGTTTTACCCCATAAAGTATGCTTTAAATTTATAAAAGTCAACAAAATCCGATCCCTGATCATAACTATATCAAAACTGCTTTTTAATATGGCAGTTTTGTTGGCTTGCGATACATGACCATTCATAAATGACATCGATTTTTAAAGCAGATTGAGGCCACTTTAAAAAAATCCCTACAGCTACATTTTAATTTCTTTGAACTGACTTAATCAGCAGAATTATTTCAAGACGTTCGAACTCTTACATTTGGGGGCAACCGTTTTCTTTAACGAAATTTCTTATTCAATTTGCAGACTATTAAATGAAATTGCACCCAAAGCATGCTCTCGAAAATGATAAAATCGCTCCTGTGGTTTGTCTTAAGTCACTGTGAGGTGTGCTGTTTGATTTATTGCTTCTTGTTTCGTTTTCTGGAAGCGTGTGACGGTTGTCATATGAACACACACACACACACAAAGAATCTTCATTTCTGCCGACGTGTCTCGCTGTCGGTTTGGCTAAATTTATTTCCCTTTAAGCTTACATTTGTCTTGGCTTATCTTGCGGTTTGCTTTTTTTTTCTTCATCGCTTTTACTCACTCGAATGTCTTATTCGAAAAAAGATTCCCCAATGCAATTAATTCGCCTAAGGAACTTTTTACCATCACCGGGACCACGAATCCTCAAAGCCGCCATCGCTGACTTGTAATGCTAAACGAGAAAAAAATATGTGTATGTATTGCACAAAGCCACAGGGAGGTGTATGTTGTTAAAAAAAAAAGCTCAAAAGAGCTCAGAAAAAGCCCAAGAATACAGCCTTGAAAGCAAAAAAAAAAAAAAAAAAAAAAAGCAATAGAACAAATTTTGAGATGACAGCAATCGCAGTAAGAATCATCGAATAAAGCCACAAAAAAACAAAAAAAAATCCTGCAAGATAAGCAAGGATAATAAAAGCACGAAAAAAACAAATTGCGATAGGCTGAGAAGAAAAAAGGAAAATAAAGTAGTACAATTTCCTGTAGGTACCTACTTATCTTAACCAGAAGCCTTTGGGCATTGAAAATTCGAAGAAATCGAAACGAAAGCAAGTAATATAGAGCGCAGTTCATTGATAACGATGAAAAGTACAGTCCAAAGTTAAGTGTGTGCGATGGAAAAAAAACATAGGGTCCTTATTCTCTTTAAGAATTTAAAATCCTATTAAAAAAAAAATATATATATATATAGATATATAAAGAAATCAAAATTTTGCCAATCGAAATGCCTTAAGGAAATTGAATTGTAATTTGCATATTTTTAGGCATAATAGCGTATGAGCCGAACGCTTTAAGCCTATAATCCGCTTAGGGATATTAAATCATCTTATGGAATTTGCTTTGAAAAAAATAAACATGCGTGCTGCGATTTGGCTTTTAAGTGCTCGTACTTGTCCTTACGAATGGCGTGAGACGTTCGTTTTCACATCCTTTCATCCTACATATACATACATACAAACATACATTCGTTTTCTTGACCTTCATCACTACGATTTCAAGCAGCTAGTCTCATTACTTTTTCCCCCAATTCATCCCATGCTTTTCATATAATATCAATGCTTGACAATTCCTGGAAAGTGCAAGAAGGGCGGCAACTCCTTGAAATCGCTTTAGAGTAAACTCTCCAACAAATCATTGTGCATGCGTGTTGTTTGTTTTACTCGGAGAGCTTTTTATCGACTTGAACGAATGAGGAAGGTAATCTCCTTCGAAGTCGCAATCGGTTGTTTTGTTTTGGTAAAAATTTAAATTCTCATGTTAAATTGAAAAGCTCTTAGGACGTTGAGTTTATTGTTTGTCTAACACAATCGTTTACAACTAAGTAATTTAAAAGCAAGAATTTGAAGCATATTTTATGGGTGAATTTCTTCTTTTGATGCCCCATTTTTAACTCATTCCTAAATCAATAAATTGAATTCATTAATTTTACTTAAATTCACTTAAATTTGAATTGATTTCGGTTCGACTTCAGGATGTTGCTGGATAAGGCAATCAAATGGGTATACGTTACTTGGAGCTAATTTCCTTCATAAGGCCTTAAGTCCACTATAGAGTTTTTTACCTTGAGAAAATAGAGTAGAGCGTAGAGAATATACTTTTATTGTAGTCAATGAAGACCATCTCTTACAGTTCTACGGATCTTCGCAGAGATGTCCGCGACTCAACTTTAGACTGAAAAAGTAATTTTCTCAACGGTAGTCATAGAGAAAACATTCTTCTGCAGTGTAAACAGTCGTGGAGCACAAAGTAGAGCTGTACTGTAAATTTGTCGACAACAGCTCTACACAAAGCTGTAGAATTGTAGACACGGTCTTCAGTGTACACAACAATGGTCTATTCTCTACATTCTACCCTCTTTTCTCTGTGTAAAAAACTCAATAGTGTATTTTAGGGTGAAAGGATTGTTTTTGTTTCCATTTGTAATATTTTCTCCGTCTTCAAATGAAATAGTTCATTGTACTTTGAATTCAACATGGTGTCGTTGGATTAATATCTATTGAATGTCCTGAAAGCAACTCAAAGTAATCGTTTAGCATTTCTTATATGCCATTCAGACGAGCATCGAAATCCCGGGATTTCGGCACTTGGATTTCGTGAAATCCATATCGAAATCCAAGCGTTCACACAACAATATCGCCATTGAGAGGATTTGGTTTGACAGCCATTCATCTGTTTGTAGTGCTGCCAATTGAACGGAAATTTCCTTAAAAATTTTTAGGGATTTTTTAAAATAAAAAATGACTTGTAGGGACAAAAGTACAGATGTCTTAAAATCGGCAAATGTACGGAATTTGTGATGTATTCCAAAATATTTAATAAATTTTGTATAAATTTGGTTTACATAAAATTCAAAAGACAAAATAAAAACTATGCCAACCTCTGTTTATGTAAAAAAGTTCGGTAGAAGCTATCGTTAAGCGTCGATAGTCTACAATTTTGAAAATTGAAATAGTATTTGTATAGGCTTTTTTGAATAAATTGAAAACTGTTTTCCTTTGCCGCTACAAGATCAGGCCTATTCATATATTTAATTAAATCATTTTTACTTGAACCGCAACAAAAAAACTTAATTTTTGAAAGAAAGTTTTTATTTTTGAAGAAAAAAAAAGAAAATTTCAAATGACTTTAGTACGATTCGGAGTTTCAGACTACCCTGAAAGAGTCTCAAAAATATTACCCTACTCATACATTTTTGTATGCAAGAGGCATATTATTTAATAAAAAATATAATGATATATGTGGTAGGAAAAAACGTAAAGAATTGTGGGGATTTTTTTTTAGTTTGTAGGGAATTTTTCGTTTGCGTGTGGCAGCATTGCCTGTTTGTTTACTTTGGTTTTTTCAAAATTTTACAAAAGTGTTGCAGCATTTCATCGATACTTATCGAAAAACACAGAGTTGCATTCAGTTTGTTCCGTATTTCTTTTTGGATTTCGTTGAAATCCAATTTCTGAGCGGACTTCGTTTGACATTTATTTGTATGGGAAATCCGCTGGATTTCGACTGGATACCGGCTGAAATCCTCAAAAGTGCCGAAATCCCGGGATCTCGATGCCGTCCGATTGACATATTTGTTAAGCATCACAAGTCCGTAAATTTCTATTCTGGCTGTGACTACAAACCCTTCCAGCCTGCTGTTTTGATTTCCACAATAGTTAGTTCGAATAGTTGAATATTTCCTTCATCATTAAAGTCTAATTTATTGTTTCTTAAATTGTTTAAAAAAAAACTTCAAATTCTTAGCCAATCAGTAATGAGTTCTTCCAAGCAACTGAAGCTAAAGAGCTTTAAGAGTCCTCATTCCGTTGCAAGCACTCAGTTAACTTCCCTCTTCTTCAATCTCAGCTTAATGTTTAAAATTGTCACCCCAAGTATTTTTCTAATTTTCCATTCGATGGACACCCAGCGAAATTGACGAGTGGTAATTTGAAAATGAAAGTAATTACAGCAAGGACGACATGAAAAGTGCATTTCCCTTTGAAATAGGGGAGGAGAAAAATGTTAATCTCGTGTCCTCTACAAAAAACAAAACAAACAAAAATTTTAAACAACAAAAAACTGTACATTTTACGAGTATTATGCTTTGGAATGAGAAATCGATTTTTGTTTTTGTGCTGTCCAGCTGAAAAGAAAAAGAGTCAAATAGCTTGTCATTCAACCCTCCATAATCGTCCTCATCTATGTCTGGTCCTGTTTTTTTTTTTTTTTGCGTCATAAAACCTTTAGAAATATGCAATGTAAACAATGCTAGAAAGTGTCTTGAAGTTTGTTTACATTCCATTTCGGAGTTTGCATTTCGTCAAAAGCGAACCAGAGAAGCCATAGAAAGTACGATCACCCTTGCCGCTGCACAGAGCAGAAGCGAAGACTTGTGCAAACACACTTTTCAAAAGTAGTTCTATGCACGCAAAAATGGAATGCTTTGGCCAATTCTTTGTCATGGCAACCCTTGTTTGTTTGTTTATCCGTATTATTTTTCTCCACACTCAGTCGAATCAAAGCACCAGAGCAAGCGAGCCAGCGAGCTTTGAGTTGCTATGCAGTAGAGTCATTGATTTGATAATCACCTTTGGGCCCTTGCAATTCTGTTTTTGTAGCACAAAAACCTGCTGCAGTCCACCTCAGGAACCCACAATCCTTCCATAATGTCGTTGCAAATTCATTTCTTCAATTTTTCTTGTCAGCTGTTGAATTTTAAATGATTGGAGTGCAGAATGAATAGCTTTAGATTGCAGTGTCTGAAGAAAATTGTTCAGGGAATGAGTTGTGGATTGGGCACTTATGGGAATGAATGGCCGTTAAGTGTTTTGGGCCATTTACATTTGGAAAACTCATTTTAATAAAAAAGAAAATGCCAGCTTAACAACAAGGAAATTTTTTCATTTTAGCCGAAATGTAGCTGCTGTGGAAATGAAGAACATTTGAATGATTTTTTTAATACAAGTAAATTTCAAAGTACAACTTATTGTTGAAGAAAAAGGAGCAATTAACTCTCACTCAAAGTCAAAGTCAAGAGACTTGCGTGCTCAATTTTATATTTATAATGAGAAGCTTTAAAGAATCGTTACCGAATTCATTATCCTTCGGATAATATAAATGACTTTGCATGTATTTATGAAGAGAAATTAATAACAGTGTGGGAGGTCCTTATTTATTTTGGATTCCTTTATGAAGCAAAGAATTTTGATGCTCATTATCTGTACACTCATATTCCATGATTATGCCGATACACGCGTAGGATGTGAAAAGGATCATTACATCGCATTTATTTGAATGCTTATCCGTCACACGAACGAAGGATTGTGTCAACAACAATGTCATCGTCTTTCAATTGTTGCACAAAAAGAACAAGGGAGCACACATGTCATGCTCACAGACACAAAAGCTCAAATGTGTTTTGTCAATGCGAGGAGTGAAAGTCGAGTAGCTCAGGTATGTAGGTATACCTACGCAAAAATAATGCTCGAGTCCTTATCATAAGACAATGAAAATGCTAGAGGCAAGCGAGTATTGTTGTGACAAAAGACTCATACATGCTCACTGCTCACTTTATGACGCTTCTTTGGCAGTCCTGCCTAAATATGAGAAAAATGAGTTCAATGGATTTAATAATTGTCTTCCCATTTTTCATTCTAAATTGATGTGTTTCTTCTTGTTGATGCGGCAGTGATCCGCCTTATTGTCATTTCTCGTCATGCGTCTTTAATTTTGTTCGTTTTAACGCGCAACTTCGAGTCATAAACGATTGGAATGCTTCATGAAACAAGGATTAGCTTAGCGTTGATGGATACGAGCCAAGGATTCATTTTGAAAGGCATAATGACTGAAATGTACACTCAAGTATGTTTATTAAACGATGAGCACATATGTTGGTTCGTTGTCAGCGTAGCTCTTCTCAGAATTTTAACTTTTCTTCGTCTTTCATTTTTCTCCAACTTTTGTTCCTTACATCCTTCGTTGATCCTTTATTAAAAAGATATATAAATAAAAGTGAAATTAATCAAGAGCAGTGAATTAATACCGATTAAATTAAAGCCATCGGATCGATTCTTTAAAGCTTCTGCCATATACGCGGATGAACCGAAAATTATGTACAGAGAAAATTCAACAAATGTCCTTGTAGTAGAATATGCCTCTTTGCAACAATATTTTTCAAGAGTCCACTTTATAATTCCTGAGATAGTATACAAATCAGATCCAAATCTTCATTGATCAAATATCTCTTTTATATGTATGACGTTGAACCCAGCAATCATTAACAGCCAGGTTGGGAGAACATGGTGCATGGGGAAGCATAAAAACAATTTTGCCGGAAGCTCTTTTTTGTGTATGAAAACTCAAATTTCTGGTATTTATTTCCTCGAAGCGAAAAAATCGAAAAAGAAAAGCCTTTTGAAAAGTACTTCAACCATGTTGTTCATATTTACCGCAAAAAACAAGCAACAACTTCCGCGCAAAATATTCCCATACTCGAATTCAAACTTCAAAAGGACTTTTTCCCAGCCCAAAAAGCATGAAAATTTGTTGGAAAAATTTAATTAAAATTTAACAAGAGTCTTCCCGGAAGCATTTTTATAAACAGGTTCTTAATTGCAACATCCTGTCGGCGTTTTCGAATCATTTACTTCAACTGACAGTCTGCCCCTCCAGCGAGCTCTATACGCAGAAGAATTTTCTGGCATTTAATTTTATTCTGAGAACATTTGGAATGGGGAAACGCGAGGAGAAAGTAACTCTCACGGATATATTTGAGTGTTTGTAATTAATGAACATCAAAATTACTCAATGAAATGTAAGATGACGAGCGTAATTAGTGATATATGTTTAGATTAGTATAAAAAGCAATTTAAATAGATTAATAGAACGAAGGAGAACCAAGACTTTTTACAACAGAGCTGAGCAACTGCAGGTATGCATTTATTATTGATAGCCTTTAATATTTCGTTTAAGATCATGCTCCGTCCATTTTGATATCCTTTTACTTTTCATTTATGGTATAATGTTCGTTTCAAGGTGGAAAAGCATCCATATTACCATCTACCTATATTGGATTTAATGTTCTTAATCTAGGACCTCAAAAAGATGAGAATCCTTTGATAGTCATTTGAAAAATATATTATGATGTATGGGGATTTTAAGAGGATGCGTAAAACTGCAAGCTTCCTTTTAAATATGATTGTAAATGGCAATATTTTGAGGGATGAATAGATTCCCAATGTCACATATTTTCACAATTTTTATATGCATATTTCTAGTTGGTCAATTAACGTAATTCCCAGCTAACTAAAGAAGTCCACATGGTGCTCCTTATTACTCCTTTTCCGAGCGCAAATGCGCCCAAAGACGCAATACCGGAAGGTACTAAAAATGAGCGTTTTTTCGGAAAAAAAGTGCACAAAGTCTTATATGGAGAAAATTTTCCTTTTGCGAACTCAAAATATTACAGAATTCTGCTTAAGAAAATCCAAAAAGGGTCTGTATTGACATTCTTTTTCACTAAAAAATATAAAAAACGACTCCCTTAGTCTCCCTAAGCGCTCCTAGGGCGTGCGATTTTCTTAAGGCGTTCTGGAAGCACTACTTCTGTTAGAAGTCCTTTGATACTCATTTCGAGTACTTAGAATATGGTTGGGTGGGTTTGCTTTGCCCTACTTAAGGTCAAATTGAAAGGTTAGTGGAAAACTGAACAGAACGGGGTTTTTTCTTCATATTTTCTTTGCGTTATATCTATTCTGCGGAGCCTTGCATTCAATCAAAGTATGTTAATTGTAACAATTTCAGTGAAAATTTCGAATTTAAATTAAGATTGCAAATCGTAACTTGCAAATTTGCTTTAATCAAACAATTTTCTTTTTGTACTCTGTGAGCCACTTGGAACACATGTTGGTTTTTTTTTTCCGCGTTTCAACCTAATTTGTGTGCCACCAAAATCCCTTCATCCCTCCATCCGGCGCAAATTTTACGAACCTAAAACCTGCTTGAAGTAAATTAACAAATTACCCCCAACCTAGCACTCGCGAATTAAGCGCCAACAAACGACGCACAGCGAACTGGGACAAACGGCTGGCAGGGTAAGCGCGATGTAGAACAGCGCTTAGCGAAGTAATTATCGAAGTAAATGAAAGCTTAATGCCTTTTAATTTGTGTGCGTGAATGACGGATGGAAAAATGTAGGACGAAAAAATTCGATGACGTGGAAGTTCGTTCTCCCATTATTGAAGTCATCTAATTGAGGAAATTGGAATTGCAATGCGACAAAAGAAAGCGTTGAATTTGAATTAGGCTCATTGAAAAAAAAAAAAAAAAATTACACCACTTAATTACGTGTTGCATGCGTAACGATGAATAGCAATGAAGTTAAGCTATAGCTCGAAAAGAAAAGAAGAAAAACCTCAACCAAAAAATCCCCGATGGCTAAGACGTCTGCTGTCCAATACAATCCAAGCAATTAGCCTCGTCGTACATCCTTCCAACGGAAATGAGCTTTTGATGGCCTTGGCTTTCATGTGCAGGGGTGAGAGAGATTAATTTCCCTTTGTAGTTATATTCAAGACCCCTGTCTGTGTTGGCCTAATGCCATACTATACCACTTTAGAGAAACTAGCCACAGCACACAGTTCCGCCGCACGAAGGTACCAGTCTGTCTACCACAAAACCTCTGCAACATTTTGAGCCGAAAACTTTGGGCCTCAAATCACATTTAGCTCATCAGCCTTATAGCCACAGAACTATTTCGCCGGTGCACCATGTAAATGGTAGCAGTAGCAAAAACAAAAACAACAACGATAATAATAACAACAATAACAACACCATTAATAACACTTGAAGGAAATAGACATTTCCGGTCTGCATTCACATTATCGCAAAATTCGCAAGCATTAACCCAAGCGGAGGAAAGGCAAAGCCACAGAGAAAGCCAAACTGTAGGCATTTTAAGGGACAACTGGCGACAGGGCACAATCGACAGCAATCATATCGGAATGTAACAAATGTTTGCGGCATGTAGACACAATAAATAATAGATGGGGACCCTGCAGTCCTCACGTCGGTGCGATTCGAACAAACTTTCCGGAGTCACCGAAGCCATTGAACATTGACTTACCGGCGACAAACTGAAGCAATGTGATAAAAAAAATTGTCAAGGTCAACACACTGAATGTTGATTAATTGTTGCGAACTGGTGCTATCGATTGCTGATGAAAGTGACCTTTTACTATAGACAAAAAGAAGCACAAAGCCATAAACAGCTAGTTGGACGTCAGGACATCTTAAATAATTGAGTTGATAATGGATTGTGGTAATAGCTATCAATTTGTATTTTGCGGTAGTAAAAGTAGCAGATGTGTTGCGGTCGGTCTACAGCTCACTCAACGAATCAATCATTTTTGTGGGTTTTCCATTCTTCTGGATTTCCAACGCTGATTCAAGCTATTGAATATATTGAAACCTTGAGGATAAGGAGGACAAAAGCAGAGGATGGAATTCAGAACCCAAAAGTATCCACTTACGTACTTAGAATATTTCTGATGGTCCGAAATATTCTTATTTGTGTAGGGACAATCTTTTGAAAAAATCTTAAGAATCCGTGCGGATCTTCTTGAAGACTTCAATAATCTTATTAAAAGCTTTAGAAAAATCCAAATGTATACTTTAAGGTCTTGGATTTACATATTCCCTGTCGTCCTAGGTGTAAGAATTGCGTCGGTTAGTCTAAATCTAATTCAAGATATCACAAGTTATGGTATTAAATATTGTGGATGTTCTCTTTTCAAGCAAGTCCACCGGCCATTCCTTTCGGCTTTTGTCATCAGAGAGAAATCTAGAGGATTACGAAACGAATACTGAAGATTACATTGGTTATTGGCTTGTCACAATCATTGATTGATCTTTTTTCTTTTAATCCGAAACCACCACATCAATTTTCTTCCGTAAAAAACATTCAGACTAAACAAAACAAGCGAAGTCATCTAAAGAGAAACAAAACAAAACAAAAAAATGGCTTCTGACCTGACCCATTGACGCGCTTCAATTCATTTGACTGGAACTCAGCCGTCGATACCCTCAATTGCAGTCAACTACAAAATGGCTTAGTGCGGTTGGAAGCGCATTTGTGCACTAAACCTAAGAGCCGCGACCAGCGACCAAAGACCACCGACCAACGAAATTGAATTGCTCACTAAGCGAAACTAAGGCCGATGCGGTTTTAGTGGGAAAGTGAAGAGCTTCGAGAATAGAGGAAAAGTGATACACGTTGGCGGAAATGACGTTGTCAATGGAAATGTCTCGAGCCAATGGATAAGCTTCAATGGTCAACATTTGTATAAGAAGCGTAAGCAAGCGATGCAGACATGTCGGAAATCATGAACAGAAGAAAGAAACGTTATGCTTAGTACCTACATAAACAATTAATCCAACAAAAAAAAAATAAAACTGAAGCAATTTAAGAAAAATTGAACTATTGGCCTATTCTAAGAGAAGAGTTATTAGAAATACACAATTATGGAACTATTTTCTTTAGGAGGTTGTAGGTATGGTTGCTCAGGTACCATCAACATCAGCAGTACTCACCAAATGACCATTTCGTTCTCTTTCAGGGTCTATTAATCTCTTGACAGCCGCGAATGAGGTTTGTTGTTTTTTTTTTCCTAGTCCTTTTTCCTCCCCCTAGTCATCGTCGCCATTGTTGTATGCCATCGTCAGCCTTCGATGTTGTTGATGATGTTCTGCGTTCGACGCATTCGTTAATACATCCTTTTGTTCATTTTTGGTTATTGTCCGACCATCTGAAACTTGTCACTAGCACGCTCACAACCCGCCGATAGCATAGACGGAAACTCCATTTTGAGCTTGCATCAACAAGGACTGCCAAGTTTTAATTGCTTTCGTTGCTTTGTTCCGCTAGCGATACAGCGCGCGTGTGTCTGTGTGAGTAAATTTAGTCTGAAATTTTTGGTTTCTGAGGTTGTTCCAAAAAGTTATGTCAACTCTGTTTTCCCCATATTGCCGTGCAGCTGCAATTTCGAATGATGCAACAGGGTGTCGTTGCCACTTTGATAGTTTTGTTGTCAATATATTTTCCTTTTCATGCAACTCTGTGAATTTTTTTGTTTTTTGTTTATTTATTTCCTTGCAACATTAACGTTGGAAGTTTGTTCAATTGTTTTGTTATTTTTATGCAATCATTGAGAGCATTGAAAGTTTTGCACATTGTTTCGGTAATAACTTCGAGTCCGCAATAAGAAAGGTGAAATTGTAAGCCCTAAAAGGTAATGAGAGTTCCAGAACAAAATTTTTAAACTATTATTTTTAATAGAGAGAGAGTGTACTTTTACCTATGATTTTTAGCCCAAAATATCTTCCAGGAGCTCTCAAAAAAGGGTGTTGACTAATTTCTTTAATATTTCGTTCTCATCCCAGGGCTTTAACTTCTTTAATTCATCTAATTTGATTAAAGTTTTCAAATTAGTTTTGTGCTAAAACTTTCATAAAGCTGGCGAGATTTAATTCTCGGTCTTTTGTTTTCAATTCTCCGACTCTCTCTTTCTCTCTTCCTGTCTCTCATCATCTTTCTCTGTCTCTCTATATCCTGAAATGAACTTTATCAAATTCAATTCGCATCTTGGCTAGTGCGAATCCCCACAGAATGCTGCAACTGAAATTGTTGCCAAATTGAATTAGACGTTGGCAACAATTCAAAATCGTCTTCTGTCCTTTACATTGCGTTTTTCTTATTGTTGCTCGGTTGAAGGAAATTACATGGAGCGATATATATATATATAAAGAAAGAAAGAGAGAGAGTAAAAGTGGGGAAGCAGAAATAAAATTTAATTTACTTCAGTGGAACCTCAAAAGGAATACTTTCAAATAGAAAGTGGAGCATAGCTCTATTAAGGGAAATCTTCCGATTGCAATTTGCATGAGAAAAGCCAAAAGCAAATTAAATGAAGAAGGAAAAACGGAAAATAGGCAAAAAAAAAAATAAAAGGCAAATTTCGGCCGTCAACAGAAATCTAACGAGAGCGAAACTAATGCGGAACAAATAAATTAACCGAAACCGGGACAGCTGAAATTGGGCCGATACAGAGAAAAGAGTATCCTTTCTTTTAGTTCAATTGGAATTTTTTCTTTTCCAGCAATTGCAGTTTGGCAGAAAATGTCCGCTTTTTCATTCAAAAAAATGTTTTATGACGTTCTTGATGGGAATTGAAGTAAGATTTTTGTCCTTTCGATTGGTTTTTTTTTTTTTGTAATTTTATATGCAAATCGACCTTTTTGGTGGACATTATGGATTTTAGTAAGAAACGAACTTAAGAATAAATTGTCAGAAAAAAAAAACCAGCAAAACGACTCAAATGAATATCGATCGAATCCATTGAATGTGAAAAACGAGAAAAAAAATCATCCAAGCGAGATACGAGTTGAGTTATCATCATCATCATCATCATCGTTAGCATCATGTCCCTCTAAAATGAAAAACTAGTCCATAAAATGCCTTTGGGTTGCGACGAAAATATTCAGTAGGAAGTCACAATATTTGAAATGAAACTAAAAATTAGAATAAAATTTTTCTTGATTTCCATCGAAGCGGAAGGATGAAGCCCCCCGGGGACATAAACTCGTATGCATACATGGCGAATCTGCTGATGCTGCATGACACATGCTCAGAAAGGATGTGAGCAAGGAAATCAGAGAATCAGTAAATCGGAAATTCAAAGCCAATTCGATGCTGTTTGTATGAGAGAAGGATCTATATATGAATATAGGTACAGCGACCGACGGACGGATGGCGTCTCGTCGAAAACGGTTGTTTTTTTTAATACTACATTCAGTCGATTTACCGCATCGAATGCTGCATCCAAAGCTTGTCCTCGGATTAGGTGGCAATCTATTTCCATCGACTAAATCACGGAATTATGGCATTGGCTCACTTTAAAGCGGCCCATACACGATATTGCAACGCTTCCGTCCTCTTGTGTATATGCGTAGGTGTGCAGTACTCCTACAATGTCATTTTACTGCATATGATTGCAGGTGAGACGCTTTTATTTATATAAAGGTGTACTGTATGTCCAGGTTGCCTAAGCTCAAGCTCGAGCCGCAACCGATTGTGACCTATTTCCAAATCTAGTTTCCAGCTTCAAGCGCTGCTTCCGCATGTTCCGTTTCCTGGTCCTCTTCCTCAACTTAATTCATTCGTATGTGTGTGCTTGCAATGAAGCAATGTGTACACTTCCGGCTTGCACACCGGAACATTGGCGCATTCGTTCTTTACTTGGCCTCGCAAACGCTGTGCGACATAAAAAAAAAAAAAACAGAAAGAGCTTTATAGAAATTTGAATATGGTCGCCAAGCAGTTGCTCCGACTAACAGAGATCCAATCGCAGAAGGCTTTTATTGAGAGAGACAGAGGCGGGCAAGTGAAATGGCAATGGAAGGCGAACAGCCAGCTCCAAAGGAAGTTTAAACGGCTTAAAATGATGCAAATTTATGGGTAACTTGAACAAAGCGAACGGCACATGCTCCCAACATTCTTCGGGCTCTTAAAGACGTACACATGGCACTTTGTGGGAGAAATTAAAGATGATTCTATTCTATTGAAATTCGAATCTTAAATTTAATTTCCTTGCAGAAAGGAAATAAGGAAAATGAAGAAAACATTTGAGAGGAAAGAGAAAAAGGAAAATGTGTACTCAGGGAGTGAATTTTCCGCCTCCAGGCAGAGGCAACAGAGTCAACAAAGTTTTGAAAAAAATCTCCTTTTTGCTCCTTTTTCTTTGAGTCTTTTTTTTAGCCACGAATCTTTATGTCGTCAGGATGAATTGGGTTCCTTTTTTTATTCTAACAAACTCCAGAGGATATGCTCTGAGTTTGCGAATTTTCCTTTAAATCATAAAGCACTGAAAATTACGAGAAATAAAAACATCGAATTCAAAAAAAGGAAGTCAAAAGAAGAGGGAAACGAAAGCAAACATTTTTCACAAGCTTTGCTACTGATTTTCCCTTTTAATATTTTTAAAGTACCTACGCTTTTGCAGCTCATTTATTAGTGTAAATATTTTACTTTCGCAAAAAAAATAAATTATGAAAATTAACTCAAAAGGATTCATTAACAGCATTGAATCAGATCTATTCAGGATTTTTCTTAAATTATTTCATTTATTTTCGATAATTATTTCGCTCCTTATCTCAATGAAAGTGATATGCTCTAAAGCTCTTAAGCTATTATCCGTGATATAACAAGCTATACATGAGGATTCATCATTTTAAGGACCCTTTGAGAGTGTGAATATTTAAACCAACGAATTTCATAATGTTGAGTACCATTTTAATAATTGAAATAATGCTGTGGACATAGTCAATTTGTTTACTTCACTCCTTTGATTTGCGATTAAAATTTAAAGTTTTTTGTTTATGGCTTCAGGAGTCCTTGCCAAGAGTCCTTTTTGTATTAATGATGATTATGTTGGGTACTTAAATTTGCAAATATATATGGAAAAATGGCGATGGAAATTCAATGAAATTTATTGATAGCTAATTGAATACCTAACAATGATTGAATCGATAGCTAAGACCATAAGGTTCGTACCTAGAATTCTCACTTGCTTTATAAGGCAAGTCATGCAGGATGGTCCGACATATTCAGTTCTGTTTCAGTCTGCTTCAGTGGAGTTATAGCCAAACAAAAACACACAACTTAACTCGTCACGTAAATATAGATTTTCTGTCCTTGTGTTTTTAGTTCTTCTGTAAAATTCTCACTGTCTTTATACGGAAACTTATTCAGTGTGATTCGGCAAAAGTATTCAATTCTGTTAAAAGTATATATTCAAGTGAAATCACAACGAAAAAGTAGTGACCAAGTCTCACATATGCATTAAATATTTGTATTTCTGGGTTTATTTTGCTTTTACTTATAATTCTCACTTGCTTTGAGAGGCAACTCATATTGCATTATGACATATTCAGCTCAGTTGAAGTCCTCGTTAAATGGAGTCACGACAGGAGAGTAATGAATTTCCATACCATGAAGTTCTCTTTCTTGCTTCTGTTTTATTTTTTTGCTTATAATTCTCACTTGCTTTAAAAAACCAAGCATCGAAAAAATTGTGAACTTTTCAAAAGCAGATTCTCACTCATGTAGAATACGCAATTTTCGATACAGATTCACCTAGCTACCCCTTTAATGACGTAAAAACATAAAAAGACCCGAAATTCCTTGAAGGGTATTTTAAAATGCACTGAAGCACTTCGTAAAGGCAACAGAAATTATATGCTCTTCCTGCACCGGATACCGCTGAATATTGATATCATAATTGCTGCCAATTATCAACCGACTAGCGGGAATCAATTGTTTGAGGCATCGATTCAATATTGCATTTATCTTCGCATAAGCGGATTGCTTAAAGTAAGCCCTCGGAATTATATTGCACCCAACGTCTGTGCATATTCCCATACATTGCATGGATCATAAATTCAGATGCATTTTCGCTGGAAGCTTGGCAATTGATTGCATTATTTCTCACGAAGTATATGAAATTAAATTGTCTATTAATTCGAGCCATTCAGGCTATGCAAGAGTGTCTTCACGAATTCAATTGTTCCATTGCTGAACCAAGACCAAGGACTTACTCAATAAATTATTACTGGTATCAACAATATTGTTATACTACAGAGAATTTTTCTTTTTCATACAAAATCCTGAAGCAAAAAAGCCTGCTTCGAAGGATGCGTGCCGCTGACCCAAAACCGAGCTGACATTCAAGGCAATATACTCGCACATTCAATTAAAATATACAAGGGACTTAAAAAAATTGTTTAAAAATACACCATGCAATCGAATGCAATACTTAAGTGAACTGTAAGAAGAGAGAGAAACAAAAAGAATATGCGTAAATAAATATAAATAAAATAAAATGTAAAGCACACGTTAAATAAGCAAAAAGGATTTAAAGGATATAAATTAAAGTTTTCGAAGGCAGTGGCATTGTTGCTGGCAGCTCTCGCCTTCTCTCTCTTGCTCTCTCTCTCTCTCTCTCTCTCTCGCTCTTTCTCTTTCCATTTTCAGCGGATTTAACATTGACTTAACACCGACCGAAAAGTGTATTAAAAGTCGCAAAAACTTTTCCATTTGATATGCAAAACTCTGCAACTCCATTTTCCATTTGTCTGCTGCGCTCGTGGCAGTTTTTCTTTTTCAGTTTTTCGGCTTGGTTTGAGCTGGTACTTTCGGTCCTTGAAGCCCCCATCTTTTTTGCATTGTTTATCATTTTATTTTTATATTTATTTTATTTTTATTATTTATTTTTTTTTTCTTGAGTCTTTCGGTTCCTTGCATGCTTTTGGCTCTTCCTATTTAAATTCGTGGAAGTATCCAACAATTTTATATAATATTTTTAGTGATATGCATCTTTTGTGTCTGTGTCTCTCACAAGAAAAAAGTTGCTCGTATTTTTCTTGTTCGCCCGTTTGACTCATTTTAAAAGCTTAAAAGTAACTTTTGCCGCGTTTTGTGACACTTTATTTGCTTTTATATTTTGCGCTTTTCATTCGTTTCACGCTGGCAAACACAAATTCATAAATAAAGTTTTCATAAAAGATAAATAAGGAAGCATTTTTGAGTCAGAAAACATACAATGCACGATAAATAGAGAAAGGAGCGAACAAAAGGACGACCAAAGATTTTAGGACACAGCTCGTGAACGTGAGTTACAAATGCTTTTGAAACGTAATGGAGACAGTTATTTTATTTATTCTCTCGTCTGAAGTGTGTATGTATCTTTGTATTTATGTTTTGTCGAAGGACCTAAGACAAAGGGACAGAGTAATAACTCAAAAGCATTCAGATGTCTTGATAAGGTCGGCCTCGGCTTGGACTCGAATTCACGTTGGAAATTTGTTACCAAAATTTGTAAAGAAATTTTTTCAAAATTCAAAGATAACATTTTTAATGATGCTCCAAAATCAGACCATTTTGAGTTAAAGGAAGTAGAATTTCCCGTTTTGATAGAGTTGCCAGATCCACCCTTATGACAGAAGAACTCTATTTTCATACAGTCCAACCTTATGACAGAATAACTCTATTTCCATACAGTCCAAAACACTTCGCCATACGGAGTGAATTATTCACTCCATTCTTGCTTCGCAGTAATTCATAACACTGCAATTGTAATCGCATCGGCAGCCATTGTACGCGTACATGTTTCATTGTGTCTGCGCTTGTATCGAAATCGCTGTCAGCTCAACCGAATAGTGTCATTGCGAATTGAAACTTTCCCAATTCTAATCAATTTTGTTGAATTTCGCATAAATTTCCAAAACACCAAAAAAAAAAAAAAAAAGCGCATGCAAACTAAAAGCTGCGAAAATTGAAATTTTATAAAAACTTTTCCGCTGGCGCGCCGTGTTGTCGGTTTGCCACCAAAGCGACTAACCGAATCGACACAATGCAATAAATTTCAAAGTGAAGTCGATAAAAAAAATAACTATAAAAAAAAAAAATTTGATCAGAATTTTTATATTCGCATGGGATGAACTCAAAAAATGAATTTTCAATTATTTTCGTAAAATGAAAATTTTTCATCCTTTTTGTATGTAACCAACCAAATTCATCAAAACAACTCTTTTAGTCAATGTGAAAGTGTGGAAATTCCATGTTGGACACGATAATAAATTTGGTTCACAAAAAGCGCTGGCCCCTATTAATTATGATTTTAGTTGCGAAATTTTGTTTTCAGGTAGTATTTAGTTATGAATTTGGAATGGCAGCGAATTCTATGTCACTTTTTGTCGAGGAATTTGGCGTTTGTGCGTCAGTGTGCTAAGTTAAGAACTACTCAGGAGGGACCATACAAATGATCAGAAATACAAACAAGGATAGTCCTGTTCAGCTTATGCGTATGTCTCAATTATTTGTGTAAGACTAACTCCTTTTCCTGGCAAGCATTTGGAGTCCTTAAGATGTCATTCATGAGAAGTTGTTGGACTTATATTGAATCCTATTAGAGTCTGAAGTGAATGTTCTTCCTTTCTTGAAGTTCGAATAATACGAGTTTAATTTAGAGGTAAGACATATGAGCCAAATATGAGAAATTTTTCTGAATATACCTACCCATATATGGGCAATTTCTATACTGGTAACGTCACACATACGTCCGGATTTTTATTTTTTTTTTTTAGTTTAGATGTGTCACCTCAAACTTGACGAAACACAATAGTGGGATGCAATTTTTGTACCCTCTCAAATTTTGCGTTTGTGCAGATTTGTTTGTATGTAAAAAAAATTCCGCGGCCGGGCAAATATTGCACTCGTTCTTCGCAGGGTCGTTCACATACAAAAGAGCAAAATTTGCACACTTCAATTTCCACAGCTGCTTGAATACCACTAATGAAAACACTAATTTTTTTTAACCCTGGTGTTAGAAATAACTAGACCTACATTCGTTCTTCAAAATATTTTGGATTGCACTTATGGTTAAGGAGCTATAAGCGGTTAAGGATTGCTGGTAACGTTATTAAAATGGAACTTTTGGGAAATTTGGCAATATTGATATACCTAAAGGTACATGCCTGGTGTAAAAAAATGGCTGAAAAATTTCAGTAAAAATCGAAAAAACAATCTTAAGTAATGACATTTTTGCAGCTTAATTTAAGTTTTTTAAACAATAAAAAATATTTATTTGGCTTGGCAGACTTCTCGCAAAATACGGTGCAACACTGACGGATAAATACATTTTACGAATCTGAATCATTAGCGCTGAATGAAAATTTTCGAGGATATCAAAAGGATTCGTTTAAGTTTGGTCATCTGATCATGGGCGTACAATTTTCGATATTGCAGTGGAAAAACGGTACCATAGAGCGCTCAGATGCAGTTAGTGAAGCCCACGAAACTGTTCAATTTTATGTGTTTATTTTTCTTGTTTTATTTTAGGGCAATTCCACGAGATACTGTTCCACCCGTGACCCGTGACAGCCATTCTGAACACAAATTGTGTAATTTAAACGTTTTAAAAATTTTAGATCCTTGAGAATCTCATCCTTTTTTCAATTGTTAGGAGTTTAAACCTCAAAAATGAGTGTCACGGGTGGCACTGTATGCATGGAATTTCCCTTTAATCAAAATTCGTTCAAGAAATTTATTCCGGCTTGGGAACTATGGGTCTGATGTTGTAAAATGCAGTGGAAAAGTTCTAACAATTTTAAGAATTTTACTCTTTGTGTCTACTAGAATGAGTTATTTTAATCAATTATTGTTAAAGTTATTTTTTCCATGCCTAAGGCTAAGGCTTTGCTATAGACAGAAAATTAATATTTTAAACCTTTTGCAAGATATAGCCAAAAGTAATGGCGCAACTTAATTTTCGGCCACACTCTTCGATACCGATTTACAATTGACCTGTAGTCAATCCGAGAAATTAAATCTAGGAAGTTTTCATACTTACCAAATTGTTTAAGGATTTTCTTAGATAACGTAAACTGAGCATATTAAGTCGATCAAAACATGATCCTTCTTACTTGCTTCTAGGCTTATTAACATGCTCAAGAATGTGAATGGAAAACGATTTGATGCTTTGGATGGATTTTCCTCTATATTTTGCATTCGATTTAATACGAATTTTTTTTTGTGTGGGATGAGATAATAATGAAAGCTCTTTCCATTGATAGGAATTATGACCGTAAGGGCCCAGCGGCCATCAGTGCCTACCCTCTACAAAAAATAAAATATTCTAGGCGACCTGCCTACTAATAGTTTACAAAGTATACGATGAGCTTGTAGTCAGTGTACCGGATGAACACCACAACTCGAACAAAAGTGTAGTAGGATTGTATATGAGGTCGTGTGCATTACCACCGACGAAGTGTGTTGTGGTTCATCGCTTCTGAAGCAGCATTTTGGATGCAGGGGGGACCAATATACTCTGATATGTTGGATCATATTTAAAAAATACTATGGACTTGAAGGAATTTCTAGAAAAGTATTTGAAAGGATTCATTTTCACGTGAAATTTCAGAAATGTGCCCATTCATAAGATGACTAATTTTCTCTCCCTAATTTTTCAGTTTCAAATATTATCGCCAACGCTTTGTGCGGAAGCGTTAAATTTCCTTTAATAGCTCAAAAACCGTTCGTAATTAAGCTTAGTTAGCAAAAAAAAAAAAAAAACCAAAAAAAAGGAGCACAAAACAACGCGAAAATACGACAATCGTGCAACTTTTTTGCCGGAATTCTTCCTACAGGGCTAATTAAAAGTCACATCGGGGGAAAAAATTTCTAAGCATGCTTTCGAGCGTTCCATGTTTTGCAATGACTTCTGCGTCATGTAAGAACGAATTGGAACACAAAAACGTACAAATGGGAAGGTTGTTTTGTGTTTGTTTGAGTCTATTTTTGTTTTTTCTTTTTGCTTTTCGCTTTTCAATTTTGTTTCGGTTAAGCAAAGCTGGGTCAACAGTTAACCAGCGAACCCGTTGGCAACGTTGGTTGCCAATGGCGATGCAATTGCACATTAATTTGAAGGTTGCCACAGTGCTAAAAATAGAAACATCAAAGAAAAGAACAAAAAAAAAAAAGAAAAGAGGAATTGGAAAAAGGAAAAGCAAAATTGCAAAATCAGCGGAAAATGGAAAATAGTAGAGAAAGAAGCAAATGTGCGAATCGAGATTTGATGACGGCGTTAAATCCAGCGTCATTGGTTTTTCCATTAAGGGAATTTTTAACAAATTTTATACGATTTAATCTTATGATTTGAGTCTAAGAGATTGTGCATGGAAGCCAGGTGAGAGAGAGAGATACTGAGAGAGAGAGAGAGACAGTCAAAGCTCACACCATGGTTATTGTTTGTGAAAAAGGACATTAAAAGCATTCATTCCGGTCTGTCAGGAAATTAAAATTATTTCATGATTAAAGTTGCATAATTAATGTCCACGTGTCCGTATCGTTTCTCTGGCTTTTATCCTTTTTGAAGGCTTTTTGCTTCCAATTACAAGAAGATAAAGTTATCTTTTAGCACCAAACTGACTTCTGACTTTCAAAAGAATTTCGCGCACAGCTGGATATCCTGCTAAATATTTTTCGGTTATGTGAGTTTTATGGTCAAGCCAGCCGGCACGGTTTAAATTTTATTTTCGTATTTATGCTTTTTGTTTTACTCACCATTACACCATTTTGCACATAAATTATATTTAATCATGAGTAAAAAGAGGAGAACAAGTCCCTGGGAAGGGGCTAAAAAATACTCTTCTAATTCTCATATCATATTTCTTTCTCCTGTCTCTGTCTCTGCCAGTGAATAAGTGGGTAGGTACCTAATGAAAAAACTTTGAAGTCTTTCTTCCGGGAGTGTTGGATCTTCTTGCAGGCTGCTTAACGTAGTTTCCGGTTGCCTTTTTCCATCGGAAGTGTACTTATGAAAACATTATTACGCTTAAAATTTGCTTTATTTTTTGTTTTCAAAGTCTTCTCATCCGTTTGAACACGTTCGACCTTCAGCTTTGTCCTCCCAAAAGTGTTGCCCTCCTCCCATATTTTGCGATGAGTGCCGACATTTTTGGATTTATTTAAAGGCGCTCAACCGCGTTTTGGTTTTCAACAAAATTTTTTTTGCTTATTGGTTTCACGAAGGACGTCGAGTTAATCAGAGTCTTAAAAGCAATCGGCGTAAAATTTAATGCCACGACACGTTCTCTCAGAGTTTTTTTTGGGAGATTATCGCGCCATTTTGGAAGGGAGCAGCCAACTCAGCACTGGTTTTTTGTTTTCTGATATCCTTGTTGGTCTGGAGTGGGTGCCTTAAGCCTAAGGCTTTTGAGTTTGTTTTGAAATAAATCTGCTGGACACGCACATCTGTTATAAAATCTAATCGAATTTGTCAAAAAGTCGTTTCGCTGCCCAATTCAATTTACAAAAGAACCTCCGGAAGCGTGGGTGCTTAATAACGATTCCTTCTTTTGTTTTATTTATTTATTGTTTTTATTTCGTTCGAATTCGTTTCGTGCTTGGTCATTTCATTTTAAGTTTATTCTTGCTGAATGTTATTTCATGTTTTAATTGGAAGGCTCGAAAAGTGTTCGAAAATGAGAAAAAAAGTTGTTTCTGTAAATTTCTGTAAACGGTAAAGCCGACTGTGGCCCCAAAAAGCCCCGAATTTAATGTTAAGTTATTCTTTGCATAGGTACTGCCTAAAAATACTTTAGAAACCGGGAAATTTATATGCTGCTTTTGCGCAGTGTAGTTGAAATATCCTTGAAAAATTATTTCAAGTAGGGTTTTAGCTGGGCTACCACCAGTAAGGGTGACACACTTAGGCCTCACATTGGCCCCGTTGTGATACCACAAGTAATGGGAAAGCAAAGTAAAGCAGAAAAAACGAGCATCCAGACATCCAAGCCTTGAGCTGAGAGTTGAATCCGGAGCTTCTCGCTTCGTAATTTTTTTTTAAATCAAAATCATAAGATATCTTTTTGAGAGAGACTCTGCTGCCTTCCTGAACCGGCATGACCTCTTGATTAATTTCCAGTTTTTTTTTTTTTTTTAAGTGCCTTCCTCTTGAAAGCAGTCTTCTGATGTATGAAGCTCAAATTTTTACTGCATTTGTTCCAGTTCATGTGCTGCAATAAAATTGATTCTAAGTTGTCCTTGACTTGTGTACAATAAACAGCTTCATCGAGCTGATTTCGTGTGTTGCATTTCGATGCTTATTATACTCCTTTTCTTCTTCTCTCAACATGATTGGACCTGACTCGTACGATCCCAAAACCGTTTGCCAATGTCTTGTCAGCATAAATTTTTTCAATCATATGAAATGCTTTTGGGCATTTTATAGTCCTCCGGTTTTTCAAACGATTTTGGCTCGTGTTTTTCTTTTATCTGAATGTGTTGCTGAGACAATGCGGAAATGCGACACAAAAAGGACATGAGACTTGGTGTCTAGTGAAGATGCTACAATTTATAAATGGTTTGTCATTCTTATTGGACGTTGAAAGTGAGATAAAATTGTGCGCCACGAATTGCTTGCGACTTTGACTGGAAGCTTTCGTATGTCGCTTTTTGGATGAATTCATGCGAATCGAAATGTAAAGGATACGCCGCCAAACAAACTGATTCTGTACTGCCTACTAGCGTATTATAAATGGAACTTGTGAATTTGTGTCTGATTCAAAGTAAGCTGCGTGCCAAAGTTTGAATCAATGTGCCAAGTCCATGCAGAAGAAACTTTTGCTAACGCCTCAAGATGTCACAACGACATCTCACTTCAATATGCTTGAATAATTTTCGAGTCTTAGACACCACTTTCCATCAAATAGTGTACACGATTGCAACAAAGCATAACGAAACTTTCAAGAGGGTTTATTTAAGATTAAAGTCAAATTTAGCTGCGTCTGTATCCCCTTTTCCGTTTCAACTCTTCTTCTCATTAAAACTTTGTGCTTCTAGTCGAAAGTCCAATTGTGGTCCTCTAGATAGACATATGCTTTATTTTGTAATATTTTTGTACATGTTTGTGGTCCTCTATTTTCAGATATATTTTTAATTATTTAGAAATAATTACCGAAGCGACACACTTAGATATGTATATAATGACATAAGTATTCTTCCCCCTTGACCCATTATTGCTATGGATAAATGTTTCAAAAATAATTTTTTATTTACAGGTTCGCTTTTCTCTGAATAGATGAAAACTCATTCCCTTTGGTGAAGAGCTATCTTTATTGCTTTATCTATTGAAATACCAGGAAAAATGAGTGAAGCAGCATATCCGCAAATGCTTTGAAACTCTCATTAATGGAGTTCTCGATACCTCAATATCGATAGACGAAAATTCTTTTGATTTCTGCGCATAGTGAACATGGACGAACATATTGAAAAGAAGATAAGCATTCGGGAACTCAATACACTATGCATATGTGCTCCAATAAGCGCAGCATGGAGAAACCATTACATTAACGTTGAGCCATAAATGTGCACTCTATGGTGCTGCTACCTATCGAATTCCCAAGCGATGAGTAGTGGAAGTAAGCTCTGCTTCGATACCTCGGAATGCATTTTTGAGAACAAAAACAAAAGCTTCCAATGCTTCGACGAATTGCAAAAGCGCACGTTCATTAGTGCAATAATATCTCCAACAACAACAACAAAAAAGAAACCGGAAACCGCGGATTAAAGGTAGGTAATAAGATTTTCATTCTTCATATTTTATATCCCCTTTAATAGTGTGAAGTAATATTTTGAGCGAGATTCCTTATAATAAAAAATTATCTGTTTTGGTTTATGTTATCCCAATCTAAAAGCTTCGAGCTTTATAAATAAAATAAAAAATTATACCTTACCAACTATTTCCCATCTTTGGTCCCAGATTTGCAGGAGCTGCTGCTGTTGAGCGCATTTCCACGTTAGCCCATTTAACGATTCGCCTTATTCAGTATTCACTGGAGGGAATCATCGAAAATGGATTCTCATTTTTTGCTTGATTTCGTTTAACTGCAGTTTTCCATTAACTCGAAGAAAATCGTTTCAATTCACAAAATCAAGTCCTGCAAAGAGTCTTTCAGGCTTCATTTGCATTGCAGAAGATCGAGTAAATTTGAATGGAATAGTAGAAAATGGAATATTCCGAAATTTTAAGAAACTTAAAGTACAAAATGGGTCTTAGTTGCTTAAATCAGGTTATGGTTCTTTGCTTTCTACTCGCAGTTCTTTGGTCCTTAGGCTGACAAGAAACTATTTTTTTAATGACCAAATACTAAGTCGATTTGGTTAAAAACTAATTCAAAATGTTAGAACTTAGGCTTCAAACTAACATTTTGAAGGTATAAAAGGTCAGAGCGACGTATACGCAATTTGGTACAGATGCACAGAACCATATAACGTATACGCAATTTTTATGCCAATCCCAGTTGTAAAAATATTCATGAAAGATGCATGAATCATGCCTCTTAAGGGTGCTTTGCATGCATGCCAAACTTCCATGCCTATTCATTTCTTTTTCTTAAGGCTTGTCATAGGAAATCATGCATTGCCGAAAAATGTTTTATCAATGCTTGGGAACCCATGAAACATGTGTTCCCTACCACGAATGGTTCAACAATGTTATTTTGTTTTTTAAAAATGAAATAAAATTAGAAAAAAAAATTTTATTTTTAATGTTTTGTTTTTTTTTTTTCTTATTTTGCTTTTTTGTTTATTTATAAACTTTTTACTTTTCTAACTTTTTTTATTTTTTTCGTCTCGTCCGAGAATCGAACCACTGACCGCTCGGTTGGTAATTCGGTGTCTTTACCATTACACTGTATAGGCAAATTGAATTTTATTATCAAAACGCTAACTTGAGTTTTTTGTTGATCAAGTTTGCTTTGAAACGCGCGCATAGAATTTTCAAAGAAAAAAAATTTATTTTCAGCAAATATTTAAAAAAACATTTTAATATGGGAAAAATTTAGGAAAAAAAATATTTTTTTGCAAGATTTTCTATTAAAAAAAATTAATTAAAATGAAAAAATAAAAAAAAAACTTAGATAATTAAAAAAAAAATTTTTTTTCTCAACAGAGCCAGGGCTCGAACCCGGCTCAGTCGGGTGGACGACCTAGCATTTAAGCACTAGGCTAGCTTCCCTTCGGCGGCGCGGCGATCAGAATGTGAACATGAAATCCACGCATCATGCATGATTATCAACGCATGAATCATGAATGCTACGGGCATGCATGATTTTTTGCAGCAAGGGAACACATGAATCATGAATACTACGAGCATGCATGCTTTTTTTCAGCAGGGGAACGCATGAATCATGAATACTATGGGCATGCATGCTTAATTTTACAACTGGGAACACTCAAAAGCACATTACGTATACGCAGTGTAATTCCATCATGAAAAATGAGGAATTCTTGTTTTTTTGTTTTAAACATTATTATGTTAGAGAAACCATTTATAAACACTCTTCGTTCTAGCTTGAAATGGCCTCATTTTGAACGTATTTGCACAATCAACTATATTCCTCGTCCTTTAAACAATCTTCTTTTCGCATCGACGCGTTCAGACGAGTTTTTCTTTCGAATAATTTCCATTTAAGATGCATTTTATCGTTGCGCGAAAATTGTTATCGCACATAAAAGTCATTTCAGTTTTTTGTTTTTTTTTTTTTTTTTTCTTTTACGATGAAGCGCTTTTTCCAAGGCATTAGCCCAATCAGCCCGCATTATGGTTAGTGCTAAGTGCATGCAGAATAGTTCGCCCGGCTGTGTAGCTAGCTGAATGTATGATAATGGCATGGAAATGATTTTATTTTTTCCTCGGCTTAAATATTACTAAATTTTTCTGGTTCCTCTTTTCTACAAATCTTTAATAAAATATTTTCATTTCAATCTATAAAAACAAACATTTCCCGCGCTCATGTAAAATACCCATCAATTTATTCATGAGAACAAAAAAAACAAGTAAGGGTGTTATAGTCAGGCGAGCCTGACAATAGAATACCCGACACATACACACATGTTCAAATATTTTTAATATCAAGAGGTGTTTAAGACCATAAGGGGCCCCATATACCGACTTTTGTTATATTTCTTTATGAAAACTGCCCCTCTGCCACGCCCACTTTTCCAATTTTTTGGAATTCTAATCGAAGGCTTAGATATACCCTCAAATCCTAAGTTTCATTGAAATATTTGGAAAAAGTCCGATTTTGAGGCAGTTTTGAGATTTTTGTGACAGACCCTAGTACTGGAGGTACCCTTAATAATGGACCGATCTAGGAAATTTTTTGGGAGAATGTTTATGGCTACAAAAGAAGCATAAGTGCCAACTTTCGTTCAAGTCCCATTTGAAGTTCGGGTGTAGGGGACAATTTTTGAAAAACGCCTTTCTGCCACGCCCACTTTTAAAATTTTTGGAAATCATATTACTTGCCTTGAAACATGTTCAAATATCAAATTTCATCAAAATATGTTGAAAAACTTCGAGTTTAGAGCAGTTTTTGTGATTTTCGTAACAGACCCTAGTACTAGAGGTACCCCTAAAAATGGTCCAATCGGGTCCATTCTCGAACTTGTTCTTACTCATGTCCCTGTGAGCACGCATACCAAATTTTGTCAAGATAGATCAACTCCTTCGATAAGATAACTGTATACAAACAGACGGACAGACGGACAGACGGACGGACGGACGGACGGACAGACGGACAGACGGACGGACATGTCTAAATCGAATCTCCTGGTGACGCTGATCATTTCTATATACATTTTGTATGGTCTATCTCGACTGGTTCTGGGTGTTACACACAACCACACAAACGCAATATACCCTCGACACAGAGTGTGTCGGGTATAAAAAAAAACAACCACAAACTCGTAAGCTCAAAGACTTTTCCATAAAATTGTTCTCTTCAATGGATTTGAATTATTAAAATCTTCATTATTGGTAGCCCACGTGGCAACTGGCTTTCAAAATTTGAAAGCAATGAACGCGATGAACTACTAATGGACACAGGTAGGTATTTATGACCGGACTAACTCACTTGGCGACTGCCCACTATGCGCGTCCACTCATCTGCATGATAGTCTGATCACATCCGCCGCATTAACATTCTGGGACGTCATTTATTTTATGCTTTTATTACAATACGAATAAATATTTAATGCCTGCACGTAAAGAAGAAACAGCGAAACAGGAGAACGAACAGGCGAAAAGGGAAGCAAACAGAGTCTGAAACCATGGAATCTCCTGCCCTGACTTCGTGGCTTGTAATGTTCATATTTTATGATTTTCGTTTCCATGGAGCTTCCAATGGCATCGCCATTTACTATCGTCTTTTCATGTGAAAAAAGCCAGAGCAGGTGGATCGAGATGGTCATTTTGGTTGGGAAACTCGCATTTTGATGGCTTTCAGGAAATATTCCGAATTCTTTGATGTGGTTTTTTGTTGTGTCTAAGCTGTGTTAAAAGCTTTATTATTTGCGAGCTTTTAATGGTGTTAACATCTTTTTATGATTTTTTTTGAACATTTTTTCTTCGACGGAAGGTCTGAGTAATTACCTTTGTAATTCTCTTGAAGCATTGCCCCTGAAATTTTTGGAATTCCCTTAAACCATTCAGCTGTCGATTGGTAATCCAATCATTTATTTTTCAATTTAATCTCATTTTAAGCTATGCACTCAGGTTGCAAGAAGGAGCTTAGAGTTTTTAGTCCCGCCGCTGTCAAATTTGAAATTAATTTTTAGCGTAGGAAGGTTCTTTAAATGTGGAACTAAAAAAAAGGATAATCGCACCTAAAACGACCCTAAAGATCAAAAGCCTGTTGGGGTCTATTTATGGCAGAAATTACGTTCATTCAGTAGAAAAATCATAGAGAAAAAGGAATAGAACAATTCACAGTTCAACGATTTATGTGAAGATTTTTGAAACAAACAGAGTGATCATAACCCTGCCATCACAGAATCGAAAAAGGCTGGATTTTTTCCTTGTTGTCCTAGAAATCTTGTTGGCGACTTCATTTGCCTCCAGAGCAGAGGAGCAATTTTTTCTTTGAAAATGTAAGCCTCCTTTAGATATTCCCATGTTATCAAAGTTTTTCCCCCTAATCAATGTTAACCTGCGGTCGGATTCGTAATCCAGCCTTTGGATTGTTAAGCGCACATGCGTTCCAATCAACCTGGGTAGGCTATAATACCTCACGTGGAGACAATACCTCCTTATATACCGAAACTTTATGTATTATACGCAGACAAAGCATTTAATCTTATATATAAAATTGACGTGTCACAAATTTTGTACACGCTAGTCTCTGAAACCACAGAATCGATTTAAATTAAATTTTAGGAATGTTTACTCAAGTCCCCGCAAACAGAATTTCGTTAAGATAGCTCAACTTATTCGATAAGAAAGCTGTATATGAACCAACAGACAGACAGACCGTGGCACAGACAAAGGGACAGAGGGACGGATAGACACACAAACAGACAAAAAGACGAACAGAAAGACACAGGAAAAGGCAGACAGACAAGCAGACAAAACGGACAGAAAGACATACAGACAGACAGTCAAACGGACCTTAAGATAGAGCGATTGACAGACAGACAACCATGACTACATCGAATCTCCTTGTGACGTTGATCATTTCCTTAGATACTTCGTATGGTCAATCTCAAGAGAACCAAGAAATACCGTTAGAGTTAAGCCCTATCTTACCTCCTTTCCTTCCACCTTTCCACTCCCTTTCTCACCCTCGTTTCTCTTGCCTCAGGAAAGCAAAATACGCAAAATTGCCTGATTTCCAGGGGACTGATGTACCACCCACCCTCATATCATCATCACCATCACGGTTAATCTCGTCTGACAACCGCACAAACTTAATATACCCTCCACACAGAGCGTGTTGGATATTAAAATTTTCTGACTGCACACTCAAAACGCTTTAATCAATTAGTCTTCAAACTCAATTCTTCGAATCAAACTCAGTCGATCAATATTTAAATATTTATTTAGGTTTAGCAAATTGATTTCCTCAATCAGTCCCGTTCAAATCGCTTTGATTTCTATTTACATATTTGACTCGAATAAACTAATTGAATTCTTGGAAAACAACACGTTTTTCCAATTAAATAAACTCATGAATTTAAATTAGCGATTCGAGCTAGCGCACTGAATTTTAAATTGATAATTTCGTTTGAAAACGCTCCGATTCCAATTGAATTCAATCTTCTGAGGCAGATTCAACTCATCGTTTTGCTTTGCTTCGCTGCACTGAAAGTGAAATTTTTTTCCCTCTTATTTTCCATTTTATTTACTTTAAAGGCATCGCCGCCGCGAGTTTGTACGAAAATTTCAAATTCACATAAAAGGAATGACGGTCGATACGAGGCGAAAATGTAATAAAACAAGAAACAGCAGGGAAAACAAATTACAATTACATTGAAGCTTATTTCAAGAGCAAAACTTGTAATGAAAAAAAAGTTTAAAAAAAAAACAAAACAAATATTTGGAGGGAGAAAAAAATACGTTGGAAAATCAGGAAAAACTTTTTCACTCGTTCTCAAAGGAAATGTTGAAGTTTTAATGCACGAAGGCGGAGAGTGAATGATCCGCGACTCGTACAGCATAGACCCTCACAGCATAGGCAAGTTCATGCATAAGAATCGACAGTCCCAAAAAAAAACTCTTCACACCCGCAGCCACAACATCTTTTCCGTTTAACTGAGTCAAAGAAGTTCGAATAAATTTGAAACGAGTTCATCAATCATCAACCATAAAGGTCGCATTTGGAAAATTACAACTTTCCCTTTGAGTGAAAACAAAACGAGCCATTAAAGAGCTCATTTCGAAGATTCTCGTTCGACTTTTATGCTTTAATTGAACAGTCCTTCTAACTAACCGCTGTGGTACTCTCGTCCCACCAAAATTGCCATAATATTGCTCAGCTCTATACCCAATCTATAGCCCAACATTGCTTCAGTTTACTTTGTCTTGACTTGACTTGACTTAACTTGACTCACTGTTGCTAAACGAGCGGAATGCGTAAATGCTTCATTCTAAATGAATGAACTCTCATCATACACTAACAGCACTTCGGCATCCTTTCGTCTGCTCAATCATTTTCCTTCGAACGATTTCATCGAAAATGCACTTTTCCGTATCAATGAGCTCTTTGCATTTGAATTGAACTCAAAGGCACTTTTTAAACGCAGCATGCAGAATGCATGATTAAGCGATTGTTCGAAAGCAAACTCAAAGGAATTGTTGAAAATCGAATCGGTTTGTTTCGTTTCGAGAGTTTCTTTGACCCGAAATCGAAAAAATAAAAACTTAACTTGAAAGCATTAAAGGGTTTGAGGCTCATATCGAAAATATTAATCGCATCCCATAACTATAGGGCTCGGAAAAAATGTACTAAAAATGAAGAAACACGTATTAAAAAAACTAATGAAAAAATGCTGGTAAAATCTCCAAGTTCATTCCTCTGAAAAATATGCATTCGGTTTTTGTTTGATCGTTTAGAACTCATAAAAAGAATTTTATTTGGAGAAGGGCTTTTTCGCATTATTATTATTATTTTATTAAAACATCATCATCCTAGCGCTAAAAGATCCAAGATCTGATTTTAACTAGCGTAAGTCACTCAGAAAAAATTCACATAGGACTAAAAAATTGACGATTTCATTAAAATTATGAATTCAATGCAAGAAAATATTTACAAATAGTAAAGAAATTCAATTTTAATGGGCTCTAATATTTCCTATGGTCATTCATGCCAGTTTAAGTTCGACAAAAATATTTGCGCTACCTATTTGAAGCTTTAAGAGCAATTCATTAAAATTATAAACCACTTTTATAACTTCCTAAACAATTTGAAAGTTTAATAACCTTCAAATAGTTAAACTAAGGTATGTAGATAATCGATCTCTCAAGCAAGAAATATTTAAAAAGAAATAAAATATTTTATTGGGCTTTATTCCTAAGGTGATTCCCTAAATGGCTAAAAGATCGTACCAACTAGCTTTCGGGCAGGCCCATTTTTGCCGATTTTACTCAACAGTTAACAATTGATGTCGCTGAATAACCAATAACAATCTTAAGGTCAATGTAGGTAATGATTCAAGAGATACGTATTCTAAAGAAAAACAATTTTATTACTAATTCTAAAGCTTCTTGAAATTTAGCGTTAGAGCCCTTTTGAGTATTTCAACAGCAATTTTCGTGAATATATACATACCTCTTAAGGCCCCTTATATTGAAGGATATTTCCAAAGAAGAAAAATTTATTCATCTGTTTTATTTGCCTAGACTTTAGAGTTTAAAAGCGATCCTTTTGACAACTACTTACCATGCATAAGCTCAAAAGACAACTCTGTATTGCTCCACTCAAAGCGATTTACCTATTAAGTCCAGGCATACAGCCAGGGGGTGGGCTTTAGAGGCTCAAAACTTTTAGGACCACATTTCCTAAGGCCAGGTCTACTTTGGTCTATTATAAGTGCAAATTTCTGAACACAAGCACCACGATTGATCGGACCAAACGTTTGAATCTAAAATAGAGTTAGAGAAGGTATCGAAAATTGAGTTACCTGAAGAGATCAAATTTTTGCTCTTACATCAAAGTTGTTCCTCTTGAGCTAAGAAATGCCTAGGTACTAAAGAAAATATAAATAAAATAGTCGGAAAATATTATTTAAAATGATTTCTTGGACATTTAACAAAGATTTAAGAACATTTTCGAAATGCATGAATTTGGAAACTTTAGAGGTATTTTGTGAAATAGGTTTTTACGCATTTTGCACCACTTTTTGTGAATTTTTTCCGCTTTCCAAATTCCATTGAAAACAATCATTCATCGTTTTTAGACGAAATTTTTATCATTTAGCCTTAACTTTAAGAATCCACTCTGAAGTTAACTTTTCAAGATGCTGGTTAAAATTTCAATTTTAATCGCTTCGAATGGATGTGAAGGCAAAAATATAAAAGAAGCCCAACACCTTGTCGAGTGTGCATTAAATCAAGCTCATGCAAATGCGTGTTTAAGCTTGTTGCTAACGACACGATGAGCAACGAACGATAATTCCCCGTATGCAACACACATATACACATACAAATATATAGGTGTATGTGTATATAAAAATACGACTAGGAACGCTTGCGAGACAGCCATTTTGTGCCGTTGCGACAAGTGCGCCTATAAGTATGCACTTCAACACTGTTCACAGAGCTGTGGAACACTATGCGCCCACGTTAGTGTAAATATTTTCTAGGAGTAGAGTGTGTTTTGGAACGCTCACAGGAAGATTGTGTTGAAGGGGGTATGTCTATATGGAGTGTGAGTTGGTTTTCTGCCGCTGAGCTAATATTGACGCTTAACAATAACGTTAAAGAACTTTAAAGTGGAACACTGAGATAAGGCGAAACTAGGACGGGCAAGAGGAAGATGCAATGCAGAAACAAATTTCTCATGGATCTCTAATATAAGAGCAGAAGTTTAAGGTATGAAAATCAGAGTCTTTTCGTTCATAATCCTGGCTTAAAATAGTTTGCCCAAAAGGCTTTGAAGTTGAAAATATCGGTAACAAGGGAAAGACAAAACAATATTGTTGAGAGAAGGCAAAGAATTTGCCATAGATAGAAGAAATAAGAGGAAGGCAATGAGATGAGCTCCCCAAAAGCTCAATCCTTCCCTTTGATGGGCTTTGAACTCTTTTTTTTTTCTAAATAAGAATTTAAATTTGAATTCAAAAGTTCCTTGAAACCTTCAAGCGAAAAAGGCTCGAAGTACTCTTAATAACAATTCATCTAATATAACAATTCCGAGAAAATCTTTTGAAAGTCTTCCGTAAAAAATATGGAATGCGAAAGTTTTTGCCTTCTCAACTTTATTTTTTGTTCTTTCTTGCAACTAGTTTATCAAAAGTTAAGCCCCCAACTATGAAAGCACCGAAAGTTTGTCTGTTAGTTCGCACAGCACATTAGCAACAAAGCGAGATCGCATTTAGGAAATAGCTTTTGTTCTCCCCCAGACACGGAATGCTGGAATGAAAGATTCGACTTCTTTCGTTTTGAATCCTAACTATACCACGACGAAACAAGACAGGAGACGCGAAAATTTATCGCATAACTTTTCATAGATGAGCCGTCGGCTTTGTGAGTCACCGAAAAACTTCATGCATTCTTAGAAGTTTTTCTTTCGAAGGATATTTTACCGAGAAACCTAATGCAAGGCGTCAGGCCAACTTCAATTGAAACAGTGGTCGAACAATGACATCAACTCTCGTCGGTATCTTTTTATCTAAGTTCGCTGCGGCGTTTTCATTTGTTACGATTGTCAACTACTTTGTAAGGATAAAGTTAAAAACTGTTACCCTTCGTCCGTGTACATCGACAGTTTGTGTTTATCTTTTGTTCTAATCTATGGAAACAATAACAAACATAAGGAGGAGAAAGACAAACTATAAATAAAATTTAAACATTCATGTGTAATTGTGCTTGTGAAATATTTATATGCCAGTTTAACCTTATCCTGTGTGGATACCATGCCTGCCCTTTAAAAAAAAAAAAAAAAACTCAGCCCATCTGTGAGAGATAAAGTTGCAAGCAGAGACAAGAATTTGCATGCAAGAAGAGTTGAGAGACAAACAAAGTAATGCTTAAATGTCAAGCGCGTCAACCTCTTTGCCTGGTATGTGGGTCCTTGACTCGAAACCGAATCGACAAGGCTCATCGAAGTATTCAATTGAGCTTTGTTAAGGTCTTTGAGGTTCTTGCTTGTATATTGCATGGCACGTTGAAGTCGATGGGGTGGGTTCGGTTATCCTTTCAACCTTTAGGTTTTCCTTTTAATTTTATATGGGCTGGGCTGGTTTGCTTTGATTTATAGGCTTCGCATGCTCGCTCTCTCCCTCTCAATCTCAATCTCTCTCTTTTCTCTCTCTCTCTCTCTTTGGGTGTGTGTGTGTGTATCAACTTAAATCCACCGCAGAGGGACGATACTCTGGTTTCTTTGACACTGTAACCCTTTTATGTTTTCAGATGTCTTTTTTTTATTTTTTGTTTCCCTTTTTTTGACTTTAGTGCTCAAAAGCTCTGCAAAAGCATCTGAATTATCGGTTTGCAATTGCTTTAATGCTACGCTTGAAATTGTCCTTAAAAACAACGAAAGTAATAAAACGAAAGCAGAGGACATGCAATTTCATTGATTCGTGGGTTTTAAGTTCGTCAAAAAAGAATATGTTGAACTAATTCACTTGGAGTGCGCACATTTAAGCTGCTTCAAATAAGCTTAGTTAGTTTGACCTGGGCATAGGGACATTAATGAAAAATAACTTTGTAAAATATATATTTTTTAAAAGATTATTTGAATTTGTTTGAAAGAAAACAATCTGCTTAAATGAATAACACTGACGCAAGAGAAGCATAAACGAATTTTTCTATTCAAAATTTTTTTTTATTTAATTGCTGATGTCTTTAAAAATACTAACTTAAGGGGGGAGTACACTTTGATTTTTCAAAAAAATGTATTTATTTTTTTTGGCTTAAAATGTTCCTTGGGATGTATACTTTAATTTAGAAAAGACTCCAAGTCCGCCAGAATATTCCTTACCGCTTTACGAAGCGATTTCCTAAAACATGTACCGGCGTGCTGAGAGAGCATTTTATCTTTAAACGCGTTTATCTCGAAACGGGGCTTTTCAAACTGGCGTGGGAAATAACTCTAACCAGTTATTATTAAATTTGGATATCGCCTAGGTTTTCTTGTTTAGAATTAAATTCTGCTTAGAAATACGTATCCACATTTTCGATTTTGTCAAAAATGGATTTTTAATCCACGATTTTGTAAGCATTTTTAGGGTTAAAAAATGGACTTTTTTTCCTAAGGCCACAACTTTTGAAAACAATTAATTTAAAAAAAATCGGAATACGTATTTCTAACCCGAATTTCATTACTTATCAGGATTTTGTTCGATTTATGTTCCAGGATCACATGGGAAGGAGTATTTTCTCACGCCGTTTTCCGACTTCCGCGCGAGGACGCCCGCGCGACCTGGTGCACCGGCCACGGGGGGACGCCAATCGAGTTCAAAAAAATACAAATTGTAGTTCGAAGGATGAGTAATAAATGGGTTATAACATATTTGCCCTCCCTGAGTGTTTTATTGCTTAAAAAAATTAACGAAAATGCCTTACTTTTTGGACGTTCAAAGTGTACTCCCCCCTTAAATGATTTTAAATAAAAAAAAATAACACTTTAGGAACTTCAATATTTCAAGAATGAATTTTTATTCTCTTATTATTGCACATTTTATCCTTGAAGACCACGACTAGGCTCTCGAGTCGGCGGTGGCACAGCGGCAGCAACAGCAATCGCCAGAATAAAGAATTTCAGATGGAGGTTCTGTAAGCAAATTTCGTAAGAATTTAATGTTTATAAAGTAACTTTTAAAAATTGCTTTTATATATTTTTTTTACCATTTTTTAGAAAATGTTACTCTCTTTTAAAGGCTGTTCGAAGCTTTACCGACTTTTATACTTAAAAATCTAATTAAAAAATGTTAAATTTGAATCTATTTAAAGCCCCGTATCGAAAGGTTGAAGTCATTAGCGTGAAATAAAAAATTTTATAATTACTCAATTATATTAACCTGTAGCATGGTGTGTGGTAACTCTTCATTAACTCCCCCATATGTCAAAAATAAAGTCTACAGGGTGTTCTCTCCTAACAGGACACCAACGGGGCCGGAAAATATGTCCGCTAAACAGAGGTGTCCGCTTAAGAGGCAACTATTTCTGAAGCAGGAATACTAGAGCATTCCCAAAAGTTGTCCGTACAAGGGGGTGTCCACCTAAGAGGAGTGTCCGAAAGGAGGGAGTACACTGTATATACTTTTCTCGCTAAATAAATGTGTCCGAAAAATAACCAAAATCATTTTTGACCATCGCGTCATTAGATCTCTTAAAGTCAATTCTGTAACAAATTCCCTGATTGTTCTAAGTTAAAGACTTATATATCGACCCCTTTTCGTTAAATTATCGTTTGTAAGAAAACCCAAAATTTACATACCTATGTATGTATGTACCGAAATGTGTGTATATTTTTAAATCCCTTTTCGACTGGAATCCACACGTACCTTCATTTTATACTCAGTGCACCGTTTATTCCTATGAATAGCATTTTTATATTTTCACAGAAAACCCAAGAGTTCTCCCAATTTAGTTTAACCCTATAATATTTGTTGGGTATGATTCAACCTAGGTTTAAAGGAGTGTAGTCCTGTAGTTTTCATTGATAAGTCTCAGATATTCGTTTTTATCCATTAATTTTCTTTCGGTACACAATGCATCCTCTGTCACGACACTGACAAAAAGATTGTCAATATTCTCCTAGTCCCCTTTTTTTCCTAATCTACTTGTCTCTCTCGCCCGTTGCTACTTTAATTCATAATCTCATACAAATGCAATATTTTCTGTGCTTATTCAGAAGGAGCAACAACAAATCTTTATTTTTCTTCTCCAGTTTTAGACCAGCAGGTTCGGTTTTCAGCAGGTCAGAGAAGTTTAATCGTTCTGATCCTCAGACACTAAAAACCAGATCATCAGCAAAGGCAAAGATCACTTCAAATACCTGATTTACCTGCAATGAAATCACTTCATCTATTTATTGCTAGGCACCATAGCATTATTTGTGTCTACAGCCCTCGTTTTAATTATCATGCGTTCCAGGATGGGGCAAAGCCAAGCACTTAGAATCGGTGGGACGACGAAAGTGCCAAGCATTAGAGTAATTGTGCTCCTTAAAGGAAGCGTTGTTAAAGCGCCTTCTATGTTCAGGAATTCCAAAAAACAATCATTTGTCACACGGACGGGATTTAAAATTATTTCTGCCAGTGCAGTTAGGGCAGGATCTGAAGATCTGTTGATCTGCCTGCCTGGTAGAGTTTTTGTTCTATAAAGAGTTGAATGTGCTGTTTCAAACCAGGGCTGAACTCAACTTTGTGTTGAAAGATGTCTATTTTCCACCCATAAAATATAAAATTCTAAGGAAAAACTTCCCGGGAATATTCATTTAGAATGGGGCTGACTATAAAAGCTAGGTAGTAAGTTGGACATGATGATGACATCGCTTCAAGTCGATTTTAAAAAATGTATAACTAGATTAAATAATAACAAAAAATAAAACTCTTCAAAATATGCTTGATTCAAAACTTCATTTTTATTTCCTTGCTTTTGCACATTTTATCCTTTTATTGGTGGGATATATCTCGGTCTTCGAGTGGTTGTAGGAAAAGCGCCAGCAAAGGCAACCGCCACAATTAAAAACACCAAAGCCAATTTCTGTAAAAAATCCAGAAAGACTTTAAAGTTTATACAGCAACATTCAAAAATGCTTATAATATTTTACCATTTTTTAGCAAATGTTACTCTCTTTTGAAGTCTGTTCAAAACTTTACCGACTTTTATACTAAAAAATCTAATTAAAAAACAAGTAAGAACGCTAAAGTCGGTCAAGCCCGACTTTGAAAAACCCAGCGTCCCGACATTATGAGCGCATTGTGTTTTGCTTCTCCATTTGTGGGCGCGGCAGTGGGAGGGCAAAATAAATTATTTCCCTACACCTTTCATTCGCCTTGGTCAACCTATGTTGCGAATTTGAAGCTTCTACGCCTTTTACTTCGGAAGTTACGAAAAATCTTCATTTGTGGGCGTGGCAGTGGGCGGGCCACATAAAATTTTTACCTACCCCTTTCATTCGCCTTGGTGAACCTATGTTGCGAATTTGAAGCTTCTACGCCCTTTACTTCGGAAGTTACGAAAAATCTTTATTTGTGGGCGTGGCAGTGGGCGGGCCACAAAAAATTTTTTCCTACACCTTTCATTCGCCTTGGTGAACCTATAATGCGAATTCGAAGCTTCTACGCCTTTTACTTCGGAAGTTACGAAAAATCTTCATTTGTGGGCGTGGCAGTGGGCGGGCCACATAAAATTTTTACCTACACCTTTCATTCGCCTTGGTCAACCTATGTTGCGAATTTGAAGCTTCTACGCCTTTTACTGCACAAGTTACGATAATCCCTTATTTTTGGGCTTATTTGTGGGCGTGGCTCGAGGAGGGCGGCGTCCATTTTTTGCCAGGAAATGTCCCTTTTTGTAGTTTACCAGCACACCAAATATCAATAAAATGTGTTGAGTGGTTCGCTAGTTACAGGCATTTTATTGAAAACATATTATATTCATTTGTGGGCGTGGCAGTGGGCGGATGTCTCCCATTTTTACTTAGAATCATACTCGGATCCCGATATATCTGTGTGCCAAATTTCGACTTGATTGGTCCAGCCGTTTCGGAGGAGATCCGACCACGGACCGACGGACAGACGGACGGACGGACAGACGGACAGACGGACAGACGGACAGACGGACGGACGGACAGACGGACATGTCTAAATCGATTCAGTTTTTGATCCTGATCATTTCTATATATATTTTGCTATATCTCCGGAGCTTAATTCTTCCTGTTACAAGATTCGCACAAAACTAATATACCCCGCTTACGCTGGGTATAATAATGGCTCTGAACCAGTTTAAATCCATATCGAATGCCCAAAAGTATCAGCGTGAAATGAAACATTGTATAATTACCCAATTATTATACCCTGCAGCAATCGCGTGTAGTTCTTTTCAATATCAGGCACAAAATAAACTAGTTGTCTCTCTCTCTCTTTTTATACCCAGCGTAAGCGGGGTATATTAGTTTTGTGCGAATCTTGTAACAGGAAGAATTAAGCTCCGGAGATATAGAAAAATATATATAGAAATGATCAGGATCAAAAACTGAATCGATTTAGACATGTCCGTCTGTCCGTCTGACCGTCTGTCCGTCTGTCCATCTGTCCGTCTGTCCGTCCGTCCATGGTCGGATCTCCTCCGAAACGGCTGGACCAATCAAGTCGAAATTTGGCACACATGTATATCGGGGTCCGAGTATGGTCCTAAGTGCCACGCCCACAAATTAATTTATTGTCTTTTCAGTAAAATGCTTGTAACTTGCGAACCACTCAACACATTCAATTGATATTTGGTGAACTGGTAAACTAGAAAAAGGTACATATCCTGGAAAAAAATGGAAGCCGTCCTCTTCGAGCCACGCCCACAAATAAGCCCACAAATAAGGGCTTATCGTAACTTCTGAAGTAAAAGGCGTAGAAGCTTCAAATTCGCAACATAGGTTGACCAAGGCAAATGAAAGATGAGCGAACAAAAATTTATGTAGCGCGCCCACTGCCACGCCCACAAATGAAGACTTTTCGTAACTTTCGAAGTAAAAGGCGTATAAGCTTCGAATTCGCAACATAGGTTCACAAAGGCGAATGAAAGGTGTAGGAAAAAATTTTTGTGGCCCGCCCACTGCCACGCCCACTAATGAAGATTTTTCGTAACTTCCGAAGTAAAAGGCGTAGAAGCTTCGAATTCGCAACATAGGTTCACCAAGGCGAATGAAAGGTGTAGAGAAATAATTTATTTTGCCCTCCCACTGCCACGCCCACAAATATAGAAGCAAAACATAGTGCGCTCATAATGTCGGGACGCTGGGTATTTCAAAGTCGGGCTTGACCGACTTTAGCTTTCTTACTTGTTTCAAATTGTTTTTGCATTTATATTATCAAGTAGGGTTAAGAGATTGCGAATTTGTTATAAATGGTTTTTGAAATAGTTCGGATACAACGTTATTCGCGAAGAACCCCCAAGTATTACAGCCCGATCCGAATATTCTCGGCGAACAAATTCCCGAGGAATTTACTTTTCTCGAGAATAAACTTCTTCTTTTTCAAATATTTTGAGGAACACATTTAAAGGGGAATGGGTATTTGACCCACACCCATAAATTTCCTTTCATTATCCATTTAAAAAAGCATAATTTTAGTCTCCAGAAAAGTAAATTCCCCGGGAATTCGTTAACCGGGAATATTCAGAATCGGGGCTGTTGATTTCCAAGTGTCTGTATTCTCCACAGATTAAACAATAAACAATAAAATAAAACTCTTCAAAATATGCTTGATTCAAAACTTCATTTTTATTTTCTTGCTTTTGCACATTTTATCCTTTTATTGGTGGGATATATCTCGGTCTTCGAGTGGTTGTAGGAAAAGCGCCAGCAAAGGCAACCGCCACAATTAAAAACACCAAAGCCAATTTCTGTAAAAAATCCAGAAAGACTTTAAAGTTTATACAGCAACATTCAAAAATGCTTATAATATTTTACCATTTTTTAGCAAATGTTACTCTCTTTTGAAGTCTGTTCAAAACTTTACCGACTTTTATACTAAAAAATCTAATTAAAAAATAATGGCTCTGAACCAGTTTAAATCCATATCGAATGCCCAAAAGTATCAGCGTTAAATGAAACATTGTATAATTACCCAGTTATTATACCCTGCAGCAATCGCGTGTAGTTCTTCTCAATATCAGGCACAAAATAGTCTACTTCTCTCTCCCTGCCTTAGTTTGCCCCTTTAGAGGTCACCGAAAAATAACTACATTCTTTTTTGAATATTTGATGAGATGATTCCTTAAAGTCAATTCTATCGCTTATTCTCCGCTTGCTTTAAGCGACAGACTAACATGTTTATGCATGTGCAACGCGATTGGAAATCTTACAGATCTTTCGCTAACATGAAGAGTGCTGTTGCTCCTAATGGATGCCATTTTATGATTTCGACTGAAGTCTGGAAAGTTCTCCCAATTCGTGTATTTACCCGTTTTTTTCTGCTGGGTATGTTTCAACAAGGTCTCGAGGGTAGGGTAGAGAGGTAATTTTCAATTATCGATTCGTCTCAGATAAACACACGTTTTCAGTAATTGGTTTGAAATTCATTAATTTTTTTCTTTACACCGCGGCCTCTTTCATGGCATTGAAAAACGACTTTGAATGTTCTTCTTGTCTCCTTGTTTCTTTGTTTTCTAATCCCATTATGTTTTCTGTGTTTATTCAGGATGCGCAACTTTCCTATGAAAAAATATAAAAAGTTTTTCCAAACCTTTTAATGAGAACACAATCAAGCTTATGGGTCTGTATAATTTGAAGTCCTCTTCTTCAGTTTTCCTGGGAAAGGTATAAATGCGTTATTGAGCCTCTTCCATATAGCAAAATTGTGTGATGGACCAAGGAGTTAATCGAAATGGTGGGTGACAAATACTGACCGCTCTCTTGTAACAGTTCAAGTTAGATATTGTCTTCTAATGCGAATTTCAAAGGGAATAAAGTTGCCAGCCAGAAATATCAGTTGCCTACTGTCTTCAAGAACGTCTTACGCAAGTTCTTTCAAAAATTTCTATAAAACTGACTTAAAACCTTTCTTTTCTTTTCCATACAAAGTTTGATTGAAATTTTATATTAAATGATTGTAATATTTAATTATTGCTATCTACTTTTACGCACAAAAACAAAAACGCTTTTTTGATCGCGGATTCTAATTTAACGATATCCGATTAAAAGGGTTTTTTTTTGTAATATTTACGAGTCCCCTTCCCCAGCTATAAAACGGTTCATGAAAGCTGCATGAATCATGCTTCTTAAGGGTGCTTTGCATGCATGCCAACCTTCCATGCCCCTTCATTTCTTTTTATAAAGGCTTGTCAAAGGAAATCTTGCATAGGCAAAAAATGTTTAATTAACGCTTGAAAACCCATGAAACATGTCTTCCCTACCATGCATGAATCAATGATCCTGAGAACACAATAATCCAATTGCTGGAATTCGTTCGCCTAAACAAGCAGTAACAATCCGATGTAGGCGGGTTCAATCCCCGCTGTGGCGGGCGTAATTTTTTTTTTTTTTTTTGTGAATACTTAGGTAGATAAAAAAATAACATTAAAAAACAATTATTTCAAAACTTAGAGGAATAACTTGCTTTCATCCAAACATATATGGAAAAAACAAAATTTGTAAGCACGTCGTGTCTGACGACTGCATAGGAAATTTCAGTTTATAACTGACAACTTGCTTTCTACCTACCGCTCCCCTAATTGGGTCAAACTTTACCACAAATTTGAAAACTTACTTTGCATCTTTCAAAGTCCCAATTTTTCCGCCTGCGACAGGAATTGAACTCGAGCCCTCCAGGTTACAAATCGCAACACGCTCCCATTACGCTACCGAGAGAACTCATTCGCGAGTGCTACATTTAATATATTAACGTTCGAAAAAATCCAACTGCAGAGGCCTCGTATGTATGTACGGTATCTTTATAACATACATATTATTTTGGGTGGATTTGCGATGTTCTTAAGAAATTCAACGTTTTCCAGAATTCATAAATGAAACAGGATCATGAACGTATCAACCATGAATACTACGAGCATGCGTTCTTGTTTTACAACTGGATAAGAAATGTTTCATGTGCTTTCGAGAAGTCGTGAAACATGCATGATCATGAACGCAGGAATCATGAATACTACGGGCATGCGTGCTTGTTTTCACAACTGGGTCTTTATATTATAGGGTTTCATCTTATCTAATATCTACTAAATTTTATTAAAAAGATATACCCTCTGAAATTGAGAAGGATCTCTTCGTGGATATAACTTTAGAGAAATCATCTAAACGGTGTTCTTATTAAAAGGATATTTAGCTGTTTGTTCGTTGAGCAGCATCGTTCCTTGAGCTTTTCACTCAGTTCGCTCGAACAAAATTTAACGCTTACCGGTTTTTTAATGTTTTCTTTGTAATTACGCATACGCAGGGGTGGACCCAATACCCAATACCCAATTTCCAATATTGAAAAATATTTATTTTTAAAAGGTTTTATTTAGTTGACCCTGTTGGTTTGTTTTTTGGGGTAAAAACTTATAATTGAAATTTGAACATCTTCCTGTCGGCGTATTGATCTGAAATTTGGTACACACCTTTAGTTCTGATGACAATGCAATTAAATAAATTCTGTTTGATACTCAAATAAAGATGGCCGCCGATAGCTTGCCGGTTTCATATACTTCTCCAAAAACATATAATTTTGTTTAAGTTAGGTTCACTCGCTCTCTAGCTGGCCTTCATTATAAAAGCCTAGTTTGTTTTGTCCGATTTCTCCAACCCTTAATCCTCGCAATTTTGCTTTGATTGCCGTAATTTTTAAGGAAAAGTCATTCCTCCAATCAACCACGACTAAAAAAATGTACATTTAGAAAGATATTTCACTTGGCCTATTTTACTAAGATAATTTCTAATTTCCCCTTTTTTTCTCCATGGAAATTTCTCTCTCCTGCCTTTTTGAAACATGTCTCATTCAGCCCGATTCTAACTATGCCAGGGGGAATTTGCCCCTGCAGACTCGAAATTCACTCGTTCTAAGCACACTGGGAAGGGAATATAACACTTGTTAACAAAAAAAAGAGCAAGGACGAAACGATGGTTTTTAGGCTAAATTGGGGTCGCTGATGACGAAAATGGCATCCGTTTATTTTTCCAAAGAATAGTTTTTGAGATATAGCAAATGTGGAAAATCTCTTATAACTTCTTTATTTTTCAAACAATTTGAAGAAGTTTACTTTTTTATATACGCTAAATATCTGTTTATGACTTTTAGTTACCGGAAAAAATTTTAAAAATTTTTTTGGACTTAAAAGTTAAAATGAACTTTTGCAAATTGAAAAAACCCCAAAAATGTCAAACTTTTGCAAGTTCAAATGTCTATAGCTTACAAACTAAGACGCCGATTGTAACAAATGATATATCGTTGCAAAGAAGGGATTTTATTTGCTTTAAACTAATAAAATTTTATGTTATTTAGGCAGGTAGTTTTTGAGTTCTTCGGCAAAATCTCATAAAGTAACCAAAAAACACGTTTTTTGCGTATATCTCAAAAACTATTCTTTGGAAAAAAAACGGATGCAATTTTCGTGATCAGGGACCCCAATTTAGCCTAAAAACCATCATTTCGTCTCTGCTCTCGAGAAAGTCTTAAATTCTGTAAACTAGTGTAACAAGAGCAGGAATTACGAAGAGTTTTTTACAAAAAATTTAATCATATTCATTCTTTAATTCACGCTTTGAGTACTTCCTTTTCGGCGGATAGAAATTTCTTAGGAAAAAATTGCCATGGAATATATATTAAGAATATTTTCGACTATAAAAGCTAGGTGGCAAGTTGACACGCTGCTGTCATCGCTTCCAGTAGACTTCAAAATATTATATATCAATATAAAATACACAACGTATTTTCTATTGATCAAATAACAAATACCTTAAAGAAAACACTTCAAAAACTTTCATGAATCAAAAATGCATATTTATTTGCTTGTTATGGCACATTTTAACCAAATTTAGTAAACGGATTTTTGGTTTTTGGAGGCCAGTCACGACCAGCAATGGCAACCACCACAATTAAGAACATCCAAACCAACTTCTGTGAAAAAATAAAGAAAGAGTTTAAAGTTTATACAGCAACATTTCAAGAATCCTTATAATATTTTACCATTTTTTAGAAAATGTTTCACTCTTTTGAAGTCTGGTTAAAACTTGAACGACTTTTATACCCAAAAATCTAATTAAAAAATAATAAATCCTTATCACTAAAAATCCCATTCCGAATACCGGAAGGTATCAGCGTGAAATGAAAATTTGTATAATTACCCAATTATAGTTTCCAATAACAATTGCATGCACCTAGTTATTCTCCAATACTTCCGCCATTTGCCAAAAGTATTTATTTATTTATTTATTCTAAAATGTACATACCAAAATGAGAGGTAAGTTACATAGGGCGAGCCCAAGCAACTTATGTCTCCGCCTTAGTGCTTTAGCAAATGGATAAATGCTTAATTCTTAATTGCACATATGTATAATGGTTTTATTTTGTGATTTATCCGAATTCATGGGTCGATTCGGATAATCGAAAATCCGGATAATTGGACATAGATTGGTAATAAAGAAAAATGAACTTTCACACATAGAACAAACTTTATTGTGGTGTCTTGCCTCTAGCTTTTAATCGCGACAGATGAAATATATCTGGACTCCAGCAAGTTCCAACTTTTTTACAACATACCAAAACAAAGAACTAAATATGTTACTTGTTACAACATACCAAATCAAAAACCTAAGTAGGTACTTGGTTTTATTTTTTTTTTATTACGCTTGAGACCGATTCGGATGATTGGCCGTTCGGTTAATCGGCGTTTCTAGAGTGAATAGTATTAATAAATATGATGGACTGAAGTTTTGTATGAGATGGAAAGAGATTTTTTATTTTTATTTTGGTTGGGGTCGAAAGTAGTGTCAGAGGATCAAATTGTCCAATATTTGAGATCTGTAATTGGTAAGGTTTCTTCAGTTTTGTAAAGGTGCTTTATGATCAGTGAAAATTATTGCAAAATGGGCAAGAGGTTTGTTTTTGGGGTAGATGATATTGAGGTGTGTTAGTTTTGTACATATGTATGTCCTAATCGTAGTCTTAGGTGTTTGGTAATTTCGCTTCTGAAGAGTATGTGTATGTGCTTGTGTTGTAGAATGTCGGATATGTGGTTTGTGTGTAGTTGATTGTTTTATACCGATCTGATGAAAATGTCCCTAAGAATTTTGTTCTTTTGTGTTTAACTTTTTGATGAAGTGGCCGATGTCAGAGTAGTTGAAGTTATACCTGGTTTCCAACAGTGCAGGAGCTCGTGCTCATTAATTCCTGAAATCATATCACACAAACAAATATATAGAACTTTCAATCCCAAGGGTAGTTGCCCTGCAGTAAACAGTTGGACAATTATCTGAAAAGAACAAGTACTTTGACCAGACCTAGAAGAACCAGTGCAATTTTTGGGTAAGCTCCCACTATAGGTATACTAGTGATAGTTAGAATAATCATATTTGTTGAACTACAAATCAATCGATAGCGACTGAGCGTAAAGGCTTCTTCCCCTGATGTACTTAAGAAAAAAGGGGAAAAAAAGTCATTGGTTCTAGTACATTTTTCCCGTAAACAAGCACTGGTAATTAACTGGTGCAAATTTACCCAATTACCTATAAAAGTACTAGAATAATTCTAGTGCATACTGTACTAGTGCTTTACTGTACAGATGTTATACTGATTTTCTAAAGAATTTTGTATGGACAGTGGTGTAGAAAAGAACTAGTACTGGTGGCTTTTGCACTAGTAAAATGCTAGTACAGCACTAGTTGAAATAACTGCAGGTTGATTGAAACTGATTCTATATGCTTGGATGTATTAAATGTTCGCAGGAACTGTTGCCCAGGAATTCCTGCACTGTTGGAAACCAGGGATTCTGAAAAGTAATGAGAGGTTGTGATGAGCGCGTATTTTTCGGCTATGTGGGCTAGTTCATTGTTCGGGCGTGTCCTAGGATCCAAATGAGTGCAAATTTTTTGGGATAATGTATTAGAATACATTGAATCGCTTTGGCATAGTGGTTGTTGATTTTTGTATAGGATATTGATTTGATTGCTGAAGGTAAGCCTAAGAATATTACAGCTTTGCCTCTTTCGGCTTCGTAAATAGTTATGATTTCGGCGGAGTATATTGAACTGTTTTAGGAAGGTATGCTTTGCTTATTACTTGAAATTGTGTGGTTATTTTATAGGCACCTACGTGGTCTCATTGTTTCTTTCCGAGCCGTCACTAAAAAGGAAGATGTGGTCTTTTAGGATATCTGTCAGTGAGTGGTATTACGGTCTGAATATTAGTGATGAAGTTATATCCTATATTTATAAAGTTACACGGTAATTATTGATATCTTTAGCAACCAATGGGAGGAGTTTAGTTTGCGTGCTTTTGATAGGATCAAATGGTATAATAAGTTCTTTGCATGTTGGAATACATTTTTCTAAAGTTGAGGAGTTTTTTGGTGCTCAATTTTTTTTTTTTTTTTTTTAAACTTTGCTTCTCTTTACTGGATCTTCCTTTGGGTAGGAACTAACAGTAATTATTTGAATCTTATTTCTTGAATATAACTTAACTATTTATATAGAGATTTACATAATTAGTTTTGATTCCGACGGGCCTCTATTTGAGAAACTGGGCTGCCGAGGACTTATTACTAGTAAACCGCATCCGTTGCTAGGATGAGTCTTAATCATGCACGAGCGATGTGCGTCAAGCTTAGTGAATCCTTCGTTTGATAAGCGTACGGCGCGCACGAGCAAGGTGCGTAAAATTGATTGGCTGGAACGGCTACTCTGATGGTAGTTTGGAGTACTGAGCGTTGAGCGTGCACGAGCGAGGTGCTTCAATCCGTATGATTCCTTGATTGGCCAAACGTCTCACATGCACGAGCGAGGTGCAGATAACAGAGTATCGGTGTTATGTTTCCAAAACACTAGAAGCGGACGGAAGGTCCTTTCTTCTTAACCGTGTTCGATTTCGGTGCTCAATTTTGTTTTAAGATTTTTTGTAGAGGTGTTTGCAGTGATGATTTGTGGCTGCCAAGGCATAGGTACCTTGTATGGTTTTGTATGGCTTGGTCTGTCATTTTTTCAAACGATTGTACATTTGCTTCAAAGAATAGCGTTTTTCTGGGTGTGGTTCAAAATACGCCTAGTCCAATTCTAACTGTTGAGTGGAGAATTGTTAAGATTTTACTTAGTCTAGATTTTGGAGCGTTGCCGTATTAATAAAGGTCATATGTTATCTTGCATGTAAGGAGTGATTTGCAGACACTAATAACAATTGGTTGCAATTACATTTTCTGCTAGAAAGAAATTTTCTCATTTGAAGTGGTTTATGTAAAGATTCAATAACGGCGTCTATCTGGAAAGATCAATTCTATCGTTCATTTATGTGAATTCCTAATATTTCTGAGCTGTCTACAGTGTTAATTTGAGTTGTAATTGTAATGATTTTCCATGTGCACTGTTTTCTTTTTGCAAATGTGCAAATGCTTGCAATTTGTCTGTGGGGACGAATAGTGTTTGCTTTTACACCACCTATCTAAGTCGTACCGTTTTCGAGACGCGGAAATTCTGAAAAATGCCTAAAATTACATCAAACTTTCATAAAAAAAAAACCCCCTATCAGCAGGAGTTTTTCCTTTCAAATGCGGTGCAGTTCTAAATTCGTAGCTTTCACTATAATTTCTCAAACGTTTAGTTTTGATATGTTTCCAATTTTTAAAATTTGTGCAATTCTTTCGCGCTTAAAAAATTCATTATTTATATTGTTTTATGATATGATCAGTGATCACGAGCCCATGAGACGTTATTTCATTTAAACAGAAGTTATAAAGTCAATTAATAAGGTTTCTATTATTATTATTTTTTTATTTAAGCAATAATAAATTATTGCGTACTAATGAAAGTACCAACTACAGGGGTTTTGGCTAGCTAAGGTTTTTTAAGAATCGTTTCCAGTGCTAAAAAGAGATTTTTTCAAATTGTTTTTGCATTTATATTATCAAGTAGGGTTAAGAGATTGCGAATTTGTGATAAATGGTTTTTGAAATATTTCGGATGTAACGTTATTCGCCAAGAGCCCTCAAGTATTACAGCCCGATTCCGAATATTCTCGGCGAACAAATTCCTGAGGAATTTACTTTTCTCGAGAACAAACTTCTTCTTTTTCAAATATTTTGAGGAACACATTTAAAGGGGAATGGGTATTTGACCCACACCCATAATTTTCCTTTCATTATCCATTTAAAAAAGCATAATTTTAGTCTCCAGAAAAGTAAATTCCCCGGGAATTCGTTAACCGGGAATATTCAGAATCGGGGCTGTTGATTTCCAAGTGTCTGTATTCTCCACAGATTAAACAATGAACAATAAAATAAAACTCTTCAAAATATGCTTGATTCAAAACTTCATTTTTATTTTCTTGCTTTTGCACATTTTATCCTTTTATTGGTGGGATATATCTCGGTCTTCGAGTGGTTGTAGGAAAAGCGCCAGCAAAGGCAACCGCCACAATTAAAAACACCAAAGCCAATTTCTGTAAAAAATCCAGAAAGACTTTAAAGTTTATACAGCAACATTCAAAAATGCTTATAATATTTTACCATTTTTTAGCAAATGTTACTCTCTTTTGAAGTTTGTTCAAAACTTTACCGACTTTTATACTAAGAAATCTAATTAAAAAATAATGGCTCTGAACCAGTTTAAATCCATATCGAATGCCCAAAAGTATCAGCGTGAAATGAAACATTGTATAATTAACCAGTTATTATACCCTGCAGCAATCGCGTGTAGTTCTTTTCAATATCAGGCACAAAAAAAACTAGTTCTCTCTCTCTTTTTTTCTCTTAATTTTCTCCTTTTAAAGTTCACAGAAAAATAACTACATTCACTTTTGAATATTTTATGAGTATGATTTCTTATGGCCAATTCTATCCCTTATTCTCCGCTTGCTTTAAGCGACAGACTAACATGTTTATGCATGTGCCTCGCGATTGGAAATCTTACAGATCTTTCGCTTTCATGAAGAGTGCTGTTGCTCCTAATGGATGCCATTTTATGATTTCGACTGAAGTCTGGAAAGTTCTCCCAAATTCGTATATTTACCCGTTTTTTTCTGCTGGGTATGTTTCAACAAGGTCTCGAAGGAGGTAAGGGTATTAGATGAAGGTAAATTGTTCAATTATCGAATTCTAGTCTCAATAACACACGTTTCATAATTCTTTGGATTCTTTAATTTTCTCTTATCCGTACTCTTTTTAAATATCGATTCTTCGGCAACTTTCTATTTTAAGACAACTTTATGCTCGTATGGATTTAAAGTCTATTCTTCAGCTTTCCTAGGGAAAGGTATATATGCCAAATTGACCTTCTGGCTTCCTAACTTCCTTCGTTAGGTGTTCTGGTTTCCTGATTGCAAGATGTAAGTCATTTAATCTTGTTGGTCCATGCCGGACATCTCGCCTCATATGACATTGTACTTAAAATTGTTGCTGAGTTTATCGCATAACCCTTCTTCTCGTGAAAGTCACGAACGTAGGTTATTTGACCTTGTTACGTTTCTCCCGGGGAAGTTGGGAAACGCTGCAACGGACAAGAAAAGAAGGTCTTTAAAAATTATGTAGGTGCTAGATGTGTTATCGATTTTACACCTGTGGATAATAGTCCTAAGACCGTAGTTTGTCCGAGTTCCTTGCGTCCTGCACAAGACGCTTACTTGACAGCCTTATGGGATCGAATTGGCCCGTTGAGTCTATCGAGCAACACTGCGCGAAAGGGAGAGCAGTCGCTCTGCACCTCTTAAGGTCGATTTGCGCTGTATGGGCCCCACTCTTGGATGCGATGTTTCGTGTAATCTTTTTTTTCTTGAAGAGCTTGCTTGCTTGAAGACCATTTTTCATTGTCTTTAAATAAAAGGCTCACACCTTTTGGGCCTTCTGTCGGATCAAATGTGTTCCTGTAGTTTTTTTGCGGTATAGAGAGGTTAAACTGTATGACGCCGTGGCACTGGGTAAGCACGTCACACTATTAATCCCATTCTCCTTTTAAAATAATAAGATATTTAGATAAGATTGTCAAGTTTCAATCCTTTTATTTAAATATTAAAAGATCCTAATGTTTAAATAGAAATATCCAAATCTAGACTCCTTATTGATACTCGAAACTGTCTTATGCTTTTAATAATTAATTGTTTTAACTCTAAACGTCGTAGCCTCTGGTAAGTACGTACATTTAGAGATGATACTTGTTATTTAACTTGTCAACAATCAGTCTCCCTTTCCATCGATCTGTGCCTAAATAGAAAGAAAGTGCGGATTTGGCTCTTCACCAATTTCTCTTCGATGTTCTGTACTTTTTTTCGATTGCTTCATTATTGTCGTAGATCAGTCTTCAGAGAGTTCGACCTAATTTATGATGACGAAATTCATTTCCGCATTGCTGTTGCCGTTGGCTTTTATGGTTGTTTCCTTCTGTCCATTATTCTGCTAAATCGATCATTCCATGTGGATCGCTGGGTATAATACTTGTTGCTGTTATTGTTGGCTTTGCAATAACAAGCGTGGTCGCTGTACTGACGCTTCTGCTTTGTTTGTATTGTTATAAGATATTACTCTTAGTCTCCAGTGACGGGGTAAAGGGGAGAGGTAATTGGAAATATCGGAGTCGAAGCATGACTCACAACGGGTTAAATTTTCCGGGGACTGGTTGATTCTTCGTTTTACTGCTGACCCAGAACTAAACACTGTTCGAATATAATTTTACCAGTTCATTAAAGCTCCGAATCAAGTTGTTTGATAACTCATGCATCCCAACGGTAAATGTTGTTCCCTCAAATGCAATGCTCTTTTTCAAGACTTTCCAATGCTATCTCGTCGGGGTGCTGTTGTGCTGCTGTAGTATCTTTAGGGTCTCCTAAGGCGAAAGATCACATCTCGGTGACGGCTCCTCTTTCTCGTAGCGAAAAGCAGCAAAAAAATCGATAAGTGGGCAACCATCCGGCAGATTATGGTTATCCCTGCGTATATTCCTTCAATTCCTTTCTGTTTCACAACACTCAACTGAATTGAGGCTACTCCAATCCCGATTTAAATGCTTAAGGCGTTCGAAGTATAATTCAAGGATTTAACACATATTCCAAAGGCCCAATTACCTAACAATTGAGCAACACATTTTTTCTTGCTTCTAGTTTTTTATTTTTTTATTTAAACTTTGCTTCTACTTACTGGATCTTCCTTTGGGTGGGAACTAACAGTAATTATTCGAATTTTATTTCTTAAATATAACTTAACTATTTATACAGAGATATACATAAATAGATTTGATTCCAACGGGCCTCTATTTGAGAAACTGGGCTGCTGAGGACTTATTACTGTTAAGCCGCATCCGTTGCTAGGATGAGTCTTAATCATGCACGAGCGAGGTGCGTCAAGCTTAGTGAATCCTTCGTTTGATAAGCGTACGGCGCGCACGAGCAAGGTGCGTAAAATTGATTGGCTGGAACGGCTACTCTGATGGTAGTTGGGAGTACTGAGCGTTGAGCGTGCATCGAGCGAGGTGCTTCAATCCGTATGATTCCTTGATTGGCCAAACGTCTCACATGCACGAGCGAGGTGCAGATAACAGAGTATCGGTGTTATATTTCCAAAACAATAGAAGTGGACGGAAGGTCCTTTCTTTTTAACCGTGTTCGACGTGTTGTGTTGTTAAGGCTTCTTGCCAGCTGATTCGAGTGATTCCTTAGCTTCTCATTGTAGGATGATTTTAGGCGAACGATTTTGTCCTTAATAAGTGGGACTTACAGATCGCGGTGAATGCTTTCATTACGGATGTACCATGGAGCACCTGTAATGATTCTAAGAATTTTCGATTGAGCTCTTTGGATTATTTCTATAGAGGATGCGCAGGCATTTCCCCACAACTGAATGCCATAAGACCAGATTGGCTTTAATACACGATTATATAATCAGAACTTTATACTCCATATTAAGAGGGGAGCGATAGCTAATTAGCCAGTGAACTTTTGATGCTTTCAGTTTCAGGTTTGTCGTCTTTGTTTCGATGTGCTTTCGCCAAGTTAATCGTTTATCTAAGTGGACTCCTAAATAGATTACACTATCTACTTGGGGGATGAAGACTCCTTTAAGGAGAATAGTAGGGCTTCAACCTCTTCTAAGCGTAAATGTAATGTATTTTCATTAACCTTCGTTTACATTAATTCGACAGGTAGAGAGCCAGAGCTCCTAGCGGACTTCGAAATATTAGTTCCTGGTACTCTCAAATCTCTGAGATTCCATAAATATATGAAAAATGAAACACTTCGGGAAAGTTAATGATTTAAAAAATGCATTTTAGCTTTCTCTTATTACACAACATAAGGAAAAATTTATTATAGTTGCTTACGGACGAAGCTGATTGTAATTGAATATACGGTAAGAAGGGCAATCACCAGGACTTACAATTTATTGTTTAGATTCTGTAAAAAATAGTCATTTTTGAAATATATGCAAAAGCTTTAAAAAATATCCTTGTTTTACCTATCTCATTTCATTCTTATACTTTTTAAGGGATATTCAACATTTTGCAGACTTGTACACCAAAAACCTTATTTTTAAAATATTCATTTCAATTAGAAAGAAAAAGGGTAACGAATGCTCAAGGTTGTCAGCGTGAAATTAAAAATTTAATAAATTTCAAATGGCCCAGAAGCAATTTCAATTATTCTCCATTCACTTCCCAATAGTCAAAAATATACTTTGGAATTCCATATGTGACAGACTCTGAATTTATCAAAATGTGCAATCGATTCCACCTTAAATTACCAATGCTATAATGCTCAGAGCTTTGATTTCAAGATCGTCTAATAGTATTTCACGACATATCCCCAAGAAGTAAGAATTAGTTGGATTTGAGTTTTTAATACAATTTCTTTTTTAAAACGTCCGAAAGTGACTGACACTACTTGCTAAAAAATTAAAATTATCAGGGATTCAAAATCTTCCCTCTATGACTGCTAAGTCCGTAAATTATATCTGCTAATAAAGTAAATCGAACCACCGACTCGAGAAGGAAGAATTTTTCAAGAAATGATAAAAACAATCAGATTTTACTGATCGTTCCACTGCGAATGTGACTGTATAGCCAAAAAATTAATATTTGGTGACACTTGTAAAAACTTAGAGTGCCTACTTGATATGCACCAATCCACTTAAAGAACTTCTAGTATCACAAAAAATTGTTCTCTCTCTCTCTCTCTCTCTCTCTCTCTTCTCTCTCTCATATATTTCTTCTTAATTTAATCGAAAAACAACCAGGCATTTTTTATTCCAAGAGTAGAAACCCTATTTAGGCAATTTATTCCTCTATTTCTGCTGGGTATAACTCGACTTAATCTTCAAGGTAGCGTAGAGAAGGTAATTTCAATAATCAATTCGTCTCAGATACACACAAGTTTTCAGTAAGTGGTTTGAATTTCAATTGATATTCTTTCTCTTTCGCCACACTGAAAAATTATTTGTTGTCCCTTTGTCTCCTTGTCTTATTGGTAACCATACCAATTGACCCCTCAGGTCGTTTCAGATGGGGCAAACTGATAGAATGTGACAAATATCTTCTTCCATTCTGAAAATATTGCCCCCCATAAATATCATTTAAGAGCGATTCAATTAAAAATTTGTCCGCCTGTAACTTGGGGCCACCCAAAGGATATCAGGAGCATTCCACAGAAAATGATACTGATATAATCACTCAAAAATTTTCGAGACGGCATCTTATATTCTGTTAACTATCTAAATATGAGTACATTAAAATAATCTTATCATGAATATTATTTGTCCCGTACTTGAAATGCTCCATCAATGCATGAAGGGTACTCATGAAACCTGTTGCAAAAACATTGTGTACAGTCCCCGAACCCTTCATCACATATTACTGCAACAAACTTGATGACTTTTTTTTTATATATATATATAAGAAATTTCAATTTATTATTAAACTTTCATCCCTCTTTAATTATCGTATTTTTTCGATGAAACTCCGCCTTCTGAATAGGGATGGGCGATAATGGAAAAAGTATCGCCTTGTTATCTCATGCATTAAGACTTTAAAGATCTTGAAAACATAATTTTTAAATAGAACATATACCTAATCTCCTTAATAGCCCATTAAAAATTTATGTTTTGAAAGGAAATGGGTGTAAAATGAAGTAAATGTAATAATTATTTTTATCAGTCAAGTTTAAATTTTATTGCCATTTATCTCAAAAGTCGCAGTATATATAGCTTGGGTACAATTCGTCAAAATCGTGTCCCAAAAATGAAGTTGTCATCTGATGCCACGTTGTCTCTTTTCGGTATAAATAAACTAACGTAAGAAAGATACCTCTTTTTATGCTCATTAGACATCAGCAATCTCTTTTAGCCCCTATGTTTTTTTAATACCAAACCAAATGGGGGTGATCAAGAAATATCTAATTTCGCTATTGTGGTTTAAGTAATTTTAAAATGAAAAATATCACTCAAAAATCCCGTATGGATGTTTTAAAAAATATCAATATTTATCAATAATAATATAAGTATCCCAACTTCTGAAAACCCATTATGGTTATTTTAAATAAACTAATGTAATAACTTAAAAAAAAAGAGAAGCACTTCAAGAACCTGGTCTGCTAAAAGATCTATTTATATTTCATTAGCATAAAAATGCATTATTCATTAAATTATTCATCATAGATAGGAACCATGGTTATTTACGACCAGGTACGTGAACACCAGGCGGGCGACCAATAGCGGCAGCAATGGCAATAACCAGGACCAAAAAACTTTTCTGTAATGTCTGTAAAAAAATCCAGTTAAGAGTTTATGCAGCAACTTTTATAGAAAGCTAATAATATTTACCATATTTGAGAAAGCCTGACTCATTTTTGAAGACTCTTCGACATATAATCGACTTTTATACCAAAAAATTTAATAAAAAAAATTATAGTTTTAATTACTATAAAAATCGATACCGCATGCCTCAATTTATCAGTGTGAAATTAATAATTTATACCTAGCCCATCGGTTCAACCTTCAGTAATTGCAGTTACTCTTCAAGAACTTCCCCATTACTCACACACATATTGGAACTTCTCTCTCTCTTTATCTCTTGATTAGCCAGTTGTATTAGTTGGAACGTATCTCTTTAATATTGAGTAAGCATGTTAGAAAACCACTCCCATATTTAACTAATTCAAGAAAAGATGTGTTGTGGACCGTTGCTGTGGATTTCCAGAAATGAATTTTTCGTGTTCTGACTGAAAAACCAAGACTTCTCCCATTTATTAAATTGACCCATTTATTGAAATTGAGTTAGAGAATTTTCGACGAGTAATATTCCAAAGTAAGGGGTTCTTGTATTTAATTTTTGTAAAACAAACAGTTTTTGAGCTATTTAGCAAGAAATAAACAAGTAACCAAAAACTCGTTTTTTCCGATGTCTCAGAAACTATTCTTTGGGAGAATAAATGAATGCGATTTAAGTAATCAGCGACCCTTCATTAGTTTAAAAAAAAATTTTTTTTATGTTATCTAATTTTTTTGGTAAACTTGTGTATATACTTATTTGTCTACATATATCTACGGAACTTAGTTCTAGTTGTTAGAAGATCCGCATAAAACTTAAACACCCTGCCTACTCTGGCTAGAATAATAAAACCCAACACATTGATTTTTTTTTTTATGATATAAAGGGGGACATTATTTTCTTTATTTGGGAATATATACAAATCGAAAACCCAATGCTCTTTGTTGAATAGTCCCCGGCTCTGTCCCAAATAAGTTAAATCGAAATCAAAGTCAATTGGGGGTATACCTTGTCCACCAAATCCGCCATGTCTACGAGGCGGGCGGGCATTGGCAACAATAGCAATCACCAGGATGAACCACGTTTTATGTAGATTCTGAAATAAGAACAAATGAGTATTCAAAGCTTATGCAGCAATGTTCAAAAATTCTTTAAAATTTACCATTTTTCAAAAAACCCTTATTCTCCATAGAAGTCTGTTTGACACTTGACCGACGTTTATACTCAAATATCTAATTAACAAGTAATCAATCTCAATCACTTAAAACAATCCATATCGAATTGTTGAAGTTATCAGCGTGAAATGAAACATTTTATAATTAGACTACCCAGCAACTGTAGTTGTTATTTTCCAACATCACATACTTCTCTCTCTCTCTCGTTTTTCTCTCTCTGTATATATATATATATATATATATATACCCAGCCGGAACTGTGTACAGGAGGCGCTCGAACACGTGCATAGCACACAGAATGCTGTGCACAGCACGCTGCTAATATACGGGACCTGTCCACTTTTTCTAATACAATTTCATATATATATATATCTTTTTCTCTCTCTTTCTCTCTCTTTTTCTCTCTCTCTCTCTCTCTCTCTCTCTCTCTCTCTCTCACAAACTTAAACCTCAAAAGTTCTCCTTTTTAGGAAATGTAACCCTTTCATTCTGGTGGGTATTATTCGACTAGGTCTTCAAGGTATTGTAGAGCAGTAAACGATTATCGATTCGTCCCGCATATACACTCGTTTTCAGTTATTAGATTGCATCCTCAATAATTTCTGTGCAATCCTTGCCTTTTTATTTCATTGGTAACCATACCGATCGATCCCTGAGTTCCTAAAATAGGGAGCAATCTGATAGAATTTGACAAATATCATCTTCCATTCTATAAATATTGCCCTCACAAATATCATTTAAGTGCAAATCGGTCACAAAAGGCCGATAAGAAATTTTTCCGCCATTAGTGGCCACCTGAAAGATATCAATGCAAGAAGGGTACTCATGACGCCCGTTACAAGAACATCGTGTTCATCGCTCGAGCCCTTCACTATGTGCAATTGCAACTGCATTTTTTATTTTTCCAATATAATAAAATTCAATTCATAACTAGACTTTCGTCCCCTTTAATTGTCGAATTTTTTTGATGAAACTCCGCCTTCTGAACAACCCTTATGGTAGTTTTTTAATAAACTAATAAAATAACTTGAAATTAAAGAAAAATACTTCAAAAACCCGATTAAAGATAAATTTTTATTTCACAAGGATAACATTGTATCCGTCATTCATCATAGATGGGAGCCATGGTTATTTACGAGGTGGTATTTGAACTCCACGCGGTGGACCAATAGCGGCAGCAATGGCAATAACCAGGACCAAAAAACTTTTCTGTAGTGTCTGTAAAAAGTTCCAGTTTAGAGTTTATGCAGCAATTTTTATAGAAAGCTAATAATATTTACCATTTTTAAGAAAGCCTGACTCTTTTTTGAAGACTCTTCGACATTTAATCGACTTTTATACCAAAAAATTTAATTAAAAAAATTATAGTTTTAATTACTATAAAAATCGATACCGCATGCCTCAATTTATCAGTGTGAAATTAATAATTTATACCTAGCCCATCGGTTCAACCTTCAGTAATTGCAGTTACTCTTCAAGAACTTCCCCATTACTCACACACATATTGGAACTTCTCTCTCTTTATCTCTTGATTTTTAATTCAAGAAAATATGTATTATGTACCTCTGCTGTGGATTTCCAGAACTGAATTTTTCATGTTCTGACTCAAAATCCAAGACTTCTCCCATTTATTAAATTTATCCTTTATTTCTTGCAAGTGTATACAAGCTAATTTCAATTATAGATTTATATAATAAAGTTTCAAAGCAATCGGTTGGATAATACTGATCTGTAGGATGTATACCATGCAAGAAAATTATTTTTCGAGAAAAAACATGTAAAAATTCTGGAGCAGAGCAAGTCGCTTGGAATGCTCCGACGATTCTGATCTGTGACTTTTTAAAAAAAGCAATTTTGGTGTGGTTTTTTGGCAGCATATTATCATAAGGTTTCACTGTCAAAATATGGAAGAAAAAAACTTGATTTTAAAAAATCGTTACATAATAATCACTTAAGGAAAGACAGATTTCGAAAAAAGAACAAGAAAGTTAAATTCGGTCAAGCCCCCATTTGATAAACCCAGCGTCCCGACAAAATTAACGCATTACGTTTTGCGTACGGAAGTTACCAAAACTTTTGTGGGGGTGGCAGTGGATGAGCCACATACATTTTTTCCTACACCCCTCATTCGACTTGTGAATCAATGTTCGAAGTTAAAGCGTTTACGCCTTTTACTTCGGAAGTCACACAAAATGCTCAATTGTGGGCGCATATCACCCATGCGAGATATATATGAAAAGTAAAAAAAATCCGAAACATTTGAGGCATAGTCCAACTTAGAGTGCGCTAAGGATATGTAAAGGGATTTCATCGTGTACGGATCAGAAAAGCTTAAGCTATTTTGCCTAATAAAGGCAAATGTAAAGCATTACATTTGAGAATTGTGTAGTTCAGGTGAAAAGTAAAGGTAGATTTCGTATCAAAAACAACTCCCAGATCCTTAAAAACATGCTATATAGCGGAACACCTGAATGTGCAAAGAAAGTATTGGTGCTGTCGTTTGGAAGGAGACGGACGGACAATTCAATATCGATTAATTGTTCGATCCTGATCAATGGTATATCAACGGAGCTTAGTTCTAGCTGTTAGAAGATCTGCACAAAACTAATATTTCCTGTTTACTCTAGTTTTAATAATAGAAATTTTTTATTTTGGAATATATACATGTATTTGGGAATATATACAAAACAAAAAACTGGCGCTCTGCTTCGTATAATCCCTAGCTCTATCCCAGCCAATCTATATTGAAATCAACGTCAATTGGGGGGGCTCGACCTATTCCACCAAATCCGCCATTTTTACGAGGCGGGCGAGCATTGGCAACAATACCAATCACCAGGATTAACCACGTTTTATGTAGATTCTGAAAAAATAACAAATGAGTGTTCAAAGCCTATGCAGCAATGTAAAAAAATTTCCTTAAAATTTACCATTTTTCAAACAACCCTTATTCTTTTTAGAGGTCTGTTCGACACTTGACCGACTTTTATACCCAAATGTCTAATAAACCAAACAAAAAAGATCTCAATCAGTTAAAACAATCCATATCGAATTGTTGAAGCTACCAGTGTAAAAAAAAACCTATGTATATTGTTAAGTGTAAAGTGAGAAAAAAATTTTAATTACCGATTCGTCTCATTTATAAATACCTATTCCGTAATTGCTTTGACTTTCCATTAGTTCTCTTTCTGTACAATGCGTCCTCTTTCACGAATCTGAAAAGCGATTTGCAGTGTTCTTGTGTCTTTGTCCCCTTGGCACCTTGCCTCTTTGTTATATACATTGAATGTTTTCTGAACAAATCAAATCACCGGTTCCTTCAAAATGTCGCAGGTGACGAATATCTTTATCCATGAATTTCACATATAATCATTCCATATCATTAAAGTGGACAAAATTTTAAAGAAATTCTTATTAATTTAAGAACCAATCGGTCAGAAGGAGACAAAAGAAATTTCCCGCTTATCGTGGGCTCTCTAAGAATATCACTGGTGCTGAATAAAAGTTGCAAGCAGACCATCACCGGCTTCACTGGTCGGTAAAGAAAAATACCAATCTTTACATTTCTGGAACATATGAACAACGCTGAAGTTTGGCCTCCTCGTGACCGTTCAACATACGAGTATAGCTCATATTATCAGGAAATGTTTGGAAATGTTTGGCGAATACCCAAACCACTCTTATCCTTATACCACGTGGGAAGACAAGCCTCCCTAGGTACCCATTTGGTTCAGCCGATGGGACTCATTTATGCAGCAATTAATTTCTTTTATTCCAACAGATGATAACTGGGTGAAAGAGGTTAAAAAAAAGGACCCAAGTAGCATAGATCTACTCCTGGCCAGACCCGGGCAGTGACACATGAGGTGGATCACCGATGATTATTCCTTCTCCGATCTCCAACTTCTACAGAAGTCGTTAGAGGTCGTGCGTCTTCCTATTAATCAGCGTCTTGCGGTAATGAAGACCGCATGCCTTATGTCGGTAGGGCCTTGTTCAAAGAGTTGACTGGTTGTTTTGTGGTGTTATTATACGCATATCAACCTTGACGTGGGGCAATAATCTTTCTCAGCTCACGCCTTGCGTACCTGCTCGTAGAAATCAGATTTGGTCTTTACAGGCTACACCTATTCCAGTCTCCGTTATAATATTCTCCAGTTCTGGACCGGCTCTCGAAAGATCATTCGCTGTACAGATCCCTTTGTTGTCTCAGTGTTCATATCCCAATAGCATGATCACCGAAGAGTGCTCTGCCATCGCCTGGAGATGAACGGTATTCGTGGATGGTCGTGGATGTGGCTACCACTCTTGATAGGGATTTTAAAGTCTCCTGGCTGTCCATGTAAATCAACAGATTTTCTAGGAAAATCTTGTTACCCAGAAACCAGATAGTCGTTTTATTAATTGCCGCTACGTCTGCCTGGAAAACACTGCAGTGGTCTGTGAGCAGAGAGCTAAGTTTGAGGTTGAGCTCCTCCGATAAAACTGTACCCCCAACTCTGTCCTTGAGCTTGATGCAAATCATGAATACTTCCACGAAGTTGGAAGTACTATCAATTCAGTGATCTCAGTAATCTCTTTTGGGGAGGACGGTCTGAAAGTCTAGTTTTAAATAAGTCTAAGGGCTAGAGTAGTCCACTCGAAGTGGTTGGTCCCCATTCAGAATGGTCGCATTGCCAATGGGTCTGCAAAGCCAACATCCGATGACTTTGAATCTGATTGCGTATAGTTAGACCTGTATTTTAATGAGAAGCTCTGAACATCTCTTGTGCGAGTGGTTTGCAGAGCCCCCGTGATCATTAAATCTGCGCTCCGTCAAACTCAGCTGTATCTGTGTTTTCTGCTAGAAAATCGATGGCCACAAGACTGCAACCTATATCCCAAAGAAGGATTGGCTTTTCTACAGCCGCATCAGGACTCTAGGTTAGAGTCCCCAGATTTTGCCAATGGCTTGCTTGCAGAAATAGAGAGCACATGACGGGTGCAAGGTTTCTCCCCATATTATTTGCTCACACGCTCGAAATGAAAATTTTTATAATCATCCTACCCAGCACTATAGTGGTTATGGTTGTTATCCTACATTTCAAAATTCTCTCTTCTCTCCCTCTCTCTCCCTCTCTTGAGATCTTTTGCACTCAATTTCTAATTTTTTTCAATTAAGGATTTACTAATTTCTACATCTCCTTTCGAGTGGACGTCTGCTTAATATTTCGTTCAAACATGCTCACAGTGCTATTAGTTCCCACAGCTGACATTTTTATATTTTGACAGAAATTTCAAAAGTTCTCCTTTTTAAAAATTTTAACCCTTTTTTTCTGCTGAGTATGATTCAATGAGGTCTTCAAGGTATTATAGAGAAGTAAGAAATTATCGATTCGTCCCATATACATTCGTTTTCAACTATTCGATTGGGTTCTCATTAATTTCCATTCTGTGAAATCCTTGCCTTTTTGTCTCATTGTTAGCCATAGACAAATATCATTTAAGCGCCAATCGGTCACAGAAGGGCGTTAAGAAATTTTTCCGCCATTAGTGGCCACCTCAAGGATATCAATGCATGAAGGTTACTCATGCCACCTATAGCAAAAACATCGTTTATTGCCTCCAAAATCTTCATCACGTATAACTGGAACAAACTGGATTAAGATTTTTTACTTTTTCAATATAATAAACTTCAATCCATTACTAGACTTTCATTCGCCTTTAATTATCGAATTTTTGCGACCTTCTGAATAGGTGCCTCTTATGTAAATATTTAATAATCTAATAAAAGAACTTAAAATAAAAGAGCAACACTTCAATAGCACCCCAGAATAAAAGATTTATTTATATTTCTATGGGATAACATTGTGTCCGTCATTCATCATAGATAGGAACAATGATTATTAAAGAGTAGGTCTCCTATCATATATTCCTACGAGTAGGTTTCTTAGGCGGGTTACCCAAAGCGACAGCAATCACGATAACCAGGAACAAAAGACTTTTCTGTAGTGTCTGTAAAAAATTCCAATTTAGAGTTTATGCAGCAACTTTTATAGAAAGCTAATAATATTTACCATATTGGAGAAAGCCTGATTCTTTTTTGAAGACTCTTCCACAACAAATCGACTTTTATACCAAAAAATATAGTAAAAAAAAATTCTAGTTTTAATTAGTATAAAAATCGATTTCGCATGCCTCATTTCATCAGTGTGAAATTAATAATTTATACCTAACCCATTGGTTAAGCTTTCAGTAATTGCAGTTTCTCTTAAAGAACTTCTCCATTAGTCACACACATACCCAGCGGGATATTTGTTCTTTCATTACCTTATTCTTCAAAGAATTCATCGAAGAATTGAGCATCGAAGCAGCTTTGACGAAAAAGATAATCCATACAGAGCGAAAAATGTCACCTAAAAAAGGAGATTTACCTCTAAACAAGTATGGTGAATTTGAATCTCTGAGTGGTGTAGTGAACAACGTATTTGCTTATCAATCTAAAAGGCTGCGGATCGATTCCTGTCGCAGGCTAAAAAAAAATGGTGTAGAAAACTGGGGACTTGAAAGAGGCAAGTCAATTTAGGGAAAAATTTCTATATGCCAGTCATAAAGTAAAGTCCCCATCGCGCCTTCAAAAGCGTCATGCACAAGCTCTTTCGAACAATTTTTTTTTTTTTTGCATTAATAGTTCGGTGGAGAGCTTTTTATTCCTCCAAGTTTTTATTAAAATATACGTTTTTTATTTCAGAATTATCTACTTATTTACAAAAAAAAAATTGTGTCTTGTCCGACCGGGATTTTAACCCGCCGACATCGGCGTGTTAGGCACTTTCTCTAATATTTTCTAAGGAATGCCTTCTTATTTGTACATACGTATACTTTGATTCCGCTTTTGCCGAAGAATTCTCCGATTACACTGTCGTATTAGAATTCTTCAACTTAATGGTAAGCGAAAGAGGTAAAGAACGAATTTTCAATGACATCACCATGTTAATTTTCATCGATTATGGTAAGTGGTAGTGATATGCGGTATAGATTACCTCGCTCGCTTACCAATGTATGGTAGACATGGTCCCGCTGGGTAGTTGGACCATATCTCCTAAATATTGAGTTAGAATGGCAGAAAACCACTCCCACATTTAACTAATTCAAGAAAATATTTAGTTATGGACCAGTGCCATCCATTTCCATTGACGAAATTTTTATATTTTGGCTGAAAACCCAAAACTTCGCTGATTTATTAAAATTACCCCTTTATTTCTTGAAGCAAGTGCAGACAAGCTAATTTCAATTATCGATTTATATAATAAAGTTTCAAAGCAATAGGTTGGATAATACTGATCTGTAGGATGTATACCATGCAAGAAAATTATTTTTCAAGAAAAAACATGTAAAGATTCTGGAGCAGAGCAAGTCGCTTGGAATGCTCCGACGATTCTGATCTGTGACTTTTTAAAAAAAGCAATTTTGGTGTGGTTTTTTGCAGCATATTATCATAAGGTTTCACTGTCAAAATATGGAAGAAAAAAACTTGATTTTTAAAAGTCGTTTCATAATAATCACTTAAGGAAAGACAGATTTCGAAAAAAGAACAAGAAAATTAAAATCGTTCAGGCCCCACTTTGATAAACCCAGCGTCCCGACAAAATTAACGCATTACGTTTTGCCTTTCCGTACGGAAGTTACCAAAACTTTTGTGGGGGTGGCAGTGGGCGAGCAACATACATTTTTTTCCAACACCCCTCATGCGTCTTGTCAATCAATGTTCCAAGTTGAAGCGTCTACATCTTTTACTTCGGAAGTCACACAAAATGCTCAATTGTGGGCGCATATCACCCATGCGAGATATATATGAAAAGTTAAAAAAATCCGAAACAATTGAGGCATAGTCCAACTTTGAGCGCGCTAAGGATATGTAAAGGGATTTCATCGTGTACGGATCAGAAAAGTATAAGCTATTTTGCCTAATAAAGGCAAATGTTAAGCATTACATTTGAGAATTGTGTAGTTCAGGTGAAAAGTAAAGGTAGATTTCGTATCAAAAACAACTCCCAGATCCTTAACAACATGCACTTTACTAAAAAAGGAGCTTTTTAGTTAGTAAAATGAATCACAAGAATCGGAAATTTTTGTGTAAAAGACACAAGCGCATTTCCTTACATTAATAAAGATATGGTTTGCTAAAAAAAAATTTGAGAGTGCAGCTCAGATTGGACTAACCCTAAATCTTCAAGGTTTTTGTTTAAAGATTTTGATGTCATCTGCAAACAAAAGACACTTTCAGTACCTAATAAGAATGATGATGTCGCTAATAACAAGACTAAACAGTTAGGGTTCCAAAATGCTATATAGCGGAACACCTGAATGTGCAAAGAAAGTATTGGTGCTGTCGTTTGGAAGGAGACGGACGGACAATTCAATATCGATTAATTGTTCGATCCTGATCAATGGTATATCAACGGAGCTTAGTTCTAGCTGTTAGAAGATCTGCACAAAACTAATATTTCCCGTTTACTCTAGTTATAATAATAATAGAAATTTTTTATTTTGGAATATATACATGTATTTGGGAATATATACAAAACAAAAAACTGACGCTCTGCTTCGTATAATCCCTAGCTCTCTCCCAGCCAATCTAAATTGAAATCAAAATCAATTGGGGGGGCTCGACCTATTCCACCAAATCCGCCAAATCTACGAGGCGGGCGAGCATTGGCAACAATACCAATCACCAGGATTAACCACGTTTTATGTAGATTCTGAAAAAATAACAAATGAGTGTTCAAAGCTTATGCAGCAATGTTAAAAAAATTCCTTAAAATTTACCATTTTTCAAACAACCCTTATTCTTTTTAGAGGTCTCTTCGACACTTGACCGACTTTTATACCCAAATGTCTAATAAACCTAAAAACAAAAAAAAAGATCCCAATCAGTTAAAACAATCCGTATCGAATTGTTGAAGCTAACAGTGTAAAAAAAAACCTATGTATATAGTTAAGTGTAAAGTGAGAAAAAAATTTTAATTACCGATTCGTCTCATTTATAAATACCTATTCCGTAATTGCTTTGACTTTCCATTAGTTCCCTTTCTGTACAAAGCGTCCTCTTTCACGAATCTGAAAAGCGATTTGCAGTGTTCTTGTGTCTTTGTCCCCTTGGCACCTTGCCTCTTTGTTATATACATTGAATGTTTTCTGAACAAATCAAATCACCGGTTCCTTCAAAATGTCGCAGGTGACGAATATCTTTATCCATGAATTTCACATATAATCATTCCATATCATTAAAGTGGACAAAATTTTAAAGAAATTCTTATTAATTTAAGAACCAATCGGTCAGAAGGAGACAAAAACAATTTCCCGCTTATCGTGGGCTCTCTAAGAATATCACTGATGCTGAATAAGAGTTGCAAGCAGACCATCACCGGCTTCACCGGTCGGTAAAGGAAAACATAAATTTTTACATATCTGGAACATATGAACAACGCTGAAGTTTGGCCTCCTCGTGACCTTACAACATACGAGTATAACTCATATTATCAGAAGATGTTCGCACTTATGTTGGCATAAATTTGTCCCTTTTCATTTCTCTCTCAGAGAGTACCCAAAGTATTGCTCTCTCTATTTTAATCGACTGTGGCTTTAGGATACCTTCGGCGCCTGTAATTTATGGCCGGGGATAGCAATCCTGGAAATGTTTGGCGAATACACAAACCACTCTTATCCTATATAGGCGTAAATTAATGGCGATTGAAGCCGTTAAATTTCTTAAATCTCATGGGGACCCTGTGGTTTTGAACTTTCACTATCTTATGTCATTAGATCTGTTAAGAGTTTTCATTCCGATCCTGGTCCTTTCTAAGAGAAACACGTTAAATTCCTTTTAACCAGTCTTTATTGACTACTAATTAAATTACAATATTTTAACTTAATTAAGTTTAACTAACGCTGACTCTGCCCTTACTGATCGCTGCTACCATAACAGTATCGTAGGTCGTTAATTTTCTGCTGTGTTTCTGGTGACACATATCCTACTCAGCATATTTGGATATTTATTGGGTCGCCTGTGCTGCGCTATGGCCTCATAACCCAGTGTTTCAATGCCATATGTGCCAAAACGCCAGCTTTCGTTTTCGGTTCGATCGCTTAAGCTCTGCTTTTTATTGCTTTCAATTGCCTCACAACAGATCAGTGATGACTATCAGTAAGGGTCCCAAAATGCTATCTAGTGGAACTCAGTATTATCGACCCAAGCAAGTTTTGTTTGTGAGATACGACTTAAACCAAAGAACAGGAATTGAGTGAAACCCTGGTCTAGCCAATTTACTTATAAGGATATTATGCGATACCTTTTCGAAGGCCTTAGAGAAATTAATATATGAAGTGTCCTTTTGAGAGTAATATGCGAGAGCAGAAATACAAAATTCCGAGAAAAGGCAAAGATTAGTTACAGTTTAAACACCCAGAATGGTTCTGTCGTTTGGAACGAGATCCGACCACCGACGGACGGACAAGTCAACATCGATTTAATTATCGGTCCTGATCAATAATTCATGTATATTTTTGTCTATATCTACGGAGCTTAGTTCTGACTGTTAGAAGATCCGCAAAAAACCAATATATCGTGCTTAGTCTGCTTATAATATAAAGAAACATTTTATATTATGTTATATATATTTAGGAATATAGACAAAATAATAAACTGACGCTCTTCGTCGTATAATCGCCAGCTCTATCCCCATAATCTATATATATCGAGATCAAAGCCATTTGGGGGTCGGCCATATCCACCATAATCATCAGGCGGGCGAACAATGGCAACAAAAGCAATCACCAGGATAAGAAACGTCTGATGTAGATTCTGTAATAAGAACAAATATGTGTTCAAAGCTTATGCAGTAATGTTCAAAAATTCTTCATAATTAACCATTTTTCAAAAAATCCTTATAAGTTTTAGAAGTCCATTCGACACTTGAAAGACTTTTATACCCAAATATCTAATAAACAAAAAATAAATCTCCATCTGTTAAAACAATCTATATCGAATTGTTGAAGTTACCAGCGTAAAACGAAAATTATGTATATAGTTGAGTGTAAAGTTAGAAAAAAATCTTAATTACCGATTCGTCTCATATATACATACCTATTCCGTAATTGGTTTGACTTTCCATTAGTTTTCTTTCTGTACAAAGCAATTTGCAATATTCTTGTCTCTTTGTCTCCTTAGCACCTTTTCTCTTTGTTATATTATATACATAAAATGTTTTCTGAACAAATCAAACCACCGGTTCCTTCAAAATGTCGCAGGTGACGAATTTCTATTTCCATGAATTTCACATATAATCATTCCATCTCATGAAAGTGGACAATATTTTAAAGAAATTTTTATTAATTTAAGGACCAATCCTAAATAAAAGTTGCAAGCAGAACATCACCGGCTTCACCGGTCGGTAAAGGAAAACATCAATTTTTACATATCTGGAACATATGAACAATGCTGAAGTTTGGCCTCCTCGTGACCGTTCAACATACGAGTTTAACTCATATTGTCAGAAGATGTCCCGCATTTATAATGGCATATACTTGTCCCTTTTCATTTTTCTCTCAGAGAGTACCCAAAGTATTGCTCTCTCTATTTTAATCGATTGTGGCTTTTAATAGAAATCAAAGTTCTAAAGAGAAAAATCTTTTTATTGAACTCAAAATTCTTCACTTCTTTTATTTAAACAAATTCCAAACATAATGAAAACTATTATTTGTTCGATTCTTAAGGCTCAGTTACTCTTGATTGAACGTTACTTGACTTAACTTGTAGAAATCTGTTTTCCACAGATTCTTATCTTAAGTCAAATTAAGTTTTCAGTAACTGCTCCCATAGAAAATGTACGAAACACATCAAGTCAGCTGATTAAATAAGTAAAGTCAAGTTACGTTCAATCAAGAGTAACTGAGCCTTTAGCTTACTAGATTAAGTTTTTTTTTGCTTTGCAAACTAGATCTTCAACACGACCCCTCAAAGAAAAACACATATATTACTGCAAGCCAAGCAACGTTACGCATTTTTCATGGTTAATTCTTCCCAAATTTTTGGTGAGTATGTCAGCAGGCATATCTTTGATACATCTATATCGTAATTCAATTAATTTCTTCTGGTAGATATCTCGGATAAAATGATGTCTTATATTGATGTGTTTGCTCCTAGCGTGAAATACTGGATTTTTAACCAACTTAATCGCGGTCAAATTGTCACCATATATATCCATCGAGTCTGGTAAAAACTGTAGAATCTCCATATCGGTTAAGAGTTTCCTTAAGTATGCTGTTGTCACATCCATCTGATGAACAAACAGTTTCAACTCCGCTGCCACCGCTAACACCATTCTAACTGTGGCGTACCTCACCACTGGTGAAAACGTTTCCAGATAATTCACACCATACTTCTGAGAGCATCCTTTTGCCACTAGTCTTGCTTTGTACTTTTCTATTTCACCGCAACTTTTCTTTTTCACTGCAAAAACCCATTTACATCCAATGACCTTTTTTCCTTTAGGTAGTTTAACCAGGTCCCAGGTTTTATTCTTGATAAGCGCCTTGCATTCCGTTTGCATTGCTTTCCACCACTCATTGGATTGTTCGCTTGACAATGCCTCTTCAACAGTTTCTGGAACTTCAATTTCTGAAATCAGATTCAAGTAGTTGAATTGCTTTCTTGGTCTGCCTCTTAAGCCAGTTCGAATTATCCGTGGTCTTCCTGGACTTTTACACTGGTTCCTCATTTATTTCTTCCTCTTCAGTGGCATTCTCGGAATCAGGTTCACGTTCTTCATGGATGACATGATTAGGACTAGTTCCTCCCCCCTTCAAATTGTCTGAAAAATCTACTAAAGGTGAAAAATCGACATCAGTATCACACTTTGGGAATATTTCTTCATAGAAAACAACATCTCGTCTTTCTACCACCTTCTGCGTAGTTTCGTCATACAATCGGTATGCTTTTGATACTAATGAGTATCCAACCATTATGAGCTGTTTGCCTTTTGGGTCAAATTTACCTTTTCTCAATTTATTCAGGGATACTGCCAATGACCCGAAAACTTTAAGATGACTTACAATTGGCCTTCTTCCATTCCAAACTTCGTATGGAGTTGTTCCCGACAAAATCTTCGTAGGACATCGATTGCGGATGTATACTGCGGTAGCCACAGCTTCCGCCCACAGTTGTTTTCCTAACTCCGCATGTATTAACGTACATCTCGCCATTTCGACTAATATTCGGTTGGCTCGTTCTGCTACGCCATTCTGTTGGGGCGTGTAAGGCACTGTGAATTGTCTCTCTTTGCCGTGCGTTTCCAAGTATTTGTTAAGTTCATTGTTTACGTATTCGCCACCATTATCGCATCTAAGCGTTTCTATTTTGTGTCCTGTTTGTCTCTTAACTTTTGCTTTAAAAATCTGAAATTTTTCGAAAACCTCGTCTTTCGTTTTCAAAAAATACAAGAATATTTGCCGCGACTTAACGTCGATAAACGTGACAAAATATTTTGACCCACCAACCGATTTAACGTTTATCCGGCCACACACATCCGAGTGAATGACATCTAGCAAATCATTTGAATATGTCCTTGACGACTTTGGAAAGTGCAATACATGAATTTTCCCCATCATGCATATTTGACAGCCCGATGGTTTCGCATTTACTTTTAAAGTCAATCCTTCAACTAATCCTCCACTTGCTAGACTCTTTAAGCTGTCATAGTTCGAATGGCCATACCTGAAATGCCAAAAATCGTTGACACCAAGTCCGTACAACTGTTCAGTCTGGTCCTCCACAACAAAGAGATTCCTCATTCGTTTTGCTTTCAGAACTACTGACCCATTTTTGTTCTTCAGCTCAGCGTAGCTTTTCTTGAAAATCACATTATTTTCGCAATCTACTGCCTTCACAACGGATATAAAATTACCTTTTAGGTCAGGAGCATACAGCACATTTTTCAACGTAATTGAATCATTCAGCCTTATACTTCCTTTCCCAATAGCTTTCACATTCTTTCCACCAGCCAGACGTATGTTCTCTTCACATGTCTCAAAAGTGACAAATAACTTCTTTTCATTGCTAAAATGGGATGTGGCCCCCGAATCCAAGTACCAAACGTTTTTTACTAACTCCACATCACCTGCTGCCAATGCTGAAAAAGACGATTGCTCCTTTTGCGTCCTTTTCTTAATCTTCAACAGCTTTAGGATACCTTCGGCGCCTGTAATATATGGCCGGGGATAGCAAACCTGGAAATGTTTGGCGAATACCCAAACCACTCTTATCCTAATCCACACACCTGCTGCCAATGGAAAGACGATGCTCCTTTATGGTCCTTTTCTTATCCAACAGCATTTAGGATACCAATTCGGACGCCTGTAATATATCCATAGCAGACCTGGATAACTGGGTACCCATATATCTTACTCCTGACCATACCACGTGGAGCTGCCTCCCTAATCACCATTTGTAGCGATGGACTCATGATGAACTTATGTCTTTTGATTCCAACATTACTTAAGAGTGTTAAAGGCGTGCGATCTTCCTGCTCAGACCTGCGTACCTGTAGGTGATGATACACCGATGATTATTCCTTATCCGTCTGGCACTTCTCAAAGTCGTTGACTGCGTCTTCCTTTGTGGTCTTGTGTATAACCCATATCACTATGACGTAGGGCCTTGTAATAATCTTTCTCAGCTCACGCCTTGCGTACCTGCTCTTAGAAATCAGATTTGGTCTTTACAGGCTACACCTATTCCAGTATCCGATATAATATTCTCCAGTTCTGGACCGGCTCTCGAAAGATCATTCGCTGTACAGATCCCTTTGTTGTCTCAGTGTCTATATCCCAATATCATGATCACCGAAGAGTGCTCTGCCATCGCCTGGAGATGAACGGTATTCGTGGATGGTCGTGGATGTGGCTACCACTCTTGATAGGGATTTTGAAGTCTCCTGGCTGTCCATGTAGATCAACAGATTTTCAAGGAAAATCTTGTTACCCAGAAACCAGATAGTCGTTTTATTAATTGCCGCTACGTCTGCCTGGAAAACACTGCAGTGGTCTGTGAGCAGAGAGCTAAGTTTGAGGTTGAGCTCCTCCAATAAAACTGTACCCCCAACTCTGTCCTTGAGCTTGATGCAAATCATGAAAACTTCCACGAAGTTGGAAGTACTATCAGTTCAGTGATCTCAGTAATCTATTTTGGGGAGGACGGTGTGAAAGTCTTCTTTTAAATAAGCCTGAGGGCTAAAGTAGTCCACTCGAAGTGGTTGGTCCCCATTCAGAATGGTCGCATTGCCAATGGGTCTGCAAAGCCAACATCCGATGACTTTGAATCTGATTGCGTATAGTTAGACCTGTATTTTAATGAGAAGCTCTGAACATCTCTTGTGCGAGTGGTTCGCAGAGCCCCCGTGATCATTAAATCTGCGCTCCGTCAAACTCAGCTGTATCTGTGTTTTCTGCCAGAAAATCGATGGCCACAAGACTGCAGCCTATATCCCACAGAAGGATTGGCTTTTCTACAGCCGCATCAGGACTCTAGGTTAGAGTCCCCAGATTTTGCCAATGGCTTGCTTGCAGCAATAGAGAGCACATGACGGGTGCAAGGTTTCTCCCCATATTATTTGCTCACACGCTCGAAATGAAAATTTTTATAATCATCCTACCCAGCACTATAGTGGTTATGGTTGTTATCCTACATTTCAAAATTCTCTCTCTCTCTCCCTCTCTCTCCCTCTCTTGAGATCTTTTGCACTCAATTTCTAATTTTTTTCAATTTAGGATTTACTAATTTCTACATCTCCTTTCGAGTGGACGTCTGCTTGATATTTCGTTCAAACATGCTCACAGTGCTATTAGTTCCCACAGCTGACATTTTTCTATTTTGACAGAAAACTCAAAAGTTCTCCTTTTTAAAAAATTTAACCCTTTTTTTCTGCTGAGTATGATTCAATGAGGTCTTCAAGGTATTATAGAGAAGTAAGAAATTATCGATTCATCCCATATACATTCGTTTTCAACTATTCGATTGGATTCTCATTAATTTCCATTCTGTGAAATCCTTGCCTTTTTGTCTCCTTGTCTCATTGTTAGCCATAGACAAATATCATTTAAGCGCCAATCGGTCACAGAAGGGCGTTAAGAAATTTTTCCGCCATTAGTGGCCACCTCAAGGATATCAATGCATGAAGGCTACTCATGCCACCTATAGCAAAAACATCGTTTATTGCCTCCAAAATCTTCATCACGTATAACTGGAACAAACTGGATTAAGATTTTTTACTTTTTCAATATAATAAACTTCAATCCATTACTAGACTTTCATTCGCCTTTAATTATCGAATTTTTGCGACCTTCTGAATAGGTGCCTCTTATGTAAATATTTAATAATCTAATAAAAGAACTTAAAATAAAAGAGCAACACTTCAATAACACCCCAGAATAAAAGATTTATTTATATTTCTATGGGATAACATTGTATCCGTCATTCATCATAGATATGAACAATGATTATTAAAGAGTAGGTCTCCTATCATATATTCCTACGAGTAGGTTTCTTAGGCGGGTTACCCAAAGCGACAGCAATCACGATAACCAGGAACAAAAGACTTTTCTGTAGTGTCTGTAAAAAATTCCAATTTAGAGTTTATGCAGCAACTTTTATAGAAAGCTAATAATATTTACCATATTGGAGAAATCCTGATTCTTTTTTGAAGACTCTTCCACAACAAATCGACTTTTATACCAAAAAATTTAGTAAAAAAAAATTCTAGTTTTAATTAGTATAAAAATCGATTTCGCATGCCTCATTTCATCAGTGTGAAATTAATAATTTATACCTAACCCATTGGTTAAGCTTTCAGTAATTGCAGTTTCTCTTCAAGAACTTCTCCATTAGTCACACACATACCCAGCGGGATATTTGTTCTTTCATTACCTTATTCTTCAAAGAATTCATCGAAGAATTGAGCATCGAAGCAGCTTTGACGAAAAAGATAATGCATACAGAGCGAAAAATGTCACCTAAAAAAGGAGATTTACCTCTAAATAAGTATGGTGAATTTGAATCTCTGAGTGGTGTAGTGAACAACGTATTTGCTTATCAATCTAAAAGGCTGCGGATCGATTCCTGTCGCAGGCTAAAAAAAAAATGGTGTAGAAAACTGGGGACTTGAAAGAGGCAAGTCAATTTAGGGAAAAATTTCTATATGCCAGTCATAAAGTAAAGTCTCCATCGCGCCTTCAAAAGCGTCATGCACAAGCTCTTTCGAACAATTTTTTTTTATTTTGCATTAATAGTTCGGTGGAGAGCTTTTTATTCCTCCAAGTTTTTATTAAAATATACGTTTTTTATTTCAGAATTATCTACTTATTTACAAAAAAAAAATTGTGTCTTGTCCGACCGGGATTTTAACCCGCCGACATCGGCGTGTTAGGCACTTTCTCTAATATTTTCTAAGGAATGCCTTCTTACTTGTACATACGTATACTTTGATTCCGCTTTTGCCGAAGAATTCTCCGATTACACTGTCGTATTAGAATTCTTCAACTTAATGGTAAGCGAAAGAGGTAAAGAACGAATTTTCAATGACATCACCATGTTAATTTTCATCGTTTATGGTAAGTGCTAGACATGTGCTGTGTAGATTACCTCGCTCGCTTACCAATGTATGGTAGACATGGTCCCGCTGGGTAGTTGGACCATATCTCCTAAATATTGAGTTAGAATGGCAGAAAACCACTCCCACATTTAACTAATTCAAGAAATACTTTAGTTATGGACCAGTGCCATCCATTTCCATTGACGAAATTTTTATATTTTGGCTGAAACCCAAAACTTCGCTGATTTATTAAAATTACCTTTATTTCTTGAAGCAAGTGCAGACAAGCTAATTTCAATTATCGATTTATATAATAAAGTTTCAAAGCAATAGGTTGGATAATACTGATCTGTAGGATGTATACCATGCAAGAAAATTATTTTTCGAGAAAAAACATGTAAAAATCTGGAGCAGAGCAATGTCGTTGGAATGCTCCGACGATTCTGATCTGTGACTTTTATAAAAAAAGCAATTTTGGTGTGGTTTTTTGCAGATATTATCATGAAGGTTTCACTGTAAATATGGAAGAAAAAAATCTTAGATTTGTTAAAAGTCGTTTCATAATAATCTACGTTATACTTTGTGGAAAGACAGATTTTCGTTGGAAAGAGATAGACCACAGAAAGTAAATCGTTCAAGCCCCATCATTGATACTCCAGCGATCCTGATCAAAATAACGTCATTACGTTTTGCCTTTCCTACGGAAGTTACAAAACTTTTGTGGGGGTGGCAGTGCGGCAACATACATTTTTTCAACACCACCTATTCTGTCTTTAATAGTTTCGAATTGAAGTTTACGCCTTTTACTTCGGAGTTACAAATATAATTTAATTTGATGTTGATATGCATTTTCATCTTATGATCTAATGGGTCCCGTTATACTTTGTCGCTGAATTGACGTGATTGGTCCTGCCGTTTGGAAGGAGATCCGCAACCACAGATAACGACGTACATGTCTACATCTGTAAATTAACAATTTTCCAATCCTTATGCAAATAAAAATACGTATATATTTGTCATATATCAAAGAACTTAGTTCTGCTTTTAGAAGTCCGTCAAAAATCTTATACACCTTACCTACTCTGGCTATAATAATAACAAAAACAAAACTAATCATTAATTTTAGTGGCTGAAATGAAAAATTTTATTATATACTTTATTATTGAAAATATATGTATTATACATATCAAATATCCATTACGCTCTTTGTCGAATGGTCCCCGGCTTTATCCAAATCCATAGTCGTAATCTGGGTTGATTGGGGGTGGACCATAAGGCGGGCGAGCAATGGCAACAAAAGCAATCACCAGGATTAACAACGTCTGATGTAGATTCTGTAAATTAAACAAATTGGTGTTTAAAGCTTATGCAGAAATGTAAAAACATTCGTCATAATTTACCATTTTTCAAAGAACCCTTATTTTTTTTAGAGGTCTGTTCGACATTTCACTGACTTTTATACTCGAAAATCTAATTAACAAAAAATAAATCTGAATCCATATCGAATTGTTCAAGTTACCAGCGTGAAATGAAAAATTTTATAATTATACGTATACCTAATTGAGTAGTTAGAAAAACTTCTTCATTACCGATTCGTCTCATTTATACATATCTATTCCGTAATTGGTTTGACTTTCCATTAGCTCCCTTTCTGTACAATGCGTCCTCTTTCGCGACGCTGAAAATTAGAAGTATTTCCCTGTGGAACTTAGTTCCAGCCTTTCCATGATCCGTAAAATTCGATAACATCCCTCTGAAGGTGTGTATAAATAGGCGTGTTTTGAAGAAAAACACAGAGTTCGAGCATCGGAAACATTTTAAAATATTTACATGTACATTTTTAGGGCTTAGTTTAAATATTTTTGGTTGCCCTAGTTATATACATAGAATGTTTTCTGAACAAATCAAACCACCGGTTCCTTCAAAATGTCATAAGTGACGAGTATCTCTTTCCATCAATTTAACACATAATCATCCCATCTCATGAAAGTGGACAAAACTATACAGAAATCTTTATTAATGTAAGGACCAATCGGTTAGAAAGAGATGGCTATCACTGGTCCTGAATAAAAATTGCAAGTAGAACATCGCCCACTTCACTTGTCGGCAAAGAAAAATATCAGTCCTGACATACCTGGAAGATATGAATCACGTTCAATATTGATCTGCTCATCAGCATTTAACATAAAACAATGAGCCAGATCGATGATAAACTGTATCTACAGTGGGCGAGAAATTTAATGAGACGTTTTTCATATTTTCATAAGATGTCCCGCATTAATGCTGGGATAAACTTGTCGCTTTTCATTTTTCTTCCTCCAAAGAAGTCAAGAACCATTTTGGATCGCATTCCTGAAAATAGGACCTCCAAGTTGACGTTTCAAAAACCAATTAACGTAATGGTTCGGGTGGGGATTCAAATGTTGAGATATTTATATTGACCTTAACACAACACATTCCAGCCCTTTCACCTGGAAAATTGGCTGTATGTATATGATTTCTTTTCTTTTGATCATTGTTCTGATGGAAGCTCTGGTCTATTTTCGCTCTCTCAGAGAGTACCCAGCTTTTTTTTTTTCTTAATCGTTTATGAGTTTAGTGTACTTCGGTGCCTGATATTTATGGCTTTGGCTAGCGAACCTGACAATATTGGGAGTGTTCCCAAACGAGTCTATTTAAGCTATTCTTGCCACCAAATTAATAAGAAATGTATTTAGTATTTAAAAAAGGCTTCAAAGGACCCTCAAATTACCCAAAGAAGTCATATGTGATCCTAAATGGACGTATGGCGATTCAAGCATAAAATTATATAAATCTCCTGGCGACCCTGTGATGTTTGACTCTATCTGATGTACGCGAGTTTTGAATTTTAATAATATCTCAACATGTTTATGTGTTTCAGTCAGTAGTTGGCTATCAAAGACAAAACAATCTTTAAGTTAAAAAATCTGAAAGAATTGGAAAATGTGTATGAAACTCACCCGTTCTTGCTTCGAGTAGACTAAACATCTTTGTTTTCAAGTTTCTTGAATCTTAAAAGCTTCCATCAAGGCATATCGAACAAGGTGATGTCAATATTGCAACAAGAATAACAAATCTAAAACAAACACATTGCTTTGTTGTTGCAAAGAAACTAAAATGTCTAAAAATTTCAATAGGACTGGCTCTTTAAACAAAATTTTTTGTAAAGTATAAATGGGAAAGTAAACTACCCATTTGCAAATACGGAGAAGTCTTCTACTAAGCGATGGATCACTTGAAGTATCCCAAGCACTGCAAATAGGCAAATTACTCTTGGCAGTCATTGAGCAGAGAAAAGGTGATGTGTTCAAGGAGAAGCGTTTGTTTTTTATAAAAAAAAAGCATATTTTCAGGATTGAACTAAAATTTAAAAGCAAAAATGAAAGCTGACTTTTAATCACAATTCGGGACTTCGGGACTTAGTAGAAAGAAATTCCTTTCAAGCATTGCACAAAGAATATTTTTAAAATTTTTTTCATGCCACAAAAGGTCAAAAACACCTCCAAAATTCAAAGAAAAATTTAAATTATTCTTATTTCTTACATCTGTGAAGCTCATACTTTAAAAACTGCAACCCTTATCTTCATGAAAGAGGTGTAAATTGATAGGCCGTCATATTAGCTTTGATACGATATCAACCTTGATAAGTTAAGGGGGTCTTCTCATTGAAAACCCGTTTTTTGGACCCTTTTTAAAAAAATTCTTATTTGAAAACGCAAAGAATAATTGAAAACTATTTTTATTTCTTGTATTACAAAAGGTTCAAAGTAAATAAAAAAAATTTTTTTGCCTCGATACGTGGGCTGTTCAAAAAGGAATGAGACTTCAAAGTTGGTGGTGAAAAAAAAAGGTGCCGTCACGGCGGCCACGATTCCGGGTCTCCGGAGCGTCCGAAATGGAAAAAAAAAACGGGGTTATAATCAGTATAGATGTAATTCTCGGGTGAACCTCAAGCTTAATTTTGTGATTTTTTTTTACAAAATGGCGGCAATTCAAAAAAAAATTTCAATTTCGGGCTTTTTTTTTGTAGTTTAGTGTAAAAAAAAATAGTAAAAAATTTGTTAAAATTATGGGCGAGGTTCACCCGAGAATGGTGACAATTTTGCGTCGATTCCACTTTGTTTCATGAAAATCGGTTCAGTTGAACTGGAGATATCATGGCCGCCAGTTCGAAAAACGTGGTTTCGAGATAAACGCGTTTAAAGTTTGAAGCAACGCAAAAATTACTCGTTTTAGCGCAGATCTTGCTCGACAAAGAAGGCTATATCCTCTAAACTATTTCGAATTTCAAAAAATCCTTTTAGGGGCATATTCACAACTACCCAAGCTATAAATAAATGCAAAAAAAAAAAAAGTCGAAAAAAAAAGTTGCTCAATGAGAAGACCCCCTTAACAAATCAGTAATATACTTATATATAAGATAACCAAGGCTTGTTACAAAATTTTAATGTTGTCAAATACCCTATTTGACATAATCATATCCATAAAATGTAAAAAAAATTCTTCAAGGCTATTCAGGATTCCAAAATATTGTTTATTTTTTATTGTTACACATTTTATTCGCCATAAAGATATGAAACTGGTCTATTGACCGGGCCTACGTATCGCTGGGGTAGGACGAGGGCGCATTGCAATAGCAACAAGAGCAATCACCAGCAATGATAACGTCTTACGTAAATTCTGTAAGAAAAATCAATTAGAGCTTCCATTTTAGGCTGAGATTGATTTCAGTTCTTACCATTTTTGAAAAGGTGTTATTCTTTTTCGATGGCTGTTCGACATTTTACCGACTTTTTATATCAAAAAAACTCTAATTAACAAATAATCAATGTCAATCAGTTAAAAAAATCCATATCGAATTGTTGAAGCTACCAGCGTGAAATTAAAAATTTTCTAATTATTCGAGTACTACCCTGCACGTATAGTGGTTATTTTTCAAAATCACATACTTCTCTCTCTCTGTCTCTCTCTCTCTCTATCTCTCTCTCTTTCTCGATTTTAAACATGTACTGAACATGGGTGTTCAAGTACGATTCCTCCTGAAAACTCAGGGTTCTCCGTGTTCCTAAACGTAGCCTTGTAATTAAGTAAGAAATTATCGATTCGCTCCATAAACACTTGTTTTCAGCTATTGGAATGGATTCTCATTAATTTCCATTCTGTTGCAATCCTTGCCTTTTTGTCTCCTTGTCTCATTGTTAGCCATAGACAAATATCATTTAAGCGCCAATCGGTCACAGAAGGGCGTTAAGAAATCTTTTCCGCCATTAGTGGCCACTCAAGGATATCAATGCATGAAGGTTACTCATGCCACTATAGCAAAAACATCGTGTTATTGCCCCAAAACACTTCATCACGTATAACTGGAACAAACTGGATTAAGATTTTTTACTTTTTCAATATTATAAACTTCCTAAACCTTATCTTAATATTGAATAATCTAATAAAAGGAACTCAAAATAAAAGAAAAACAATTCAAGAATACCCGAACACCGGAATAAAAGATTTATTTATATGTGATAACATTGTGTCCGTCATTCATCATAAATAGGAACATTTATTTTGTACCAGTAGGCTTCCTAGGCGGGAGACCAAAAGCGGCAGCAATGACGATAACAAGGACCAAAAAACTTTTCTGTAGTCTCTGTAAAAAATTCCAGTTTATAGTTTATGCAGCAACTTTTATAAAAAGCTAATAATATTTACCATATTGGAGAAAGCCTGATTCTTTTTTGAAGACTCTTCGACAACTAATCGACTTTTATACCAAAAAATTTAATAAAAAATTTATAGTTTTAATTAATATAAAAATCGATATCGCATGCCTCATTTGATCAGTGTGAAATTAATAATTTATACCTAACCCATCGGTCCAACCTTCAGTAATTGCAGTTACTCTTCAAGAATTTCTCCATTAAGTCACACACATACTGGAACTTCTCTCTCTTTATTTCTTGATTTTCCAGGTGTATTAGTTCCATCGTTTCTCCTAAATATTGACTTAGAATGGCAGAAAACCAATCCCAAGCTCAATTTATTTAAGACTGGATGCGTCGAAACCTTACCTTGATCTTTTGTTCATACATGCGCAGAGTGCTTTCGATGTATATAGAAGACATTTATAAACTAAGATTGAAAACCACCGTTGCCTGTGTTTTGTGGAATATTCCCCAGAATGTCTCAAAACAAGGCCAAAATTCCATAAAATGAAATTTTGAAATCTTCTTAGAACAAAAACTTGAGTCCGTAAGGTCCCATATAAATTTCCGAGGCCATTTTTCTGCCCTAAATATCATAAACTGATTTTAATAAAGACGAGATGGCAACAGCGATGAAACCCTTAGGTGTCTCCTTTAATTAAAAATGCCCTTTTATTTTAGCTGGGTATTATTCGACTGCGTCTTCAAGGTCGTATAGAGAAGAAAATTTCAATTATCGATTCATAATTTTCAGTAATTGGTTTTGCATTCAAATTATTTTCTTTTCAAGCAGTGAGTCCGCTTTCACGAAACCATTAGCAACAAATTTTCAATGCTTTTCCTTTTCTCATTGTAATACATTTTTCATGTTTGTCTGAACAATTAAACACTAAAAACCCTCGAATGCCTTTGAAAAGATTTGCTAAAAAAAAAAACACAGGCTTCTCCCATTTGATGTAAGGCTTCCGAAACGCTGAATGACCAAATTTTATCGCTATTTCCCATCAAAATCCAAATCAAAATGTTTTCGAATAAAATATTCCAATGCCACAGTAATGATCCGCATTCGAGAACCACTAAATCACATTAGAATTAACTGCGCTACATGCCAATAACAAAATATTGTGCTGCCACCAGTCGTGCGTGATCCTGCACGTCTGCGGTTGAGTGTGATTCGACTTGGTCGATGTTGGTGTTCATATAATTTACATTTAAAGCGCATTTCGCTCATTCCATTTTATTGCATTTGGAGCATATGTCCTGTATAGTTGAAGTCTTAATATCCTTGTGTTGGTAAAAAATTAATTCAATCAATTATTCTAGGCATTCAAAAATGAGCTCCCTAAACAGAATAATTTAACGTCTTTTGAGTCAAAGGAACAATTGCCGACCACATTGCTTCCAATTAAATTAGTTACACAAATATCTGCTATCGATTTTGTTGTTGTTTTGGATCAATTCATCAAGTGCCAATATTGAATTCCTTTACAATTTCTCATGACCGACAAAGGAGCTATTCGGGGTTCTCTTGCATGGAAATGACTTTTATTAAGCACCAACATGTGTCGACATGTCCAGCAACCATTCGAACAACAATTTCTGCCGCCTGAATGTGCAATAAAGAGCCAAAGAGGTCTACTATTTGCTTTGCTTATCGTTTTAATCTTAGCATTTCAGCAGAAATCGCCTTCACGTCGGCATACTGATTGACAGCTGAGCTACTGAAAACATACGTACGTACGTAGGTATTTACATATTGAAAGCTCCGACCTGCCTTGAGAGCCGCTTATTGGGCATAACATGTGCACATAATTGCAGATATTAGTGCTTCTAGCTGGAAATACCTTTCGTCGTTGTTCCGTTTTTATTTGGTATACACTTTTATACAGTGAAACCTCCTTTAAAATAAATTCCCTATCAGGTGGTCATTTTTCTCTGATTGCTGCCAATCATATATTTTTTGAGGGGAACTACCCTTTAGTGAGTGAAAAAATTACCTCTTCGGTTCCCTCTAAATAGATTCTTCACTGTTCTTGTGCTTGCTGGATTATTCGACTTTCGTGTCTTGGCATTATTCCCTGCAAGGCAGTTTTCTGAGCTTCCTTCTGAGCACAAATTACATTTCCTTTAGATATTTAATTTTCTCATCTTATTTTCAAAAAATTTATTTGGCATATGGGGTACCAAATTAAAGGAAATCGGTCCAGCATTTTGAATAAAATAAAAAATGTGGGTGTTAATTGGACACTTTTCATACTAAAATGGCTTCCAAAGTAAAATATTTTAAATATTTTCAGAGTTTTTGACTTTGACCGTTTATTTTTCCCTCAATGGGTCAAATTTTTACCATCAATTTAGTTTTGCCTAAAAGCCAGACAAATGGCTTTAATGGCCTACATTTTGTTTTTCTCGAATTAACCATTGGCGTGGGAAAATTGTTTTTCTGGACTAAGTGCCAAAAAACTTTAAGGCCCTATAACTCCTCAGGGGTGCATTTGGTACCTCCCCTTCTCATACGATTTTATGTTCATCTTGGACCCCCTACCACCCCTAGTAAGGAATATACTTCCCAACGCGACACCCTGTATCAGATCGTAGTCTTCAACTCGGTTTGAGAACTTTGAAAGTTTAAATATTCGAATATATTCTCCTAGTCCTCATGCCAGTTTTACGCAATCAAATACCTTTACCATGATACAAGAAAACAAGATAGCGCCACTTCCCCTGCAAGCATTTTCAGTTGCGGAAGATCCGAATGCGATTCGCGGCCGCGAACGTTTTGTTCGCCGCAACAGTTGCTTAAGAATCGCTTTCGGATCATAGCTGTGAGAATTTGTCCGGTCGAAAGCGATTCGCGGAGAGGATTCGCTTCTTCATCGCGGAGAAGATTCCCTTTTTTAATCGCGGAGAAGATTCGATAGACCTGGAGTGGAAATTTCCACTGCAAACGTTCGTATTACGGTCGTCTAGAAGATGTTTAGGCGATTCTTCCACAAGATGATTCGGCGATGCACGTGTTTGCTATTGAATTGTTGGTATGAAATGAAAAACATCGTCTAACGTTCTTCCAGAAGAATCGCCTAAACATCTTCTGGACGAACGTTCTTCCAAACATCTTCCAAATGCTTGCAGGGTCAGTACCGCTATTTTGAGGCTCTCTCTGAGAGCCGAAAATTGAGTTTCTGACGTCACTGAGCGAGAAATTGTTGTTGTTTCCCATGCTATTCAAAAAAGTAAAAAGCCGGTTTAACATGGGAAACAACAACAACGAATCGCGATTTTGAGTTTGTGACGTTTCCTCCCTCAAGTGGCGCTATCTTGTTTTCTTGTATCATGACCTTTACTATATTCAAACTTTTCAAAAATTTGTATATAAAATTAATAAGCCTGGTTTAAATTCTCCTGAAAACTACCAATTGAAAGTTTAAACCATCCAAAAGTTTAATCTATGTTGAAGACTATGAGCCATAGAGTCTTTATTAAAGGCAAAATAACACATAATGAGATACAGTCAAATATTTCGGGAATGTGTTTAAACAAAACTTTCGATTACTTCCACAAATGGACCTATTGGGATATCTCAGCATAATAGGGGCTTCGTCTGAAAGAAACCTCCGAATAGTATGAGTTATGCTGGAAGACTCCGATATTCTTCTCTTGAATTTTATTCCAACATTTTAAAAGTCGCATCGTAATCGTCGAATCCCTGAATTTCCTTTTAACGCAAATGAAGTCGCATTTGTCTTCTTGAGTCACAATCAACTTCGAATCCTCAAAAAAAAAAAAAAAGAAAGAATGCAACTTACAATGGCTTACGATAAAACATCAATTCTTAATCCATTCTGATGCCGTTTGAACTGATTGGAGGAACTCATTCCATCCAGAGAATTGTTGAAGCAATTGCTGCTGTGAACAATTTTCTTTTTAGTTAAAATGGCGACAGCAATTGAAAATGAAAATGATGGGAAAAAATCCATCCAGTGCAATTGCGAATTCCTTGAGAAATAATTTTTTTATTTTATTTTTCTTCTTACCATCCTTTCGTGTTTCTCATTTTCTCATTGCTGGAAAGCTGAAAAATTGTCAACGACAGAGAAAAGAGCAAAAAAAAAACGCCTTAAGCTTCGTTGTGGGCGTGATTGTACTGCCTTATCTGCTGGCATAATTTGTTGCCAGCATTGCAGTGCATTCATCGATGTCATCTCTTTTCCATTTGGACACACTTTCTTGAAAGCATCGAATAAACCCCATTGATGAAGACAATCACAATAAACAATTTTCAGATCATTGGAATTATTAGCGCTTATAGAAATTTTTGCTACCCGTGGGCCAATGGATGCAAAATGGGCTATGTGGTTTCAAGGGTTACCATTGTTGCGGTTGCGGTTCTAGTTGCAGCAACATTCCATTTGAAATTGATGAGCTTGAATATCCAGAAGGCACGTCCCTCCTACCAGAAGGGAGCGCACACATACACAAACACAAGAAGAATGCAATTCCTTTTATTCCTTCCATTTTTCTCGAATTGAAACAACAACATCAAGAAAAAAAAGAAGAGAGAAGCAGTTTAAATTCGAACAGATTTTCTTTGGTTTTCTTTCCCTTTTCTCGGTTGAGTTTTTTTTTTCGTTTTTTTCCTTTTTCTCAATTCATGCAACAATGCCGCCGCAAGGCAGCCAAACCTCATTGAAATGCTTGGGAAAAAATTCGAAAACTTTTTAGTGAATTCCCTGACAAAATTTCATGAGCGAATTTGTCTGAAGACGTCGTAAAATGGGTTTTATTTGTTTTTGCCTTTTTTTCGTTCTTTTTTTTAGCAGAGTAAGAAGCCACATTTTCACACACGCAGCACATTTTGTAAGCATGGCACGCTTCTTTTGGCGCTTTCAATTGTCAGTTCATAGTTTCTAAAACCAAAAAGAGAAAAAAAAAATTAAATTTTCTGGTCATTCCCAAAACAGAAAATGAACATTTCTCGCCCCACCAAAGTGACGAGAGAATCTGCTAATGCTTTAGATTAAGGACTTTCAATTTTAAAAAGAGCAGTCTTACGGCGAGCGTTTTCCGATTAGATCGAAATATGTTGCCATAAGGTTTGTGTGCCTACTAAAATAAGTTCAATTCTCGTATGAATTGAATTTTCAAGGACTACCTCAGCACGGCACCATTTTCCATGTTTTCAATGCTGCGTTAATTACCTAAAAATAAGCTTAAAATGTTTAAAAATGTTGATCTCAGAACAATTTGGTTGTTTTCAGAATAGACCATATGTAGTACCTACTGGAGAATATCCTCAAAAGTTCCCCATAAATCCCATAATTGAGCTTCGTTTTACTCACGCCCATTCAGACCTTTGGTCTTCATTCGCAATTGCTTCAAGATAGCTGAGCTTTTTCCCCAGCCAACATTTGAAATCATCAAGGAATCTATTATGAGTCCCCACTCGGAGTTGCCACTCACATATTGAGCTCATTTATGAGTCTGAAATGAATGTGTCTTAATGATTGCGAGATCCCATTTATATGGTGTTAAGAGAATTTCTGAAATATGCTAAAAAACAAAAACTTCACACTCCGAAGGACTCATTTTTTACTCATTTCGAACTCATGAACCTGAACCCTTGATAGATTCTGATTCGATGAAGTAAATCCACGTAAACAGAGATATCTATAGGCAGACGAACACGGAAAAATCGAATGGTCTCAAGATAATGTTTAAGTATTTCTGAAGTTTTGATCCACCTTGAGTGGTTCTAAGAAATGTTAACCAGATGATCTAATGCAGAAAGCCTCCAATCGAGCCAAACGAGATTTCAAGTCACACAGTTTTGAAGCATTTTATTTACTTAGACGTTTATCCTTAACAGTCACCCTTGAGTTCCGTTAAAACGTCTCTGCCCACGTCGCTTCTTACGCAAGATTAAACCAGAATATTCGATTTAAACAATTCAATTTCCGATGTCAATTTGTAATTCCATTGTCAATGTTTCTTTTATTTTCCTTTAAATGATGTTGTTACACAACAAAATCAACATCGAAGGTTAAGATATCAGCTTCCATAGTCAGAACATGTGTTAATTTCCCATTCCCATTCCCATTCCATCCGCACATTGCTTATCCAGTGACGTGTTTTCTCCCAATTCATTAAATGTTTCCCCATTGCTTTCGTCTCGATTTCATCAAAATGCTGACGCACTCGCATTTCTCTCTCGCACTTTTCGTAATTAATTCTTGATTTTACGGCGAATGTTTTTTGGAAATGATATCAATCAAGCCGTTAATTGATTTCGGTTCTGTAAAAAGAAAATTTCTTTTAATTGCAACTCGAAACCTTTTGCAAAAAAAAAAAGAGATAAAATGTCAAATGGCAAAGTTGAAGGTTTTTCCAGTATGTTCTTATTAGTTTTGAAGCAACTTTCCGCTACTATGGCACGTGTCCGAATTACAGACTATCCTTTTTTACTTTATTCCCTTTTTTTTTTGATTTTTTTTCTATGTTTTCTCATAAACAGTTGTGCCTTCCAAGTTGGCTGGTTTAACATTAGATATTTATGAAATCTAAATTAGATATGTACATATATACAACTACATGATAGCTATGAGATTTAATTGACACGTTATGGAAGAAATAAGATAAATATGAGGGAAGCATTATAGGATTTTCAGACATAGTGCTAAATCACGTGATTTAGCTAAATCATTCAAAGCTAAATCACAACTGTTCACACGAAGTCGAAGTAATATAAGTTGACAGCTATCAGCTGAAAAATAGAAGAAGGTGAACACTGTTTGCTTGATTTTTAAAATATGAGCGCCAATATGGACTTTGGAAAGTGGTCAATTGTTTTTTTACAATTTTATGCAATTAAATAATATTTTGGAGCTGATGTTCAGTGCTAACAGCGATTTGGAAAACATTGAGATAGAGATGTGATAGATGTTTTGTTCAAAACTATCGATATTTCGATGAAAACGCGGGGTTACATATCGAGTTTGTGTAATTTAGTGCGTGATTTAGCTTAAATCACGCCAAATAGCGTGATTTAGTTTGACATTTTTTGTATGGGTAAATTACGTGATTTAGCTCTAAATCACGAATGAATGCTAAATCACGTGATTTAGCCTATGTGTGGAAAGCCTATTAGATATAAATATGTGAGGTAAATATGAGTTAAGAAAAAATGTGAGATTCATAAAAGATAACTTATGATAAATTTAAGATAAATGTTGAGATAAATTTAAGATAAATTTTGAGATAAATTTTAGATACATTTTGAGATAAATTAGGGATAAAAACTTTGAAATAAATTGTGGATAAATTTTAGATAAATTTAAGATAAATTAGGGATAAAATTAAGATAAACAAGTAAGGGTGTTATAGTCAGGCAAGCCTGACAATAGAATACCCGACACAGACACACATATTCAAATAATTTTTAATATCAAGAGGTGTTTAAGGCCAAAGGGGCCCCATGTACCGCATTTTTTTAAATTTCTTTATGCAAACCGCCCCTTTGCCACGCCCACTTTTCCAATTTTTTGGAATTCTAATCGGAGGCTTAAATATACGCGCAAATTCTAAGTTTCATTGAAATATTTGGAAAAAGTCAGATTTTGGGGCAGTTTTCGGATTTTTGTGACAGACCCTAGTACTGGAGGTACCCTTAATAATGAACCGATCCAGAAAATTTTTGGGCAGGATGTTTATGGTTACAAAGGAAGTATAAGTGCCAATTTTCGTTCAAGTCCCATAGGCGTTTCGGGAGTAGGAGACAATTTTCGAAAAACGCCCTTCTGCCACGCCCATTTTTCTGATTTTTGTAAATCACATTAATTGGCCTAAAATATGTTCAAATGCCAAATTTCATCAAAATATCTTGAAAAACTCCGATTTTAGAGCAGTTTTTGTGATTTTCGTAACAGACCCTAGTACTGGAGGACCCCGATCGGGTCCATTCTCGAACTTAGTCTTACTCATGTCCCCGTGAGCACGCATACAAAATTTTGTCAAGATAGCTCAACTCCTTCGATAAGATAACTGTATACAGAAAGACGGACAGACAGACAGACGGACAGACAGACAGACGGACATGTCTAAATCGAATCTCCTGGTGACGCTGATCATTTCTATATACATTTTGTATAGTCTATCTCGACTGGTTCTGGGTGTTACACACAACCCAACAAACGCAATATACCCTCGACACAGAGTGTGTCGGGTATAATAAGGGATAAATTGAAGACGTATTCTGGATAAATTTGAGGCTAAATTGAAGTAAACTTTATATATGAATTCGCGATCAACTCAAGATAATTTTGAGTTAAATAAGAGATAAGGGAAGAACAATTCAAAATAAATTTGAGATAACTCTAAATAGGTGCTAAATAAACTCATGATTTTGAGATAAATTTGAGATCAGTTCAAATTAAAGTAGAGATTAAGTTCTAGATAAATTCATGAAATATTTGAGATAATTTCAAGAAAACTTCCAGATAAATTTCAGATAAATTCAAAATAAATTTGAGATTACTTCAAAGTAAATTCGAGATAATTTGTATAAAAATTTAAGACAAAATTTGAGATGAATATGAGTTAAATTTAAGATAAATATGAGTTAAATTTGAGATAATTATCAGAAAAATTTCAGATTAACTTAAGATAAATTTAAAATGAATTCAAAATAGACTCCAGATAGTTTTAAGATAAATTCGTGAGTAATTTGAGTTAAATTCAGGAAAATTTCGAGATAAATTTGAGATAAATTGCAGATAAGTTCAATTTATTGTTTAGATTAGGTTCAAGATATATTCATGATATATTTGAGATAAATTTAAGAAAACTTCGAAATAAGTTTGAGATAAATTCAAAATAAATTTGAGATTATTTCAAAATGAATTCGAGATAATTTTAATACAAATTCAAGACAAAATTTGAGACAAATATGAGTTAAATTTGAAATAAATATGTGTTAAATTTGAGATAATTATCAGATAAATTTCAGAATAATTTTGGATAAATTGAAGATAAATTCAAAATGGACTCTAGATAATTTTCAGATCAATTCGTGATAAATTCGAGATTAGTTTAAAATAAGTTCGAGATAAATTTGAGATAAATTTAAGATAAATTTGAGATAAATTTGAATTAAATTTGATAAAAATTTCAAATAAGCTGATGATAAATATCTTTAAGATAACATTATTTTTCTGACAGATCGCATAAAGTGTATTACATGTAAATACAAATTATATTACATTACCTATGTATGTATACATAATGCAAATTATATGTAAATTCAAATCTAATAGAATGGGTAGAAGCCTTCACGACGATGTTGACACACTTTCTGTATACCTATATTTTATCATAAATTACGCTTCGTTTTCGACCTCACAACTGCAAGATGTTGCGGGAAAAAAAATGCATTTACGATGCGTCATATGCATCATTCACTTTCGCAAATGACACCTACTTATGCACTTGGGGAGTGTCACATTAGCATTATTATAATTGAAATGACTTCTTCCTTACATTACCGATGAAGTTTAAAGAGCGAAAGTTATTGGAACGCTGAAAGGCGGAGGTGTTCGATTTTCTCTATAAATTCCAAATGAAACAAAAGCACGCATTTCCGGATTGACGTCATCAGCCTTTTTCCATATTCCATTACATTAAATTCCATTCAAAACTTCCTTAGCCATTTTTGTGTTCTAGTTGAAAAACTCCTTCGAAGGATTATTTCACTGTTATGGCAAGTTTAGTTATTGGCATTTTCGGAATGGCGATTCGGGCAAATAACTAACACCTTGAGTATCGAAAATCACTAAAACGTAGCACATTCCTAAAGCCAATGGTCAAGCCATATTTCAAGGATAAGTGTAATTTTATGCAAATTGCTTCAAGTATCCTTTCGTGCCATAATTTATTAGCTTAGCGATTGCGTTCAATAAGGTGATTGCGGTGCTACAGTTGTTTCGGATTATATGGGGCAGTATAAGTTGAAAGGTCTTCAGTTGGAAATTAACATTTATTTTGACCTTCACTTTGTTTGAAATTGGCAATATCCATATGGTGCGATTTATTTTCCTAAAATTGTTTTTTTTTTTCTGTAGGTACTTCTTAAAATCACTCCCAAATACGCTGCCCCATTTATTTGATTTTATAAATATTTTCTTTTTAATGCTGCCCCCTTTATCCTCAACTGTGAAACTCTTTCGATTTGATTTATTGTGTTGCACTTAACTTTCCGCTGCTACCTTGACAAGTGAAAGTTGCATAAATGATAGCTGCGAAAAGTGTAGTTTATCTAGGACAGCGATGGTACTTACTGTGATCCATGGAAGGAACGAGAATAACAAAATTATGGTGATTGATGACGAGCTTTAGTTGTGCAGGCTGTCAAAAAGGAATGGCTTTAAATGCATAAAAACGCAACATTATGCGAAAGTTTAGCTGAAATTTCTTAAAGAACGAACCTTGATGATGGGACTTCAGAGATGGCATTATTTTACAATAGAAAATATCATATGATTGGGGACCGAAAAAAGGTTTGAACTGAAGAAGTTGCCTTCACTTCAATTATAGCTTAAATAGGTATGTTTGAATTTTAAGTTTCCTTGAAAATTGGGAGCTTTCTTCGCCTCCATTGCAGATTTGCATTGACTTGCAGTTCTCTTTAGTGATGTATTATCAAATTACCAAGCGATTATTTCGAATTGAAAGCACTTTTTGATCAGTTATTAGAACAAAATCACAGAGAATTGGAAACTTTTGGTTTTTCATCCACACAGATATTGAGAGTCCGAGCCTTGGATCGGGGTGTGAGTATCTCCCATTATACAGGATGTCCCGTTGGGAAAGTACATTCCTTAATAGGGGGTAGGGGTCCAAGATGAACAAAAATCGTATGTTAAGGGGGGTCCCAAATGCACCCCTTAAGAGTTATGGGGCCTTAAAGTTTTTTGTCACTTAGTCCAGAAAAACAATTCTCACACGCCAATGGTTAATTGTAGAATAAAAAATTTTAATGCGGTTTGAAAGCCAATTGTACGTGCTTTTAGGAAAATATTAAATTGATGGTAAAACTTTGACCCATTGAGGGAAAAATAAACGGTCAAAGTCAAAACTTTTGAAAAAACTTTCAATGTTTTTAATTCCGGAGCCATTTTGGTATGAAATGTGTCCATTTAACACCCAAATATTTTATTTTATTCAAAATTTTGGATGGATTTCCTTTAATTTGGTACCCCATATGTCTAATAAATTTTTTGAAAATGAGATGATAAAATTAAATTAAGACAAGGTGTTCTGGAGATTTTTAAGACCATTCAGTGTCTGTTCTTTTCGTATCTATTATCTTGAATTGAAACTTCAACGCATTACTTGATATTTACAGGCATCAATAGGTTCTAGATAAACTCATGATAAATTTGAATTAAATTCATGAAAAGTCCGAATTAAATTTGAGATAAATTGGAAATAAGTTCAAATTAAAGTTGAGATTAGGATCTAGATAAATTCATGATTTGAGATAAATTCGAGATAAATTTGAGATAAATTTAAGACAAATTTTAAGATAAATATGAGTTAAATTTTAAATAAATATGAGTTAAATTTTAGATAATTATGAGATAAATTTAAGATGAATTCAAAATTTTAAGATAAATTCGTGATAAATTCGATATAAGTTCAAAATAAGTTCGAAAAAAGTTTCAGATAAATTGGAGATAAGTTCAAATTAAAGTTGAGATTAGGTTCAAGATAAATTCTTGATTTGCGATAAATTTAAGAAAACTTCCAGATAAATTTGAGAACGTTTCAAAATAAATTCGAGATAATTTTGATATAAATTTAAGACAAAGTTTGAGATAAATATGAGTTAAATTTGAGAAGATGAATTAAAAATGGACTCCAGATAATTTTAAGATAAATTTGTGATAAATTTGAGAAAAATACTAGTTAAATCTTACATTACTTGATATGTACAAGCCATCCATGCAGTAAAATTTTTCCATCTTCTTTGTCTCATAATAAAGCGCGCTCTTAAGCACTTATCAACCAATAACAGTATCCTTGAAATCAATGTTGCAATGCCAACACTCATTTATGCCACTTCTTTATTGAATTTTTATAATAGCATTAATTGATTGTCTCTCCTCCCTTTGCTCATTGGAATTCTACTTCATCAATTAACAAGCTCCTGCTGGCGATGACAATTAAAATGATGTTGCAATAAAGCAAAAGGATGCTCCTCAGCTGTAGCAAAAAGTGAAAAAAATTTAAAAAGTGAGAAGGATTTCAACTGAATTGCAACATAATGAGTAACTACAAATTAAGTACTTAATGAACCTAATTATCCAGACGAAATGGGTTCAAAAAAGATCCTATCCAAAGCATGTTTTCACAGAAATAATATTTTACCCTAACCGGGAAGACGTACTTTCGAAAGTTTAAGCAATTAAAAACCAATTTTTCACTCAAAATGGACGACAGGTGCACAGGGTTATGGTGTGAGCGAAAGGGGTTTTTCATTTAGCGGGGAGTGTGCTGTGAAAAAACGACTAACGAAAATAATATTCGGTTATGGCGGTTTCTATCCAACCGCCAGCGTTTGTGGTCAGTGCGCAAACTAACTCTCACAGTCACACGCCACACATACACAAACACACACAAAACACATACAAAAGCCCTCAAAATAAACGACGAAACCATTTAAAACTTTAAAGATTTTTTTTTTGTTTTTTTTTTTGTCCACTGCAACAAAACGAAACTTTTTCGTTTTTGACAATTTTCCATCAAAATTAAATGTTGCAACGTGCTCTTTCCGCATCGCCCGGTCGTTCGAGTCGTCGAGGTCAGCCAGCGCCATTTCGCACAGTCCAACTTTCAACGTCCCATATAAGATGGACGGTCTGTAATTTGTAGTTTTTATGTTTTTTGCCAAAACACCTGAGGGAAGGTGCGAAACAGTGCAAATTTCGGTTAAAGTGGTTTGCTTCTAAGCAAACAAAAACTTCTACCAAAAAAAAAAAGGAGGTGGGGTAAAGAAAAACACGCCTTCCCGAAAATGGTCCGAACGGTCAACCAAATGAGCCAACAAGTTACCAAGCGCAGTCCTCAATTTCGGTATTCAACTCCAGCACAAAAAGTGTGTGTCTATAGCCATCACTTTAAATGTTGGTGCGTTCAAATTGTTGACCCTCTTTTGAATAGGCAGAGTGAATTCACATGTGTAGATAAATTGCAGAATAATAAAAGCGAAAATTTTAATTAAAACTAGATAAAGTCAGTGAACGGTATTTTATCCTTTAAGGCCTATGAATAATCATTTTTCCTTTCAGAAATTACTTTCAATTTGGCAAACCTGAAAAGCAAAAAGAACTATTGCCATCAAAACAGGTCGAATCTAGTATTCGAAGAGACTGCAAGGAGTATGGAACCTTACATTGATCTTGATAATGTAGGTCCTTCCTCTATGAAGCCTTTCGTGCTGGAATTTTTTTTAACAACTAAAACAAATTCTATCTCATATATAAAAATTTATCATGGAAAACACAGCATGTCCTGCATATTTCTTCTGCTATCTTTGACACCCAATATATTATAAGGTCTCGTCCTGCATCCATATAAATCCTGAAATCTTTTTCAATTTTGAAGCATAAATCTCGATACCTGTAAAATTGTCCTGAATTATAGAAACTATTTCAATATTGCAATTAGCTCATCAAAAACTATTCGCCTTTGTTTGAGGTATTGTCCCAGTAGACGCGAAGAGGTTAAAGATACCTAAATTTTAGTGATATTTCATAAAATCGATTATCCTACAATACTATGGGCTAACAACAAAGAAACTGTAGTCAGCTTTGATGTCAAATTTTTGTTTTTAAATATGTTACCGTAGATTTTTATCGATTACTGGTCAAAACTGTGACTAATCGATGAATTTCTGTAATATATTCCATACCAATTAATTTTTATTATAATCCGAGATAAATGTTATCTCTAGGAGGTATCGTGGAGCTGAGGTACCAATAAAAGTAAAACAAAATCTGTTAGGCAATGATATTGAGATACCCTGTAAAGTAAAGCACTTTAGGATATGGCCTGTGATAAATCTTAAATACCCCAGTAATTTCCCGCACAATTGTTCAACTGCCGATTTTAATAAGTTCTCATTAAAAAATGCCTACTGTTATTTGATCTAGTACAGAAGTAGAGATAACCGGGCCAATTCAGTCGACGCTCGGTAATTCAAACCTGCAATAAATCGAATCTCTCTATAATTGAAAGTGGTGAAGATCTCCTTGCAAACTCTCTCGTTAATTCAAATACTTGATAATTCGTAATATTTTAAGAGTCCCTCGAGTTTCGAATTAACGAGAAACCCCTGTATCTAAGTTTGATATACAAACTACTTTAATTTAAAGGGAAGCCCGTGCTCCTTACGAACCGAAGAAGACCGGTTCAATTTCGAAGTGTGCTTAAAATTTTTTGCATGGTCCTAATTGTACCATTCTTCTACAGGTTTTCGCCTGCGCGGAGATTTTAGCTCGAACCTTCGGACTGATAACACTGTGCGACAGCAATTTTCGGGCCCAAACCAAACCAATTGCAAATGAAAGTACACATGTGGAATAGTAAAACCTCAACTGGTTTTTGGTCTGGCAGGCTACAATTTTTTTTTACAGTGTATTAAAATTTCGCAATATTGGTCATATACCATACAAAAAAATATGGTAAATCTAGTATAAATATTGATTTTTCTTAAAATTCGTCTGAGAAGACTTTTAATAAAATTCAATGACAAATTTTTTTGTAGAACATTTTAACCCGTTAAACCCCACCGTTATGTGACTATTTAACCCAGTTTTCCAAAAACTGTTCAAAAGCCTTCTTAAACTGGGTATTAAAGGGTTAATATGTTCCACAAAAATATTCCTTGGATAATTTCACTGGGGGTTGTCAAAGACATTGAGCACCTATGGGTTAAACCTACTTGAGAAAAGTGTAACCAAATTTAACTGATGTATTTCATGTATTCTATATCAAATAAAACTCGGAGTTGTTTTTGGTGGAAAAAGAGCTGGGCTCTAAAAAAAGCACCCGTTTCATTAATATAGCTTTTCTCAAGTAGGTTTAACCCATAGGTGCTCAATGTCTTTGACAGCCCCCAGTGAAATTTTCCAAGGAATATTTTTGTGGAACATATTAACCCTTTAATACCCAGTTTAAGAAGGCTTTTGAACAGTTTTTGGAAAACTGGGTTAAATAGTCACATAACGGTGGGGTTTAACGGGTTAAAATATTCTACAAAAAAAATTTGTTATTGAATTTTACTAAAAGTCTTCTCAGACGAATTTTAAGAAAAATCAATATTTATACTAGATTTACCATATTTTTTAGTATGGTATATGACCAATATTGCGAAATTTTAATACACTGTAAAAAAAAATTGTAGCCTGCCAGACCAAAAACCAGTTGAGGTTTTACTATTCCACATGTGTACTTTCATTTGCAATTGGTTTGGTGTGGGCCCGAGCCGATGACCTGAAAATTGTCGCACTGTGTAATCGTACAAACTATCCACTACGCCACGGATATATCAGCAATTATTTTATATTAATGTTTAAGTAAAATTGAACTGTAGACGCCTATCTGACCACGCCAATAGTTAGCCTCTACTCCTCTTTCGTTTTTTCTATGCCTCCCTCTCGCCCTCTCTCTCTCTCTCTCTCTTTCTCTCTCTTTCTCTCTCTCTCTCTTCTGCTGCGTTTTAAATAATTCATTAAAAGCATATTTTCCGTCTCAACTTGTGTAGCAGCTCTACAGGGTATTCAGAGTCTGAACCTCGAGGAAAGAGGCTCTCTTTTGATAGGTGTCTTTACTTAACAGAAACCTACGAAGGGAGGAGTTTTTATTTTTTTATTTTTGAGGTTTTCAACCCCTTCTGAAATGCAAGATATTACATTGTATCACGAGGATACAGCCACGATATAAAGCTTTGTAGAGTAGATGACCCGTTTTCGGGAAACTTAAGAGTGCTGTCCACTTTGAAGTCTTAAATTAAATATTATTCAATGGCTAAAAATCCGCTCCCGCGAAAATATTTATTTGATGCTGAAAATTTTAAAAGGTGGCAATGTTCATGTCATTTAAATAGAATTACGAAGAATATTGAGGTTTTTCTTTTTCGGACCTTAAGATATTCGTTATAAATTTACTTTTCTTTCATTTTCCCTTCAAATTCCAACTAATCACAGCATTTGCCTTGAGCTTCTTTTTTAGGTATTTCAAGCAATTACAATTCTCATTTCTCTTTCGTACTTTCTCTGCCTCCTGCTCACCCTCTCTCTCCTCTCTCTCTCTCACTCTTCCTGCTGCGTTTTCAAAAATTCATTAAAAGCATATTTTCCGTTTCCAAACTGCATTAAGACAGTTACACGCGTTGGTTTTAATGTTTCCAGCTCCTCTTCTTGCCATTTCCTGCTGAATTATTAATTTTGAATTCCCACAGCAGAATTTTTTCCTGGTTTTAAGCTTTAAATAGTTTTTCCACTTTTTTTTTTCTTTTCATTTTCCGCGCCATTTTCTTTTTTTTTTTTTGCGAACATCTCATTTTTTGTCGTTTACAGCAAATTTTGCACTTTTCGCTGTCGCCGTCATTTCACGGTTTTATGGAGAATCCTTGAGGACACTCGGTAGGTAGAAATCGCACTTAGTGAGCATTGCTGGTGGGAATCAAAAAAATTACGAAAATGCATTCCGTTTTCCACTATTGGATCCCAGTATAACATCTTTTTTTTTTCTTTTGCTTTTCCATCAATTGCTTAAACAAGCAAGCTTTCAAATCGAATTCAATTTTGTGAGTTGTCCAATCCTTCGATGACATGCACTTGCAATTCTCAACTGAGCACATTGAATGAGCTTCCAAGAAATGCAACGAAAACAAAAAAAAAAAACCCAAACACATATCCTTTATTCGAAGGCAGCAAAGGAAAATGATATCGTCAATTTTCTCTACAGAGTATACGAAGTCCTTCCGTCAATATTGAGAGACAAAATTTAAACATGCATAAGAGTCAAAGGATAAGCAATTAGTTCTGCTGGTGATTGCATCCGCATGCGACATAACGTGAAGCATGTTGCATGTTGCATGCTAGAACATGCTGCTAAAAGAAGAAGCAGGTACTTATGCTAGAAAGTAATTACACAACACAATATCTGCTGCTAAGCTGGAGACTGTCTTCAGATTGACAAGAGCCCATTTGATTTTCCAACGGACTTCATATGATTTCCAGGAACACATCTTGCTTAAGCGTCCTGTCCATCAGCGGTTGAGTTATTCAATTGTCATTGCCCCTTTGTACACATTTGTATGTCTTCTACTTTACTTAAAATGTCCTTGCATGACTTGAAAAATATGCCATCCTTACCCTGATCATAAAATATCCTTCAAAACAATTTCTCTTCAATAGCCAACAGTCGTTTAAATAACATTTCTCAATGATGTCAACTGGATTTAATGCACACACACACACACGCTCACTCATTGACGTATGATTCATGGATTCTCCTCAATCTTTACGCAAGTCATTTATTTCATTTAAACTTGAGAAAGGATGTGCCATAAAATCCCTGTGCATCGTATTTGTAGACGAATCGAGAGATACTCGTTCGTTTTAAATATAAAAGCGTGTGAGTAAAAATACTTAGGGATGTGGTAAGCTTATATAATATATATCATGTCCTTTACAATGATCGATTTCATTCTCTGGAGTAAGCCTTTGATTTCTGCCGAATTAAAACTATGCAATTAAATAAAACTAAGCCAACGATATGGTACTGTCATTTTGGTTTGATATAAATACCATAATTATATACTCAGGAGACAGCTCAATCCTGTATGGTATTTTCAAATGAGGAGATCCTGATACAGCATATTTAAGATTGTGTGACACAAAGGACTTTAAGACTCTAGCACAAAGCTTTCAAGAGTAAAGAAAACTATGCGACACATTCAAGAGCGAAAGTGAAGCCCTTGGCTTCTATGTGGGCTTAAAAAAAAATTATAATAAAATTTTCTAGCATACTTATGAGCGCCAATATGTAACTCATTTAAGTAATTAAAACTTTTAAGGCCAATACTCTATATATGAGTTCTCCCTTTTGCTTTGAACGACTAAATTTCATTTTCCCTAGCTGCGGCAAGAGTTCCTATTTACTCTTTTTTTCCCTCCAACTCAATTTACTCTTGATGTCCTGAGCGAACGAACGTAGAAAGTTCTTCTTTCGTTCATAAACTAATAAAATTGATGAGCTAAATTGACAATTAGGAAAATTGGTTCAATTTACTTTAAAACGCAAATTTTTGGTTAGTATTTCTTCTCCCATCCTTCTTCTCTTATGTGTCCTGTACATGCAATTATACATGACGTTCGGCTTGCCATTACGATCGAGCAAGCAACATACCGATAAAAGCAATACTTACCTACATACAACATATACTTGAGATTTTATCAATATTCGATGCCATTAATTTTCATGCAGCTTGCCTGCAGAGCACACATGCAGGATAACTACAAGGATGCGTTGTCATCATGTCGTTTTGATAAAGTGCCATAGAAATTGTATTTGTATTTCACATTTGCAAGTGTTTAACCGCACTTGTGGTATGAATAATTTTAATCGTTACTCTGAAGTTCATGGGCGATGAGACAACAGGACAACACTCGTAGAGCGTTCAGGACAGTTTATGGAAATTATTCACAGTTCAACTCAATTGCTTGTAATCTACAAATATTTGCTTGCAATACTCGTAGGTATTCCTCAGCTAGCATTGTTTAACTACTATTGTTGCAAGAGACATACATTCGGAAGGTAAACATTTTATCGTCCTTATTTAGTCACAATTGTGTGACAATGACCTAAGGCTGGTGTTACAGTTCGCTGGACTACTGAGCTCTGTCATTTCACAATTGGAGTTGTTGCACAATTGCTATGTTATGCTCTGCACTACATGAGTCCAACTACATGAATCCTTGCTGAAGAAAATCCTACTTAGATATTCTACCACCTATAATGGTAGGAAAAAGTAGTACATGCACCGAGATCCGAGATGTGGAAGCCGTAGTCATAAATCCTTTGGTATTTTGGCTTGCTCCATGTTCTTTGTTAATTGTATCTGGATATATTTGTCCTGCTTCAAGCATGATTCAAAGCTAGCTAGGTACGCACATGCCGAAAATCAACGGATCTTAGTTAATAGACACAGAGGACGAATCTACTTACTTGCCTGTCCATATGACTATTGACGAGCTTTGCGTAGGCATGAGAACGCTGAAATGTGTTTGCAGTTTTGAATTTTTCGGATTCAAAGCTTCGGTTTTGGCATGGAATTGTGAGGACAAAAGAATTTCAGTTCACAAAAGGAGATTATTCTTGCTTTGTCTAGAAAAATGTGTTCTTCATCTACCAGAAATGTGGCTTTTGAAATTTGTTCATTAATTTTGCTTCACAATGACGGTGGATGGACTGATGTGTGTTGCATTTGAAAAGTATATCCTTGAATCGAAATTAATTACAATCTTAACTACATGAAAATTTTAAACTTTGAAAACAAAATATTTAATTTTCAACTCAAGTATCCTTGCAGCAAATGAAACTTAAAAATAGGGATGTGCCGGATATCCGGTAACTATCCGGTATTCGGCGTATCCGGCTGGTTTTTAGATATCCGGCAAGCCCACCGGATATCATTACTATCCTGGCCGGATACCGATACATACCGCAGACTTTGATTTGTCCATCTTTGAGCTTGGCTTTTTGTTGAACGTGCAAAATAAATGAGAACAGCTGATTATGGTAGAGCTCAAAAGCATATCGATTGCTGATATCGATGTTTTAAAGTCTTTTAATAGATATTGATCGAAATAAATTAAGTCAAATTAACTTAAATTAAATCCTAACAAACTTAGTAGCTTATGGAAAGGATAGACGGTCGTAGTATGAACTTTCGATAATGCTTAAAATTGAAATACATCGATGTTAGTTAGATACTTACAATCAGATTGATGTTTTTTTAATTTTAAGCATTATCCAAGTTTTTATTTGGTTATTATTTTTTTATAAATAATTAATTTAGTTTAATGAAATTTAAAAGCATCGATAATATCAATGGTGAAATCGAATGTTTTCCAGCTCTACACTATACTAATGAATGGCGTTGCCAGAAAATCATTTATTTCGGACAACCTGTTCAATTGTGGCCAGCGAAAGTGCAATTTCATACAGAGAAAAAAAATTTCAAATATCGGCGGATACTATGTATCCGGCTACATATTTTTACGATATCCGATATCCGGTTATCCGGCAAATTCACTATCCGGCACATCCTACTTAAAAAATTTCATTAAGTACTTATAAAAATCGATGGAAAAAATTCGAATGTCCTTTGCTCGGAATTCATTACAAAAATTTTATTATGAAAGTATAAAGCGATTAAATTGCTTTGGGAAAGAAATGGTGTCATCCTTTGTGGCGAGAACAAAAAAGTGTTTAAGCCGATAACGAACTCGTGAAGCTGTCCGATTGTGTGACGAGCGGACATTGTGAAGATTGATTAACATTTTAATTGCATGAAACTATTTAAAGCTCAATAAAGAGCAGAATATGAAGTATTATCCACAAAGTGAATTACAGAAAAATTTAATCAATTTTCCACATGCGCAAGGACGATGAGATAATCTTTTAAATTCATCCGCTGTGATGAGAAAGAAAGCTTTTCGCTCAAGGTTTGGTGGAAAAAAAAAACGTGCAATGAACGGCAATCGATTGAAACAGTATAGGTTCAAGTTTTTGGTAAGCTTTAAGGTGAATCGTTTCTTTGAAAAAAGGACACTCTTTGACCTTGAGAAGACCAAAAGTATTGGACTCCTTTCACTTCTTTATAAATTCATTTTTTCATATTATTGAGCTTTAGATGTAACCGAATAGGACCAAGTTGGTAAGAAATATTGATTTCATTCATGGCCACATCCTGAAGTACTTCAATTGAATGTGCATTTTTACTATGGACATTTTCAAACTCAGATTGGAATGAAATGTCCTGGAAATAATTGGTACTTTTTGCTATCAATTCTTCAAATGGTTATGGTAAATGATGTTGTGTCCTTTTCTAAACTCCTCGCTGTCAATGGGCTTTTTATGGAATCGACAATTATTTCTTCCTCTTCCCTGACTGAATTTCTAAGAAATCCTTCAAACAAGCTCCAGTTAAAAGCCCAGAAATAATCATGATAAGAAAGGGACATCGAAAACATCATTGAAAGTGACAATTAGGGTGAAATTTGTTCTTAAAGTTCCGAGATAAAATGGCGATTGAAACATAATTGCATTTATATCAAATCAGAATTGAATTGAAAGTGAAACAATTTTCAATAAAAGAAAGTTGAAAGTGGGAAAATGATAAGCAAAGAATTTTTAATAATGGGGCTATCTCCAGCTCTGTCAGAAATGAAAAACTTCATATAAAAGAAAGCTTCAGAAATGAATCAGAAATTTTCTGAAGTGTATTTTTTATGAAGTTTTTCATTTCTGGCAAAACTTGAGATAGCCCCAAAGGAAAGCTGAAAGTGGGAAATTGATAAGCATAACAGTGTAAATTATTGAAGAATAGTTGTGCCCATCTGTGGTTATAATTCCATAGCTAGATACGATTTATTATTATTCTATCTAATAATTATCTCAGCTTCCTTAACGTAACCCAGCAAATCCTTTTAAAATATTACCTTCAATTTCTTTTGAAATTTTTTCTTACTTCCTTGTGCTCTGTGCATTTCTTACATACCATACATACATATCTTCTGTCTCGACCGCATCAACTGCTGTTGTAATTCCCTGTAAGCATGCCCGGCATGTCTGAAAATGTTGTCAAATGTTGCCTGGAAATGCATGACATTCATGAGAAGTAATAAATCGTAATAAAATTGGTATGGAATGCTTGCAAAATGTTACCATGCCACGCAAAGCTCATAACTTGCCTCATAAACAACAACAACAACAACAACAAAAAATGGAGTACAATTCTATGAAACGGATGGACATTCCTGCATTGACTTTTGCTCTTATATATTGCTATTTTCAGTTGAGGCGACACGTCGTTCGTTCAGTCGTTCCTTCATTCATTCATTATATTGCCGACATCGGCAATTTATGCGAACTTCTTATTCAGCAATTAAGAGACGAGGCTGCCATTCAAAATGGAGCTGCAGCTCATTCTTGGCATACCACCAGTCCAGCAATCGTGCAAGCGTGCGAAATTAATTCTGCACAACCTAAAATTCCTGTCGTGTGACACACGAAATTGCATCATTATTTTATGGTTCCTTTGGCGAAAGGGTAAAGGGAAGGTCTTGAATGAAATAATTAGACGCAGCAGGATTCGAAGGTCGAACCAAGGATGTCGTGTTTCGGGCATTATTAGTAAAGGTACAACTTAAAAAGGGAAAATTTTACTCCTTCATCATTCTATTACATATATGTAAAGGTACATAAATAATCCCAAAGCTTTAGCCAGCGAACATTTAGAATCGTTTTGAGTCTTATTTCGAAATAGTTATACCTCCGGAAAATTTGTCTTGAAAAATGAGTTTTTTGTTCGGTTTTTAATTATCAGGGCTCGGAAATATATGCATTTATAAATTTAAAGCATACTTTATGGAGTAAAAATTTGTTCAACTCACATAAAGTTAAGATTCAAATAGATTTTTAATTTCAATAAGATTTTTTATGAAGGTAGAAAAGCCGTTTGAAGTTCAACTTCACTAGACTTGTTCGCAAAATGTTGGTAAGATAAGTTTTTCCCCCATAAATGCTTTCAATTTATAAATGCATATATATATCCGAGCCCTGTTAATTATATTCTCGAAATATTGTCGTGATCTGTGTCCACTGTTTCCAGCTTAGGGAAATCTCCCCTAAATAAAGAAGAATTTCCGGTGCATGGGCGAGACTTAGGGCCGTTTTCTCATCTTTTTTATCTGTGAGTTAAATTATCCTGATGATAATTTCATGCAAACTTGATTAATAAGTCAAAGAAAATGAAATTTAATAAGTGGCAGATAGAGCTTCAAAGTAGGATGAGAAAACGGCCCTTAAAGAAGGAAAGTATTAAGATGAATTTTTAAGCATTTAAAAGATTATAAAATCAAATATGATTTTTTTTTTAATATTTATTTTTGTCCTTATTTTAAGATATTCAGGAGGGCAATCGTTGAAGGAACAGTGTTAACGATGTCATGTGTTTAAAAAAAAAGAATTTTTTTTTTTGTTCTGTAAATTTCAGACTCATTTCAGACCCATTTTTCAGGGGCCTCATACTTATATGATTAATAAACAATTGGGACTCATTTGTGTAACACACTTTTTGAGCCTCAACTAGACATTAGAAGTATTTCATACTCATTTCGGACTCGTTTCTCTGAGCTTTATAAATAGGACTCGGATTTTGTTGACTTTTATAAATTTAAAGCATACTTTATGGGGCAAAAATTTGTTCTTACCAACATTTTTCGAACAATTTTAGCGAAGTTGAACTTCAAATCGCTTTTCTAACTTCAAAAAAATTCATATTGAAGTTAAAAATCGATCTGAATCTTAACTTTATGTGAGATGAACAAAATTTGTACTCCATAAAGTATGCTTTAAATTTGTAAAAGTCAACAAAATCCGAGCCCTGCTTATAAACCTAAATATGGTTAATAAACATATTTTCTGAGCCTCATATAAATATTTTATAAATTTCAAACTAATTTTGGACTCATTTTTTTAGTCTTCTTTTCGAACTTTTAAATTAAATCACTCCAAAAATGTTTGCTGGGAACAAACAGAATTATAAAGCTTTATTTGAGAGAGCTTTAGCTTTGTTTTAGGACTCTAACTCATACCAATAGGTGTCTACATTTCTATGATTGTAATTTCAATAGAGAACGCTTTGACTTAACTTGTCTGTGCTTATGTTATTTATTTGAGTAATTTTTTCGAGACTAAAGCGTGGTTGAAAAGGACCTTGTTAATGGTATAATAAGGCGTTTTATTTTCCGACGGATTTCAAGTTTTGTTTGTTGTTCAGTGAGTCGTGGTGGGACCAAATATCTTTCTTCCCAAACTGTTTAAACGGCCTTCACATTCTATCCCTGAACTTGACTTCATGTCAACTTGACTTGAATCGTTTTCATGAGTGCGTTAGCAGGCAATCTCGAAACCAATGCATCGTTGCGGCGTAATACCAACCCACATTGGGCGGTCCCAACTTTTTTTTACCAAAAAAAAAAGCTGTTTTTTTAAATAAAAATAAATATAAAAGAAAGGATTAAACTTTCAAATTAAAAGTTGAACGTATGACTTCGGGGAACAAACAGTGCTGCCTGAAGACTCCAGTTGGCCTGATTTTAATGGCTGCTTTAAAATTTATTGAGATTTATTGTTGTTTTTGGTGTTGTTTGTTGAATGGCATCGCTGGCATCGTTGATCCGCTCTGTCGGTTTTCACCCACATTCAACATTAAGTGCCGCGACGTGATGCCAGAATCGACAATTGATGCATGTCGATCAAAATGTGCTGCATGATGAGGCTCGGAAAATGTAAACGTACGTGCCTTACAGAGTGGTTTTCCTGAGGGCTTAATATGTATTTCAGTTTGTTTTTTTTTTTTTTTTGATGATTACCCAAGCCGAGTTGTACAGAACGAGGTGGCATGCGTAGTCCATTGCAAGAACTTTTAAAAGTCGTTTTTATATTCTTGTTAAGCTTGTATGTTTTTATTTCGGTTAATAGTTTATGAAAATGCGGAGCTCACTTATCGTCATTGGAAAGCGATTGCTGTACTCGTGTTCAAAGTTTTTAAAGGATATTGAATAGTAGATCTTTAAATTCGATACAGAGTGGTCGAAATGTTGTCCATTATTTAAAATATTTGAATCCCGAAGTAAGAAGCCCATTTTTTTGGGGTATTCAACTGTATCCATTTTTTTGTGGTCCTTCAATTCTTATCGCTGAACGTTTGCTATTCCACGTGGTCCTGAGAGTTTCAATGACTTTCGGGCAAGTTGAAACTTTCAATTGGTTGCGTGTCGGTTGTCATCGCTTTAGGCTGCATCATCAAAAGTTTCACTTCAAGTGATGTGCCTAAGCTGTCCTCTTCGCTTAGCGTGAATGGACGTGATTGCGTCTCTAACTTGAACGGGCTTGATTGTTTGATACCCAACATAATGAGCAGCTTCAATCTGTGGGGCTTCTGAGCTTCAGTTCGACTCTCGGCTGATTTACTTTCCCAGCCAGTTCGGGTTACGTGAGCGATTTGGCAGGTTCACACAATTAAGAGTTTGAGAACTTTCCCCCATAGAAGGAAACACATTGACTTTTGTACGTTGAATTTGTGGCAGAAGAGTTCTTACAAAGAATTACTCAGAAAAATATGCAATTATTTTTTTTTTTTTTTTGCTACATCTATTAAGGTCCTTTTCCTGAACGTGTTGATATTCAGTTGAGCATTCTGGGTACTTACTCTTTAATATTGATTACGTCAAACTCATACCAAGAGTAGACAACGTTTTAATAATGTGATTTTCTGTGCGGTTTTCCTGCGAATATCTTGTGCTGTCGTCAATATCATTTTGCCAATAAATTTGATAAACCATAGCAACATATTTTAATTAACTCGATATCAAAGAAGATCTTCTTTAATTGCCTGTTAGCTATAAATTTGAAATTCAATTCATTTAAGAACTATTACGAGTAGGTTGTTTGCTTATGCTCTGTATGAACAATTTATTTACATTCTTTTTTATGCACAGTGTGTGTGTGTGTGTGTGTGCGTGGGACAGTGCTACCGTTCTAAGAATAATGAATTCGCTAAGACGGATTCACAATTCCGCTAAATTCTAGGGAATAAAAGTGTTAAGAAGGCGCTACAAATCGGTGAAAACGAGTTTCCAAAAAAAGCATTTTCAACCCTAACGATATATGAGCCCAATACTGCCTATAATTTAACACTCTGAAGTAAACTTAAGTCAACCAGAAGGGAGAAGAAAATTCCAAAAAATAACATATGCATTTGGGTGTCCCAAAAAAAATTTTTTGGAATTTGATAGTTGCACGTAAGGTTTTCGAAAGCTTATAGGTTAAAATATTTTTGAGCATTTTTTCAGATTTTTTGTTAAAGGCTTAGAGGTAGCTCAGCGGGGATTTTCCCAAAAAGAATTGCTTTTTTATGAAGACAGCTTCATTAGGACTGTTTTTCAATACTTTTAGGCAATAACCAGAAAAAATGTATCATACATAAACTACAAAATATAATGATTTTAAAGGCCATTTAGGCGACATTAATTGAATTTTTTGTTACAACAATTTGGGCGCCAAAAAATGGGGGCCTCATAATTTCTTAATTTTATATGAACACAATTTCGAAGAACACAGAGTCCTCTTAAATATGTTGTAAGAATTAACCATTTTACTTTTGTAGCTCTAAAGCTACGTCCTATTATGTTCCCAAAAATATGATAGAAAAAATTCGTTGCATACTTCCAGGCTTCAATTTGAAATTTTTATTGCTTAATGGGCTCTATGCAGATATGCAGGAAGTATAGAGCTCATTCTTTTGAAGGAAATCAGAGTTGGAATTTCGATGACTGGTCAACAGAAATATAGAAAATGAACGACTAAAATACAACCCTGTGAGTCCAATTGCTTGAAATTAGCGTATGCGTTCAAGTAGCGAAAGTAAGCCAAAGTACTTCTTTGCTTTTTCTACATTTGTTTGGTATAGGAAATTAACTGGCTGCTTTAGAGCGTAGAGCCCTTTTTTTACCCAATAAATATTAAAAAGAGTCAAAATGACGAATTTATCAAGGGCCGAAAATCGATTGCTTACATGATTACATACATGACTAAACTGCTTGGAAAGTTCGCCTTTAATAATTTTTAAAATATTATAATTATCGGCTGTCTATACACAGCTTTATAAGAGCTCACACTAATTTCTCGCATCAAAAAGCCACCGAAGGCGCTTTAAAACTTCATAGCGATGAAATATTGAAATCTTATCGCTGCTGATGCAAAAATAACGCTAGATCTAGGGAGAAAATCATTTCAATGGCAACACTGGCGTATGAGTGTAGGTTGGCTTAATCTGTTGTTTGCTTTAGTTTTCAATGTGATTTATATTTTATTGAAGTTCAATATTCAGTCAAGCGAATACAATTGAATATATGTACATATGTACATACATATTTAAGTAATATCACTTTATCGATTCTCAACTCATCACAGCTCTGCGAAAATGTATACAATAGCTTGAGTAAATAATGCGTTAACAAACATATTGTATTATAGGGCGATTTATTTATTCAATAATAATTTATTTGCCAAAGGAAGGAAACAAATTAATTTTGCATTAAGTTTTCAACTGCAAATAAGCATGAAAACATTAACGAAAAATAATACGATTTTCCATAGAGATGAGAGTGCGGCGGGATTTTTTTGAGCAAGTGACGGAATGAGCGTAACTCACCGTTCTACTGAACTTTCAATTCGAAGAATTTTTTGTTTGGTTTCATTTTCACTGACTTGGAAGAAAGGTGGGTGTATTCATTTTCGGAGTATTCATATTTTTAATTCCGAAGTGGGTCCAAAGTAAGTCCAAAATTTAAAACAAAAACTATGATGTCCAGAGGAAAGGCTGTAATTAAAAGAGCATAATTTTTTATATTTATTTTTGAATATAAGGGGTATTCACAAAGGTGTGTTAAAAGCGTTGGAAAGTCGGAAAATTGTGACTTCTTAAAAAGATTTTAAACTTTTTTTGTATCTTGCACAACTCTTTAAGCAGATAAAATTTTCCGATTTACCGACTTTACTATTTTACGACGACTTTGTGAGTACCCCTATTATAAAAAATACTTAGAAATTTTCAAAAAATTTTATATTTTCTATACAAAATGAGTCCACTTTTAAGGTGCTATTACTTAATATCGATACCTTTTCGGCAAGTAGTGAAGAAACCTTTATGATCTTCAGTGAAGTTTGAGGCCAAAAAAGTGGTCAGGGAAAATTTTGACGGACCAAGTTTTTGTTTTAATAATGTCTTAAAATTAAATTTTAATGAGTTTTGACCCTTTAATGTTTAATTTCCCGCAAAAAAAAACCCTGGTAATAGTGGACATGAGGTATCGCATATTAAAAATTATGAATAAAGGTGCCTGGACACCCAGTATGAGCCCGAAATGAGTACAGAATATAGTGTATGAGTTCTTAAATATTTATAAGATATAATTTTCAGAAAAATTGGTTTAAAATGAGTCGCAAAACGAGTCCAAAATTATTCCGAAATGAGTCAAAAATGATGCCAGCTGAAATGAGGCTGAAACGAGGTCGAAACGAGGCTGAAACGAGGTCGAAACGATGCCAATACGAGGCCAAAGCGAAGCCGAACCAAGGCCAAAACGAAGCCGAAAGGAGAAGAATTTTCTAGAGTGTTTTCTTTGAAAAAATTCGGAAATTTTTTTCGCAGAATATTTCGAATCACACTTAACATTTCAACACCTAGAAAATCCAATATCTTATAAGGACACCTCTTAAGCACAGCTAGCATTTCCTTCAAGATATTCCATGTTCATCTTTTTATCAAAAATTTAGCCACTAGCTCGACCGATCCGAATGAAATGAGAGTTCTGTAGAAAAAGAAGTGAGTCCATGAGTGAGTGAGTGAGTGAGCGAGCAAGTGATTGCTCACGTGCACATCTCTGATTCCCAAAATCAATTATGAGTAAAAGACAACAACAAAAAATCATATGAAAAGTCGAACAGAAACTAATAGAAATTAAATACAAAGCAGTTATTATTCATGCTTTTACGTTTATTTTTGTATTCGCAACTTTCCGCCGGACTAGACACGTGCCCTGAATCCAATAGCATCAATTCCACACGCAAATGTATTCACGGAATCAATTTTTCGGCTCATAAAATATTTATAATTTTCCGAACTTTCATCCTTAATGCTGCCAGTGACCTTTTCCGATGAATAGTCATTCAAATGTATACAAACAAAGAAATTATATAAAATATATTTTCAAAAATCAATCAACTCGAAGAGAGGATTTAGTGCAACTATTGATCGCCTTGAATATGGTGGTTTTTTTTTTTGAGGACGAAGTTTATTGCATACCTATTTAAGCGGAAGTACACTTAACTGCGCCGTAGTATAAAAGGTAGGAGCCTCCCATTTTCTCCTTCTAAGGCAGTTCGGTTCTTCCTCCGACAATTCCAGCAATACCTGAACCCACAAGAAACCTCCCCTTGGAGCTTTCAGTAGAATGATAATTAAGTTTGTTAAATTCAGCTATAAAACTTTTTGAAGCCCCCTCCACAATTTGAATTCAATATGAGATTTTCATTTGAAATGTTTTATTTTCCATTCTCATGAATATTTTACAAATGATTTCAATACAATACCTTGAAAAAGTTTCTGATTCTCGAACTACCCTGCAGGAAATGTCAATAGTGAATCTATACCCTTTGTCTACTGACTGCGTCAACAGTACTACTGACCAGTTATAACGTCGCAATGATTTTCGCTATAGACATTTAACATTGAGTTGTCATTGAATGTCAACAGTAGACCGAAAAACTATTGACGAACTATTGAAATCGGTACTATTATGTAGACAAAAGGAGTACTCTTTTGCTTTATAAGGAGACACGTTGTTGACATGGTCAATATAGTACAGTACAGTTTAGTTTCTCTAATTACACCGCCTATAAATACTATTGACGTTGGAACTAGTTCTATTGTCTATATTGACGTCAATATAGACATGGGGCCATATGGCGACAGGCTTCCTGCAGGGTAGTTTTATCAATATACAAATATGTATTTTCTAGGGTTGCGACGAATACTCACCTTCGCGAATATTCGCTCAGTATTAAGAAATAAAAAGTATTACAATAATGAACTTAAAAAGTAAGTTAAATTTAATTCCTAAGTAAGTACAAAAATATATCTTTATTGATGGACTGGAAATATTCCCGAAGAAGGAAAAGTCCTCTCGGCTTTCACGCTTTTGGGTGGTACTCAAACATTTTAATATTTTTCAGCACTGATTAGGGATTCAAAAGTCAGAATATTAAAGAACAATGCTTCAAATTAACACTCGTTGCAACACTATTTACATATGTAAATATGAGTATGTTTTGCGCAAGAAAAACTTTAACTAATTTTTTTTTTTTTATATTGTTTTATTTTTGTTTTTGAAACATATGCGAACGGCCTTGAGTGTACGAGTTTAATTACAGCTGCACGCGGTGATATTTAATTACATCGAAAAGTCTTCTTCATTAGTTGGAACTTTGTGGTTTTAATTATGCAAACTAACAGAAAAGTATTGAATTACAATTTCATTTAGAAGGCTCACAAAATTCTCTACCTTTCACGCCCATTTTTCTATGAATTTATGTTCCAATTTACTCATCATTCGAGCCTCGTAACCCCACACAAGTTTATTTTCAAAGTATTTTGGAGAAGAGGACAGCCCCTCGCAAGTCGAAAATCACTTTGGGAAGGGCTTAGAGCAGTGATGTCCATGCCTTTGCATTGACTTTCATACATCTGTGTGTGAATGCACTGTCGACTTCGCTGTGAGTTACCCTGATTTACATTGACGAAGTTCGTTTCAAACACACACGAACGCAGCCGACCGTTGTTCACAAGGATTGGTATACGCTGTGCTTAGGCCGAATTTTGTCTCTCAAAAGCATGTTGGGAAATGGAAATTTGGACATCACTGGATTAAGAGCATTACAAAATTGTTCCTATATCGATTGTGAAAACTTTTTTATACGAGTATGCCCTTATGGTTCTTGGCATTTGGAACGGAATTTCGTACTGCCATGATGGGTTTATTGTGCTCACCCCAATGTTGCCTTAATTGACTATTGATAGTTTTAAGGCATTCCAAAATTTATAGGGGGCGATGTTCGTCTCCCCAAAGTGGAGGTGGAGCCACATGGCTCGCTAGAGACGGGCAGTCTCAGACAAAGTAATCTTTATAAGACCATTTTGTTGGGAGTGATGAATCTTTTGGCTTGCCTTTGACCTTTTGATTTGATCCATGAAGTGTTGAAATACTTTTCCTCCTAACTCCGAAGATGTTCTGTAGTGTTTGGTTTTTAAACCATACCGAAAGGTTAGGGCCGGATGAGGTGTCCTTAAGCTCTCCGTTTCGCGAGGCAATCAGATTTTTCTTTCCCTTCATGCTCCTCGTATCCTGGAATCCACCACAATGTCACGCTATTGTGGTTCCCGACTTCGTTTAAGAGACCGAGGCATTTACCTACTAGTCCGGATGTAATATCCATAGCTCGAAGGGCTAGTAAGGCAGCTTGTGAGACAGGATATGGATTCTAATCTGTTTTGTCTTCCTCCTAAGACATTCACGAATGCAAATTTGATGGTAAATATATACCCTAACTCAATAACGGTACCATTAAGACTAGTGGTCCAAAACCAAAAAAATAGAGCTCTTGACATAAGCTATCCCATATTGAAATCATGCAGAAAATTCCGTGGACACCCTATATATAATTATGCGATCAATTTTTATAATGCCAATGAAAGGAAAAATTTTATAAATTTTCTTTAAAAATATGTGTTTAGTTTTAAAGGTTCGAGAATCTTTTTTCCTTGACCGATCTCATAATAATGCGAAATAAAGTCTTGCAGGGATTATTTTTGACTTATTTTTGGGATAATTTGTTCAATCAGATTACTTTTTCTTGAGTTCTAGTCGAAAAAGCTGCAAAACATCCTTTAAAAAACAATGTTCGAAAATCAATTTTTTAAGAACCCCCTCCAGAAAGATGTTTTAAAATATATTTTTCGTGTTAAGATCACCAAAGTTCATACCCTGTAGAAGATTGGAGTACTCCAGGGTATGGTCTAAGAGTACTCGTAAATGCCCCAGTACTACTCGCCATTTATTTCCGCCACAATGCATTCAACTGATTTAGATGTCTTAAAAAAATAATTAAGCGTTCGTAAACTAGTGTTATTTCTGTACATAAGAACTTTTTATGTTCTACCATGAATGATTATGCCCAAGTACGCACGAACGCAACTCACCTTCGACACAAAGTATATCAGTTTCAAAAATATTTTTACAATTAAGTAAATAATATAATAATATATAAATGTAATAGTACCTAATAAATTTTCGACAAAACTAAGAAGTGAAATTTTGAATAATAAATTTATGAAAATATTCACCCTCGGCAAGTCTAATTCATTACGATTTTTTCCTTATTACCGCAAATATGAACTCGCAGTTGACCATCATTTACCACTCAAAGTAGTCGGACGAAAGTTTTAATGCAGATTTCATATCAGTTTATGGCCAAAAAGCCCACAAAACAGTGTGAAGCCCAAAGCGAAAAATATGGTGAAACACATGCAAATTAAATCGCACGCACACACACACACACACACACAGGCGGACAAAGCCATAGGCAAACAAATGTCGGAACGATGGAAGCGATGCCATTTTGTACGGTGACCACAATTCGAATTTAACCGCAAATAAACGCAATAAATTCGAGGCTCGCAATTCGATTTCGTTTGCTCTTCCGCTTGTTCCGGAAAAAAAAAACAATGCGGGGAAAAATTCTATGGAAACTATAGCCACTTCTCGTTTCGACCCCGCTGTGTCGCATTGTCATTGTTTGGCTTTAGGTTTTTTTTTTTTTGCTTTTACTGAAATTTATTTTGTACTCGCGATACGTGCAAATGTATGAACCTATTACGATGCTCTAATTGCGAGGGGTTTTTTGTTTTATCTAGAATGAAGGAACCCAAGCGAAAGGTCGAAGTGAAAATGGCGCGGTGTACATACTGCAGGTGCGGATTATCGCAGATAAATTTAGCTTGGATAGCAACGGAGCTTAAAACTTACGGTACAGCGTTTGTTGATGGGAACAACCGAACTAGTGGAGTTTCAATTTTCGAATTATCGGAAGTAGTGAACATTTTACTTAAAATTAAAAAAGATCAAGACAGAAAGAGTCGTCCGATTTAATGAATAGTCGCTACAGCGAGATTCGGATTTAAAGAGCATTCAATTTCTTTCCATTTAATACCTTATAACCAGGGCCCACATCTTATTGAAAATTAATATGCCTGAGGGTATGCTTCATAAATTTCAATAAATGCATTTCTCAACACGATCATGTAATTTTTTGACGCTATGTAGTTTTGTTATTATAAGTAATTCTTTTAAAAACACTTTTTGAAGCCCTATTTTTAGTTTGATTTACTTTGGGAGGCATTTTAGTATAAAAAAAGGTCCTATTAGCACATGATTTTCTAATTCTTTTCCAAATCTGCAGTCGATTTCCTTTAAAACCGTAGTACATATGTTATACCTTATTTGCGGTTTCACCATCGAAAACATCAGACTTAAAAACGTTTTTTATTTTTTGAAAAGAATTAGAAAATCATGTGCTAATAGGACCTTTTTCATACTAAAATGGCTCCCAAAGTACAAAAAAATTTGAAAGTTTTTCGGAATTTTTGACTTTGACCGTTTATTTCTCCCTCAATGCGTCAAATTTTTACCATCATTTTAATTTTTCCTAAAAGTCCATACAATTGGCTTTCAAACGGTATTCAATTTTTTTTTTCTACAATTAACCATCATCGTGGGAGAATTTTTTATCTATACTTACTGTCTAAAAATTTTAAGGCGCTATAACCAGGGCTCAGATTTTGTTGACTTTTACAAATTTAAAGCATACTTTAAGGAGTAAAATTTTTATTTAACTCACACAAAGTTACGACTCAAGTCGATTTTTAACTTCAATATACATTTTTTTTGAAATAAGACAAGCGGTTTGAATTTCAACTTCGCTAAACTTTTTCGTAAAATGTTAGTTAGAAAAATTTTTGCTCCTTTAAGTATGCTTCAAATTTATAAAAATCAACAAAATCCGAGCCCTGGCTATAACTCCTCAGGGTTACGATTTAGAGGTCCCCTCTTCTAAAATTTTTTGTTCACAATGACCCCCTCGACCAACCCTATAAAGAAAAGCACTTGAGTACGGAACACCCTGTATAAACACGTGAGAAAAAACATAAAAATTGAGCAAGTGGTCGTGTTGGGCGGCTCTGTGTTAACCCAAGCCTTATGAAGATAGCTCCATTCCTTCGACATCAAAGCTGTATACGAACAGAGATCGACTGAGAGACGGACAAAAATATATCAGATCTCCTGTTCAATGTGATTATTTCTTATCTGCAATATAGCGAGTCTTTGCATTATTTTCATAAGCTCAAATCGAATTCACCCTCGGCAATTATATCGGGTAAAGCACCAATTATTTATTAAAAACGATCGCTTAAATAATTTTATTTCATCCCTTTTCGTAAGCCCCTCATTGAGTACAGAATAACACCGCATGAGTTGCATGGAGGTATGCATGTTTTTATTTCAAATTCTTCGAATTTCCAACAGAAATGTGAATACTGCTAAAATAATATGGAAAATAATGAAAATTCTTAGAAAAGCTAGGTTCGATAGCTGTGCGCAGTGTGCCATTTTATTTTTCTTTTCGATTTCAAAATTCAATCGATTGTTTCATAGCTTTTGCACCCCATCGTTTAGTCCATGTTTTTTAATTCCAATGCTTACGCTTCTGTGACCCATGAGGTCCCTCATTTTATCTTTTCAATTCCCCTTTTCCCAAAAACGTGTACTATTTTACATTTGAAATTGTTATGTGAGAAATTCTTTCCATACAAAAGGGTCTTCCCGGTTGAGCAAAGGCATGTGCCACCCTGAAAGGAATTTTTAAATTTTGTTGATTTTTCGATAGGTTTCATCTAAAAATACTGTGGAGACCACTTTTTAGATTTTAATTTTGAATAGTCCTTGAGATATCCTTGAAAGTCCTTTTTTATTAAGGCTTTTTTCAAAATTTTATATCTCAACAACCAATTAAGATAGAGAGACGATCTAAACAGATTCTGTTAGACAATAAAACAAGGAAGCTAAAAAAATTTTGTTTTAATTTTACACTGAGAAATTTTTTTTCACAAAACTAAAAAGAAAAGTTTAAGTATTTATTTCAGTGTATTCCAATTTTGACGCAACTTTTATATTTTTTTGAAAAATAGCTCCTAGTATTTACTTTAATTTAAAAGAAACAAGTATTCCAATCGGATGGCGGAACAGTGTCATATTTACAAAAATGCAAGGGTACATTAATACTCTCAGTGTTGATCCCATACAAAAGGCATCACTCATACGACATGTATGCGGATTATCGAATATATAATTAACGTCCTACATGTCGTATGAGTGATGCCTTTTGTATGGGATCAACACTGAGAGTATTAATGTACCCTTGCATTTTTGTAAATATGACACTGTTCCGCCATCCGATTGGAATACTTGTTTCTTTTAAATTAAAGTAAATACTAGGAGCTATTTTTCAAAAAAATATAAAAGTTGCGTCAAAATTGGAATACACTGAAATAAATACTTAAACTTTTCTTTTTAGTTTTGTGAAAAAAAATTTCTCAGTGTAAAATTAAAACAAAATTTTTTTAGCTTCCTTGTTTTATTGTCTAACAGAATCTGTTTAGATCGTCTCTCTATCTTAATTGGTTGTTGAGATATAAAATTTTGAAAAAAGCCTTAATAAAAAAGGACTTTCAAGGATATCTCAAGGACTATTCAAAATTAAAATCTAAAAAGTGGTCTCCACAGTATTTTTAGATGAAACCTATCGAAAAATCAACAAAACTTAAAAATTCCTTTCAGGGTGGCACAACCCGTCAGACCCTTTACTGCGCTCACTTCAGTCGAAATCGGCAATGGGGATGAAGCCTTCTGCCTTAAAGGCCAATTTTCAGTTATTTATTTTCGTTTAAAGACTTCCGGAGGGTGTTTTTCTGGTAATTGCTTCAATTATAAAAATTTTTCGTAACCATTATTATTTTTTAAAAGCCATCATTAGGAGTTTTCATTAAAATTGTTATAGCAAACAGTCACGAGTAGACACGCTGCGACTTCGTGAACGTTAAATTGTGATAGGCAATAAATTCACTTCCTGTTCAGGTGCAGGCAAAAGCTCGACCCTCTGTTAATGAATAATGGTCATATATAGGTTTAAGCAATTTCAAATACAACTTTTCACCTGCACATTCGAAAGCGTGTGTTTTCCCCCATAACCTTGTTAAGCAACTTGGCCGCGGTACCCCAGCGGGAAATGTCCCGCTGACATCCCCGATGATGTCCTAGTGACTTCGGAGCCGGAATGCATGCTATTTCCGGTGACACTTTTTATGATATTTACACAGGAGCTGACAGGGACTTCAGCGGTGACATTATCACCGGAAGATTAGAAAATGTCACTGGTGAGCCCTCATATAGCATTGGCACACCATTGTCATAGGGGGTGCAATGGCGAAAAAAGCATTTGAGAGCAGCACATTGCTCTTTTCTCTCTAAATGTCAGCTTGATAAATCTCTTCTTTGCTCTCTCTTTGAATATTTCTATTCTTAAAAATATATTTTTAACAATTTTTGTTCGCCTCAGCCAGAGATCGAACCCGCGATCTTCGGATTCTGAGTCGAGCACTCATCATCTACGCCACTTCATGCTAACGTTCAAATGACGCTAAAACCTTATTTAAATTTCAGTAGCCAATGAGAGTCAAGCACATGAGCAGCATCCCTCCACGATGACATATCCTCCAAGATGTCACACATGACAATGTCACCTTGTATATGTCATCGATGAAATCACTGATGACATTGTCATGCAGGAGATAATTTTCCGGTGGGACGTCACGATGGAAAGAACACCAATACACATTTAATGAATTATCCTGGCGCATCGTGGCCACGCCGCTTTAGTGTTGAACTCATATAAGCAGTGAAAAGCAATTGTTTGCATGATAAAAATAGAGATAGAGATAGAGATAGAGATAGAGATAGAGATAGAGATAGAGATAGAGATAGAGATAGAGATAGAGATAGAGATAGAGATAGAGATAGAGATAGAGATAGAGATAGAGATAGAGATAGAGATAGAGATAGAGATAGAGATAGAGATAGAGATAGAGATAGAGATAGAGATAGAGATAGAGATAGAGATAGAGATAGAGATAGAGATAGAGATAGAGATAAAAATAAAGATAAAGATAAAGATAGAAATAGAAATAGAAATAGAGATAGAGTAAGAGATTAGAGTTAGAGTTAGAGCTAGAGTAGAGCTAGAGCTAGAGCTAGAGTTAGAGTTAGAGTTAGAGTAGAGTCAGAGTTCGAGTTCGAGTTCGAGTTAGAATTAGAGTTAGAGTTAGAGTTAGAGTTAGAGTTAGAGTTAGAGTTAGAGTTAGAGTTAGAGTTAGAGTTAGAGTTAGAGTTAGAGTTAGAGTTAGAGTTAGAGTTAGAGTTAGAGTTAGAGTTAGAGTTAGAGTTAGAGTTAGAGATAGAGATAGAGATAGAGATAGAGATAGAGATAGAGATAGAGATAGAGATAGAGATAGAGATAGAGATAGAGATAGAGATAGAGATAGAGATAGAGATAGAGATAGAGATAGAGATAGAGATAGAGATAGAGATAGAGATAGAGATAGAGATAGAGATAGAGATAGAGATAGAGATAGAGATAGAGATAGAGATAGAGATAGATGTAGAGATAGAGATAGAGGTACAGATAGAGATAGAGATAAAGATAGAGATAGAGATACAGATGCAGAATAGTTTTCTATTTGCCATAACATCTAAAAAAACGATTTAGAAACTATTACGATAAAGTGATCATTTTCTGCGTTCTTAATGGAAGCTATGAATAATCCAAAAAAAAATTAATAATTGCAGAAGCAATATGCACTTAGGGAGCTTTTCGATTTAGCCATCTCATAATTATTTTTTCCCATCTTCCTGTCGCCGGATTATATTCCCAGGTTGCTAGGAACTAATTAACAGGCCAGCAACATTTACCTTCATCATTCTCCACAGTGCTTCTGTTTCTGTCTGCTTAATCGTCATGAGTCATAAGTTGCAATTACACTTCGCCAGCAGTATGCTTGCTGCTGCTGCACATAAATTGCAAAATGATTACCCTAGAAGTAAAGCCTGATGAGCGGATTTTAACATGCATGAAAGAGAAAATAAAATGGACTTTGGGAGAGGCTTACTCACTAACTCATCGCACGTAATTTGAATCTGCAATTAAAGCACAAATTACGACCATGATTGCAACCTTAGCACTGAACCCATCAGAGTCGTTGAAAGCCCCAACGAGTACATGCAATAATTTCAAAACTCTCCACGTTTATGTAGAAGCTGAAGACTGCATGAATTCACCTTCATTCGGATTCGCTACTATTTATTATTATTATAAGTCAAGCCAACAAAATAATTTTTCCACACACGTGGACAATAATATTTAAGCTTTCCGTTCTTTGAATAGAATCTTGTCTATCCCGCTAAGGATAATGATTATCTCTGAGCAACTCTTTAGCTCCTAGCTTTCGTCTAAGCTCTCATTAAATGCGATTGAAACGAAGAGGAAATTACTAAAATCCATTTCAAGGCGAAATTCTTTCGATATCAAAATCAAAATTCCAGCCAAAAATTATTGGCAGGTTTCTTTGGCATTTGACACACGACATTGACAAGGATTTTTCGCCATCATCATTGCTGTCATTTCAAATTTGGCACATTTCTCTATTTGGTTCAAGCAAGGCCATCCAACAAAATTTAGCAGATTTGCTTTCAATAGAGTCAAGGGCAAATTCTTAGTGTCCATGAATGAAAAGGAAAATAAAATTTCACCTTATCACGTGTCAGAGGCGTTGTTCCTTTTCATTAGTGCAATGGCAAAACAGTAATAATGTTATTATATAAAAGGACTTGCCATCATTGTGATGTTTACAAAACGAAACCTCTCTTTATACAAGTAAAGTACTTTTCCTTTCAAATTGTATCATGCTATTATTCTTGTACTTTTGGCAAATTGACTGTTGTAACTCGATACTATTAAGAATATTTAGCTCTGTCGACGCACTTCATTTCATTGTACTTATATGAGCGACATAAAATAAACTTTCTTATGGAACCTTCACAAAGTCATCTCTATCTATATTAAAAGAGATTTCTTTTCACAGAAATGTCAGACGACATCGCTCTGACACTCATGTATGTATGTACGTTATAATATTTTATGTGCTTGTGTGATATCATTGCCGTTTCTGGTCACTGCATCCATGTCAATTTAATAAAATTTACTGACGTCTTAACATTATGACAACATAGTCTTATTCCTTTTATATGTATGTATGGTATTATATAAAAATGACCTTTCACATTATATCAGTCATTTGAAGGACATTTTACACGTACCACTTAAATGTATCATGTTTCAAAAATAGAAATAGCTCTGCACGAAATATGAAGCATTACATGACATAAATTTTCCTCGATATCATCTTTAGATGACTAAAACATTGATACTACTTCATCCTAGTTGAAATGTTCCTTTCGTTTATAGCATTTCAATCTATGTATGTACCGCCACTCTAAAACCAAGAATTAATACAAAACATCTTGGCTTCGAAAGACATTTTCACACATTGTCAACTATCATTTAAATATTTGATTAGATTTTCGGATTTGAGAAGAAATAGTTATGTCAAACCGACATGAAGAATGCCTGTTCTCCAAAAGCGCATGTTGATTTAATTTGGTTCCATATGTTAGCATGTGTTGAATATTTGCAAAAATTTTCTGCTCCTCTTTAACATCATAGTAAAATGTTTTAGAAATATTTCCAACAAAGTCATACAAAATATTAAGTCCCAAGACAGTTCTGTGGAAGTTCAAAACATGTGCGTGCTCACCAAAGAATAATGTGTGTTAAACTCACGTCACACCGTAGTCGTTGTCTTATAAGCCAAGGATGTTTACAAGTAGGTCAATGATAAACTATTAATAAGAATAAAAATCTCAAATAGAGAAGTTTAAAGATTTTATTGAATTATTATGGTATAAAAGTGAAAATAAAGAAATTTCATCGATTTTTTTGGGACTCTAAATCCCTTTGGGTGCTTAAAGAGAAATTTCTCTTAATAAAACTGAAGTATAATTTTTTTTTCCCTCCCGAAAACTTTCACACAAAATATTTGAGTAATTTTAACTAATTCGATCATGTGTAACCAACGCCTAAAGTGTGTCGTATGCGTGATGTCTCTCTGCATGCGCTTATCAAACACACTCATACGACGGGATAGACGGAAAGCGACTATGAAAGTCATTTAGATTGTGTTTGCTTTTAATTTCGTTTTCTTTTAATGTGGCCTATAATTTGTAACTGGCTTTTTTATTTCACTTACTTTGCTACACGCTTTCGCTGCAATTACGAATAATTACGCAGTTCCGCATTTTTCCGTATTTTCCAAGCTTTTAATTTTCATAATTAGCGAGCGTTATCGCCGCAGTTGCTGTCATTTTCATTATACCTTATATTTAGAGCTTTTCAATTTAAGTTTTAAAAACATGAAATAATCTTGAAACATTTTGCTACAAAAAAGAACATCATAAATTCAATTTCTTAGACGACTGTGCTGGGCTTTGAGCATCATAATGCTACTTAACTGCATTTTAGAGAAATTTTTGTGCAACAAAGAGAAAAAGCTTGAATTTTCTAAGAATTCTTTGTCCCAATCAGAGCCTGCACAACTCATTTAACCCTTTTCCGTTTCGCATTCCTCCTTCATTAATTGATTTTACTGCGCTCGGGAGCTTTATTAAGACTTTCAAATTCCATTAATTGTCGCAGGGCTTCATAGGCTTCATAGTACAATATAACATATATGGGCCTACATGCACAAGATGTTATTATTACCTATGTGCTTATAACCGGATGGCATATATACCTGCTTAAGCCATACTGTACATTGAACTTGTGGAAATTTTCTAGGCATTTTGTTGAGAACGAATTTGAATAAAATACCCATTATTTTAGGGTCTTCTGTGAAAAAAACACTTATCAAAATATTCCAACACTGAAACATCCCACATTGATGCATCTAACTTCTCCAAACCAATGCTTCTGATGGACTCAGATGGATTCTTTGGTCGAGTGCTTTATGATCATTTCAATAGAAGTTTTCTATTTAATTTATATAAAATCCTTTTACTTAAAACGTCTGGCAAGTGATATTATAGAGAAGTGAGATCCTTTTTTTTTAAAGTTGCGAAAAGCTTTGGCCTTTACTATCTTGTATAATTGTAAGAAAAAATTCCTTTGCCGTTTGAAAACAAAAACCAAAGAATTTATCAGATGCAACTATGCCCTTAGGGTCTCAGAGAACAACTGAGCTCTTTTTGAAAGTTTTATTTTTCTATTTTCGTCTTACATTTTTGAGTACATTTTACGACTTCGAGTTCAGCAACGATTTTTGAGTGATTTTACATTTTATTTTGAGATTTTATTTTTAGTCTTAAATAGTTGGGTTGCCATCGTAGACAAGCTCCTTCAATAAAATTCTAGCAATAAGTTTTCAAAGAAAATCTCATTAAATTGAAACACTTATTCGCGCTTCGTTGTATTTTCCTGTCCATCGTGAATTATTCCCGGGAAGAAATTCGAAGAGACAACAACCTTCCCTCCACAAGTTTAGGTTACCATAGAACGTAGGCTTAAGTGATTAATTAGTGTCCTATTTTTAGAATATTTTATAACTTAATACCATAGCAATAATGAAAAGTTCCGAACATTATTGTCCTCTTTCATAGTTTCTTCTCATGATAATAGTTGAACCTTCCTCCTCCTTAAAAGGAATCGAAGATGATTTCTCGTAGCTTGTGGTATTTTTGGTTTATTTTTATGCTCCTTGAAATAAAATCAAAATGCTACTTTAATTGCTTTTAAGTGGGCAATTGGGTCGAAAAATCGAGAAAGTTTCATTTCATTCCTATTTTCAAAAAATTTTCAACTTGAGCGAACATGGTCTGCAAAGTCCACTCATAAGAAATGGGAAAAAGTTGAAGACTGTAGCCGCAATTAACTCATAAATGCATGGCCGGAACGTTGAAGGTTATGCTGAGAATGTTTCAGCCACCATGTTGACATGACCACCACCATTGCTCTTTTGGACTTAAAACATCGCAGCAACATTTCGAGTTTCCTTTGAGTGCATTAATTTCAAGTTGTTTCGAGGTTGGCTTTAACTTTACGAAGCGTCTCTTCAAAATGAAATTCGCCAAACTATTTTCAATCAAGCTTCTCATGCTTCAACAAGCTTCGAATTAAATAAGTGCTTTTCAAGGACCTCCAAAAATTATTGTGCGAGCACATAATTGGCTTTCTCGTTGAATGGCCAATATCACGCCTCTTCACGGACGAAATACTACTTGATGGTTTCAATTTTCTTTAAAGAGAAGCCATAGAGATTCCAAACTTCATATGAAATCCTTGAGATGTTTTAAAATCAATTAAAAATTTTTCCTCGAAACTTGTAAGAGAAACCAATTTTTATATCAATTTTATCAATTACGTACGTTAAGTTCAAAGAGAACTCGTCTTATACGACTTTGAAAAGATGTTTTGCTTTATATATTGTAAGACTCTTCTTCCTTGGCATAACAGTCCTTGAAGGACCTAAGCCATATATTTTTTTACATACGTGGCAGTAAATTTCAAATGGCTGTAAATTTGATTCTGAGAACATAGGTTCCTTGCGCTTTTTAAATAAATACACGCTCATTCTAACAATATGCACATTAAAACGGGTTACTCTCTTCCTTATTGGAATATTAAGTGGGAATATCCTTTTAGAATTGACTGATAATTCCAATAGAAATTAAATGAATATTTAATTTCTTCAAATGGACGTGACTTCCTTTTCAAAGTAATCTTCATTTAGTTCTCCACATTTCTTGCGACGGAGCTGATGTTTGTTCATCCACTCTTTGAAGTAATCTTATGCAAAACACATGAAAAGCACCTTATTTAAGGAGATAACTTTCAAATCAGCTCCAAATTTTCCCCCAAGAAGCTTTTCCAGCCCAGAAGAAGCAAAAAATCGGTAGTAGAAGCCTGAGATACCATCGAGGATAAGCGTATAACTCATCTAGTTAGAAGGGATTTATATAACTTATCGCAATGGCGGAGTCATTCAGTCTAATGCAATATTATTTCATTTATCTTAATTTTACTTTATTTTATTAATATTTATTTTTTATTTTATTTTAAAATTTTGTTGTAATTAACTTCATTTGCAAGCAAGCACGCAAGAGAAAATGTGTGCATTCGAAATGAGAATTCTTTTTAAATCGAATTTACGTCATTTTTTATTTTACGAAACAAAAGAAATTTTCTACCAATAAACGTTAGAAAACTCACTCACACGGCATTGATCACAGAATTGAATATGTCTCTCCTCTTCATTTAATAGTCTTAAACGGGATATGGTAGGATCTTCGGGAAGGATTTTATTCACCATAACACTTACTATAGTCTTTCTCGTTCCGCTTGATGGGTTTTTGAATAAAAAATAACCTTTTATCAACCGTTAAAGTTCATTATGTCCCAAGATCAAAACTGAAGGAACTAGAGATGTATTGGATATCCGATTAATGGAGGTACTAGAGTACCTGACCATATTTTAGTTGTCCATTTAGTTAGCCAAATTACTCTTCTACTCAGCAGGTAGTCTTAAGAGAATTAATAAGTTTACTATCATATTCCACGGACTTCTTTCTCCTCAGGAGAAAATCGTGTGAAAATATTCTCTGAATATCAAGTTATCGCTTCTCCCTTCTTCTCGCTTGCTCTCACACCCTCACTCTCAGCCACTCCCACTTACCCACACCCTGGCTTCCTTCCTTACCGCTATAATTAGGAAATGCATCTGACAGTAAATTTCAAAAACTATATCATTTATTAGTAAGACCAGACGTATACGTAATGTTGCGGCCCACAAATTTCCCAGTTGTAAAAATATTCATGAAAGATGCATGAATCATGCCTCCTAAGGGTGCTTTGCATGCATGCCAAACTTCCATGCCTATTCATTTTCTTTTTCTTAAGGCTTGTCATAGGAAATCATGCATAGACGAAAAATGTTTATCAATGCTTGGGAACCCATGAAATATGTGTTCCCTACTATGCATGATTCAACAATGCTTGAGAACACATGAAACATGTGTTCCCTACCACGAATGGTTCAACAATGTTATTTTGTTTTTTAAAAATGAAATAAAATTATAAAAAAAATTTTATTTGTAATGTTTTGTTTTTTTTTCTTATTTTAGCTTTTTTTTCTTATTTTGCTTTTTTTCTTTATTTATAAACTTTGTACTTTTCTAACTTTTTTTATTTTGTTCGTCTCGTCCGAGAATCGAACCACGACCGCTCGGTTGGTAATTCGGTGTCTTTACCATTACACTGTATAGGCAAATTTGAATTTTGTTGTCAAAACGCTAACTTGAGTTTTTTGTTGATCAAGTTTGCTTTGAAACGCGCGCATAGAATTTTCAAAGAAAAAAAATTTATTCTCAGCAAATATTTAAAAAAACATTTTAATATGGGAAAAATAAAAAAAAAAAATATTTTGTTGCAAGATTTTCAATTAAACAAAATTAATTAAAATGAAAAAATAAAAAAAAAACTTAGATAATAAAAAAAAATTTTTTTTTTCTCAACAGAGCCAGGGCTCGAACCCGGCTCAGTCGGCTGGAAGACCTAGCATTTAAGCACTAGGCTAGCTTCCCTTCGACGGCGCGGCGAACAGAATGTGAACATGAAATCCACGCATCATGCATGAATCATGAATGCTACGGGCATGCATCCTTTTTTGCAGCAGGGGAACGCATGAATCATGAAAACTACGGGCATGCATGCTATTTTGCAGCAAAGGACTGCATGAATCATGAATACTATGGGCATGCATGCTTAATTTTACAACTGGGTTTTTTATATAACATTGCGCATACGACGGTACAAAAACTAAAAATTACGTCCGAGGGGCATGACCAAAAAGCCCAAGTCCCATTCTCAGATCTACTGAATATGCAATTTGATGAAAAAATAAGTCTGTATCCTGTCTTCCCTTTTTTTTCTAGACCAGCCGTTCATTTGTCCTGAATCTCCAATGCTTAAAGCTCCTTGAAGAACAAAAAAAAAATATTTATATATGCATGTCTTTGTCAGTTGTCATGAGTAATCCATCATTTCCTTCTAGGTTCTCCGTTTTCGGAAAACTACATGCATAATAAAATCAATTACTTTGAGATATTGTATTTAATCAAAAATCTTAACCATTCTGAAACTTTATTCGTGTAGCCAAGAGGAAACATTAAGCGGTTGATGAAGTTTTTATTATCTCTTATATCAATAATCGACCAATAATGACAACTCAAGTTTCATTAACCAAATCGAACTCCTTCATTTGTTAGCTAAAATTGAGTTGGCTCAAGAGTCCAGTCGAATACGACACAACAAGGACTTTCTCCATAAAAGAACGAGGATGTTGCCCAAGGCACTTGTTTATGTTTTCATTCGAACGAGCTCGTTCATACGCACATAAACAAGGACTATAATAAGGACATAACAAGCATGTTTATTTATGGAACAACAACAATGTTCGTAACGAATACGCCATATTTTATTTACAACAAAGATTTCACGAGTCTGGCTTTTCGTCTTTCCATTCATAAAGAGGCAATAAATGGATACTTGTGAGCTCGTAGGCAAAGAAATATTTTAGAATGTTTTCAAACAAAATAGACATCTTGAATGGAATATTAATTGATTTGACCTCATTGCTTGATGTTAAGGACTTCCGTGGGTTTTTAATTTTATTTTTATTTCTTTTTTGGTTTTACTTACCTTCTTCTGTTGTTTCTTCTGGTATCGCTCAGTTGGAAATTGAATGAAAAGGACATTTTTAAAAGTAGCATTTTAACGTTACTTAAATTTAATCAAATAAAATAGTTTTTTTTTTTTTTACACAGCAAATCAATTTACAAAACACTTAAAATTTAATTCGCTTGAGCTTTTTAAGCTGCCGCGAGATTTATTCATCTAAAATTTATTCGGCAGCGATTTCATGTAGTGCTCTACATATGCCAAGATAGATAAACACAATGACAGGCAAACTGAAAGATATTGACTTGGCGACATTCGATGATATGTCAGGGCCGCGCGCTGCATTGCTGCTGGGAACTCCCCTGGAAATGGAATGAGAAACACCTGTTCAATTTACATCTCTTTGCTGTTCTACATCACAAGGATTGGTGTTAATTGAAAACAGAAAAAAAATTTAACATACAAATTTAGGAAATTGTGCTCTGTTGAGTGAAGGAATCCAAAAATTATTGCATATTTTTAGGAATAATTTGGCAATGAACGTTGTTAACCTTAATTGTTTTGTAAGTACTTACCATTCAGCACATGGACCATTGCACTTTTTGACTTGGCATTCGATGGGTTACACTGATAAAGACCCGAATCTGAAGGTCTAGCCGATTTGATGAGCAGCAATGAGGTGCTCGTTTTTCCTTTATGGGTAACGACTGAAATACCACCACGAGGAGATTCGTAGTCGATTATCTACAGAGATGAAGAAATAAAATGGGGTTTTTTATATCAAACACTTCTCTTCAAGCCCTCTTCTCTCTCTCTCTTTCCCTCTTTTTTTTCTCTCTCTTCCTTTCTCTCTCTTCCTTTCTCTCTCTTCCTTTCTCTCTCTTCCTTTCTCTCTCTTCCTTTCTCTCTCTTCCTTTCTCTCTCTTCTTTCTCTCTCTCTTTCTCTCTCTTCCTTTCTCTCTCTTCTTTCTCTCTCTTCCTTTCTCTCTCTCTCCTTTCTCTCTTCTCTCTCTCTCTCTTCTCTCTCTCTCTCTCTCTCTCTTCTCTCTCTCTTCTCCTCTCTCTTTCTCTCTCTTTCTCTCTCTTTCTCTCTCTTTCTCTATTTCTCTCTTTCCCTCTTTCTCTCTCTTTCTCTCTCTCTCTCTCTTTCTCTCTTTCTCTCCTCTTTCTTCTCTCTTTCTCTCTCTCTTCTCTCTCTCTTCTCTCTCTCTCTCTTTCCCTCTCTCTCTCCTCTTCCTCTCTCTCTCTCTCTTTCTCTCTCTTCTCTTCTCTCTCTCTCTCTCTCTCTCTCTCTCTCTTCCTTCTCTCTCTTCTCTTCTTTCTCTCTCTTCTCTTTCTCTCTCTCTCCTTTCTTCCCTCTCTCTTTCTCTTTTCTCTTCCTTTTCTCTCTTCTTATCTTCTATCTTCTTTCTCTCTCTCTTTTCTTCTCTTCTTTCTCTTCTTCCTTTCTATCTCACTTTCCCTCTCTCTCCCTTTCTCACTCTCCTCTCTCTCATCCCTCTCTGCCTCTAATCTCACGTGTATAGACCTTTGCAAAATTTCTCTGCCTAAGACCTAACTACTTCCTTTAGTACTCCGGCTTTGCTCTGTATTCTTTCTTCTAACATTATCCTTTTCTAAACGTTCGGATGTTGCAAATCTTCGATCTCGTCTCGGTTCTCGCTCTCTCTAATCAATAAAAAAAAAAAAATATTTAATAATTTTTATAAGATCCTAACTTTCTTGTATTAGCTAACGCGCCATTCGTATCCACCTTGAAGCAATAAGAAACATTAAAAACCGAAACCTTTTAGGACTACAACCGTTGGATGTTGGCCAAATCATTTAGCGCATAAATCGTTTCGGTATAGACTTAAAGCTTGTACATAAATAGCCCAAAAAGAAAAAAAAATAACCTAATAATCTGTCAATAATAGGCAATTTGATATTTAACATTTCTATTAAGGCTTAACAGCAGTAAAAGACTCTTATTGTCATCGTTTACGCAAAAAAAAAAAGAAACCAGAACAATAATCGAAATCCCTTTTTCAAGCCTTAACCACTACTTAAGTGGCCCAAGTCATTTAAGGCGCCATAAAAACTTTTCGTGTTAAGTAAGGACCTTTAAGAAGAAGGTATGTACATAACGATAGCCCCAAAAAGGACACTAAACAGACGCAGAATATGCCCTTCAATAGAGTCCTGGTGACTATATGAAGTTATGATAAAATTTTATTTTTAAACATTTCCTTTTTAAAGCGCTTACACGAAGGACAATGTAAAAAGGACTTCGTTTATTTCGTGGTTCTTGCGGTTTTCCGCCTCTCAATGAAGTAAAAAAAAAATAAAGATGACTTAATTCATTTCTCACTTTTTTCGTCCTTTGAAATCCCTACATTTTTGTGTCCTTTTTCGTTGATATTGAGCTAACCCAAACAAATTAGGCTTTATGACGTTCAGACTTGCGTAAGCAGTATTAATTTGCATTTCAAAGAAGAAATTTATAATTTTCCAGACCTTCCGTTGCATTTAAGAAGCAGAAAGGATTACCCAAAACAAAATAATCAAAAAAAAAAAAAGGATAACAAAATTACGAGTAAAAGGACCAATTTAAATTAAGCTGGTGTGAAAATGAGAATTCTGTTTTAATCTCATTTCCTAGTCTAGCTTACAGCGTTGTTGTAATTCCAGAAAATAAATGCAGGCGGTTCGGGTGAGTTGTGGATTACACATGTCAGATTTATAGTCGATCCGCTTTCTATGTACAAATCTGGTGCTCCAATTATTTCCGTCGACGGCTCTGCAAGAAATGGGTACAAAAAAACCAAAAAATAATAATAATAAAGTGACCGAATTTTCGGCATAATATCACAAGCACTTCATCGTCGCAGACTTAACATATACTTACCAATCACAGTCAGGTAGATGTAATGACTCATGTGCGGCCTTGTCGATACTTGGCACTCATAAATGCCGGTGTCGTGATGCTGAGGATATTTTATTTGTAGGATCCAATCATCAGTCTGCGGTTGATGGAATGCACGAAAACGCTGATCTGTTGTGTACGTATAACGGCCTACGGTGAGCAAATGTACGTCACGATGCCGTACCCAGGATACTTGATGGAGTGTCTAAGAGGTTTCAATTAAGGAATATTGTCAACATGTTGATAGTTTAATTATCCTTCAAAACAACAACTCTTAAACTCAGGATATTGTTGTTGTTTCTACATAAACTATTGCTATTGAAACTTCGGCATAATATTTTTCTTTATCCTTAATGGAATTTCGAAAATTGTATTTGCTTCCCATGATGCTTGTTTCGCTAATGTTAAAATAGTTTTCGCTGCCACAAAAGGACCCAACAGAAGTTTTCAGACATGTCACATGAAAGTTCTAAACTTTTTCTTTTCCCCCACCCCCCCAAATTAATAACAAAACATGTCCCTGTTGTCATGACAACAGTCACAGCAACGCATTCGTGTCTTCGTTTTCGTCGAGCTAAAGTTATTTAGGGCACCATTTTCTCTTGTTCCAACCAGTTGAGGTGATGTTTATTTTGGGATTTCAAGCTGAACTAATGCATGTTACGGTATTACAAATATTAACCTCACTATTTCATGATTAGGTAATCTTCTAATGTATTTAATTGAAAGGGATACTAGACGGAGTTTCAAACTCATGCGAGGATGTTTAAAAAGAAGTCTACATAAGACTTTAAAAATTCTGAAATACAGAATGGCATAGTGTTCTTGAACCAATCTATTGCATGTAAGCCTCTATTACTAAAGAATATGTTTTAAGTTTGAACCGGTGAGACATTTTCTAGAAAAAAAAAAATTTGAATCGATCTCAAACATAAAAGACTAGGACAACATTGAGAGCAATCCTTCTATGAAAAGTTCATTTGAAAAAAATGTCCTGTAGATCCCACTATTCTAAAGCAAAGAATTGAGTTCGAATTACAATAAAAACACAACAAGCTTAGTTTTGGCTCACTTAAGAATTCTTTTGTTACTAATAAGGACAATATCACACAAGCAGACAAAGCCAGAGGTCAACAGCAGGCCCCAATGTCTTTGTCTCGGAAATTCGCCTCTAAACTGGGATCCACTAATAATAATAATTCGAAGAAGAAGTCGAAACTATAATTGATAAGACAATTTCAAGTCCCTCATGGCTTTAGATTGGGAATCATAATTTTTATAAGATCAACAACTGATCAAACACAAATAACAAAATTTACCCTAAAAGTATGCTAGTTAATATTTAAAATATTTCCGATCCTGATACTCCGCGGAAAAGTTCAACCATTCCTACTTCATATCTTCAGAAGGATATTTTACAAATTTTCAGCTCATCTTAAAGCTGAAATATACTTTCTTACGTATTGACATGCGTACCTTTAAGGCTGAGAACACACCGGATCAAACGAAACGAAACAAAATGTTTTCGTTTCGTTAGTCAAGAGAAACCCTTTTCTTTCTTCGTTTCGTTTCGTTTGATCTAGTGAGTTCTCAGCCTAAGGCTCAATCTTAACATTCGTGGCTGCATTCATGGTCGTGGAATATTAATATCCACCTTTTTTCCTTTAGTGAAAGCCTTTTATACATATATTGTTTTTTCACAAGAGATATATACATATAAAAATGATTGCCGCTAAGGATGTGTGTCATTGGATTGTAAATCGATTTTATTCTGCTTAGAAAATATGCTTTAAAAATTTGGTTTTTTTTTAAACGTCCTTCAATCGATTTTATTTTGCCCTTAAAATTTCACTAAAAAAAATATATATCCTTCCATCGCTCTCAAAAGGCTGTCAGTCTCAAGAACGGAATAAAACAAATTTCCTTATATAATCATCCTTTTCACGGTCGATTTCATACCATTTTTCTTCCCTGAACTTATCTACATAATAAAATGAATGTCATTAATATCACAAGGATACACCCATCTACTTTATTTTGGAGGCGGCCAAATATCGATGCGATTAAGCAAATCGCGTGCTTTCACTGCCAATAAAAGCAAACAAAAAAACCAAACAAACAATTCAAAACCACAAAATAAGAGTGATGGAAGAATTTTGAATATCCTTTAGCTTAAAGGGACACTTCCGGGTGAAATATGTTTACACAGCTGAACAAAAGCAAAGCTTATTTTCCTGGACACTAATCTCCAATCAAGCAGGATATGAATCTTTTTATAAAACCAAAAGACTACTTGTGGGCAGGCGAAAGAGCCTTTTAATTAATCATGTACGCGCATGTGAAAGTCAATTTTTGTGTAAATGGTTCGTCATTATTTCCGCCCGCACAATTTAATGATTTTGCGGGATAATTAGTTGCAATTGCCAAACTGAATCAGGATAAGTATACTTATAAAAGGTCACATAAAATTATTCCGCCTTTTATTCACTTCATTTAACCCGTGTTGGGATATTAAAGATGCATGCCACTTACCGTTTTATTGCCGAGATTCTTAACGCGGCAATTGAGATAGGCCGTTTTACCCAGCAATGCTGTAACGTTCTTCGACGAGGCCTGATCAAAATATGGCCCACTGCGCGGTTGTATGGCATTGCCGTCAGTACTTCCGGCCTTTTGCAGGCTGCCGCTGGCAATCGATGGGACTACTTCTGACATCACATCAGATGGGGATGAAGATGATGATGGAAAAGATGATGATGATGATGATGATGATGATGATGATAACAGATTGGTTGTTGGCTCTGCGAATGTCTGATTCATGGACATTGGTGCACCCTCAGGTATACTGTCAATATAACTGTAACTGTCAAGGGCGTTTCCGTTACTGATTGAATTTGTGTCGGCGTCAAACGAGCTGACGGCATTTCCGTTTCCAATGTTTCCGCTGCTGGCAGAATTTAGAATGGCATTTGCATTATTATTCAATCCTTTTATGTCCTTCACGCTCAAGTATTCCAGCTGTGAGGCGAATGCTGCATAGAGAAAGAGAGAAAAATTAATTATTCATTGAAAAAAATTATCGAAATCATTAATATATATTATGTCCACTCGTTCTCCGAATACCTACATATATCCTCAAGATTGTAAGCTTTACACTAGGACATTTTAAATATCTACATGCATTCTTTTTAGATTTTAGCAAATACTTTCGGATTTTTGAATCCGAAATAAGTCCTAAATATGCAAAAAAAATATGCAGTTTGGTTTATAAGTCCAAAACGACTCCGAAAAAAACCCAAAATATAAAGAAACTGTCTGAGATTTGAGTCCGAAAACGACTCCGAAATGAGCCATAAATATGAAGAATATATGCGGCTCAGAAATCTGTTTCTGAAAATATCTTCGAAATGAGTCCGAAATTAAAAGAAAAAGTTGTGGCTTGGAGTTATTAATCCGAAGCGAGTCCGAAAATTTAAGTCCAAATGATTCAATATATAAAAATAAATAATATATGAGTCCAAAGTGAGTTCGAAATATATTAAGTCCAAAAAGGACTCCGAAATATATGTAAAAAGTTTTCGGCACAGATAAATTACTCGGAAATGAGTTCGAAATATGTTAAAAATATTTGGCTCAGAAATATGAGTCCAAAATAACTCCGAAATACTTTCGGAATATGCAGATTCTGAAAACGGCTCCGAAAACAGTCTTAACTACTCCGAAATGAGTCTGAAATATGTATGTAAAATGCTTGTGTCCCAAAAATATGAGCCCAAAATAACTCCGAATTAATTTCAAAGTATGTAGAGCCTCAAAAGGATACCAAAAACAGTCGGAAATATATTGAAAAAAAATTCGCCTCAATTAATTACTCGGAAATGACTCCGAAATGAGCCAAAAATATGTAACAAAAAAGTTGCGGATCATAATTTTTAGTCCTAAACTACTCCGAAATGAGTCCGAAATATATAGTATATTTATGGCACAGAAGTGTGAGCCCAAAATTAGTCCGAATTAATTTCGAAATATGTAGAGTCTCGAAAGGACTCCGAAATACATATAAAATCTTTAGACAAATTAGTCCGAAATGACTCCGATATAAGCAAATGAGTTAGGATGAAATGATTCTTAGATTCATTCAATTGCCGTCCGACGATGTACCTAAGTAGAAAATATGAAGCTAAGAAATATGAGTAGGTGAGCAGAAATATTATTCAGAAATAAATCCGAATAATATCGAAAATATGCCGCTCAGAAATAAGTCCGAATTGAGTCCAAAATATTAAAAAAATACTAGACTCAACCAAATTAAGTAGTACGAGCTCATATAACTCTTAAATGAGTTAGGACTGTAAATGTTTCTTAGATTCTATTTCATTGCCTTTTGCACTCCTGCTTTTTAAATCTTTTATCCTTAAACATCACCTACCAGAATTTCCTGACATCGCAACAGTCGCTACGATGATCATTATTATCATGTTACGAATCGTTGAGTCCGAGAGCCAGTTAAGATCGTTACAGTGTGAGTTGTGGCGCCTAAATGTTGATAGACCAGCCTTCGATGAATGTAAATTACTATCTAAATGTCCTTGTCGTCGTTGCTTGTTATATCGTCCGGTTGTTTGACCTGCTACATATTGTTGCAACGGCTCCTGATTTAAATATCGCTGCCGATGGTGCTTTTGCTGCTATCTCTGTTGTCGATGCGGTGCTATACTGCTTGGGTGTATCGTTTCCATTGTGAACTCCTCTGGCCAATGGTTATCCTTACCGTACATTCGATTAAGTGGAAGAGAGCTCAGTTCGTTGATGGCTTTATTGAAGCCCACTATTATTCGTTGTGCTCACTGACACGAATTCACTTTAGATGCGGCTGCAGGAAACGCCTGTTGTAACAAAGCGCTCTTCGATCATTTTAAACAATTCTTTTTAAATTCAACTAACAGGAAACTGATAATTTATGTGAGAGTTATCCTTTAATGCACTTCACAGCGGATGAGTGATGGATCGATGGTGTCGAATAATTCCGTAATCGTTGGCTCTTTATTGCTATTGAAAGAGAATAATATTGAAAGAAAATGGTCATATGGTGGTCGAAATAGTGAAAGGGAAGGCTTTTGGGAAGGACATAGGTATGTAGGTACTCCTAAAAAAAGACCTGCATATCTCTCTACTTTTCGGGTATTTAAATTGTTTTTTTTTTTTTTGTATCTTTTTTTGAAGAGAAAGATGAATGAAGTAGACAGTATCTTTAACGCAAAAAAAAACAAAATATTGGTTCAGACACTCTTCAAGGATTTGAAGAGCAGCAGAAGCTTAGAGCGTCTTTCATCTTCCTTTTTATGTTCGTGAAGGACACAGCAGAGCACTTTGACCTTGGCCCTTAGTGCAGAGAATATTCTATCTTAAGTATTCTTGTGAAAAGAAGGCATAAAGAGCTTTAAAATTCGAAAGGGACCCATAATTTTTTTCACACAAACATAGAATAAAAAATGAAAGTGAAACGAAAAGAGAGCGAATAAAAGGAAAATGTGAAAAGTTAAAATGTAAAAAAATAAGTTGATAACGCAATTAATTTCAATAAATAACTCCCAGACAGGCTGTCAGATCTTATGGCTGAAGATGCATGGGTTCTCATGATTCACGACTTAAGACACCGAATGATACTTTACGAGCAATTGTGCGGCACTTATTTCGAGTGTTCAAATGAGACACGCCATTTCATCAGGATTCGCATAATAAATAAACATACTTCGTGAAAATAAGGATACGAAGAAGTGCGTAACTGCGAGTATGTGTCTATGTGTGATGGTATTGCAAACGCAGGCATTCAACCAGAAAATGTGACATGCGTTCAAGGAGCAGTCTCCAAGGGCACTCAAAAAATTATGAATCTGCTATAATTAACAACGACATCTGACGCTGTGATTATGGAAGTTCACCAAGGATCTTTGAAGAAAGCCAAAAATTTCCAAGTGCCAAAAAATTTCGTTGCGACGTTGAAGTTAAGTGGTTTTTCATGTTGCGGGAATTGGGAATTTTTTGTTCAAAAAAGAAAGTTGATTAAAAGGGGTAAAAACTTCTTCAATATTTCTGCTTGGGTGCTTTTAAAGCATCTATGAATTTATCAATGCGTAAGGTACCGACAAATATTTAAATTCAACACCTAAAGGTATGCATTTGAGTATTTAAGACCAGTTTATGTAATTTTAAGCTTTCGCCAACGGAGCTTTATCAAGGATTTAAGGAGACTCATGCGACCCAGAAAAGGGTTCATCAATATGCCTACAGGACAGATCATTTTTCTGGCTATCGAAAATATTTTAAATATTTATATACATACTTTTGGGTGCGGAATTTAAATTTAGTATGCTCCCGGTCAAGTTTAGTCTCACAAAAGATAAGTATTCCGAATAGTTAATCGAAAATTTTGCTCTCATGTAAAACCTTAAAAAGTTAATTTTAAATTTTATGGCTATTTGGCTTCAAAGATCGTTTATATCGTTCCATTTGTTAGATTTTGAACATTTTGAACATTCGGAAAAGATAATTTTTTGGGACAAACCGGTTAACTTTTCCTGGCGCATACTGAATTTTCTCTTGCCCATTTATAGAAGGTTTTTTTTCCAGCAACATCAACAATAATAAAAAATATAGTAAATGCAGAATCAAATAGAGTTAAATTTTATAACTGACACCTTAAAGTATGCAATAGAACATTTGAGAGAAGATTTTGCTTAAATGCTTCTTTCTTCAGAGCTTAGTGACTGTTTGAAGAAGATACGCATAACATCATAGATGCTTGCTAAAGATGTATGTAAGTTCCTATATTCTAAAGAGTCAAAAGAACCCAGCGGGAAATGTCCCGCTGACATTATCGATGAAGTCAGGGTGACTTTGGATCCGGTATGCATGACAATTCATATAGACTTTGTATTACATTTTTACAGGATTTGTACAGCGAATTCACCGGTGACAATGTCATGCTAGGGGTGCGATGGCGAAAAAAGCATTTGAGAGCAGCACATTGCTCTTTTTCTCTCTAAATGTGAATTTAGAGAAACCAGTTTGATAACTCTCTTTTTTGCCCTCTCTTTGAATATTTCGAAAATTTAAAAAAATCTATTTTCAACAAATTTATTTGCCTTAGCCAGGGATCGAACCCGCGATCTTCGAATTCTGACTCGAGCACTCATCATCTACGCCACTTCATGCTAACGTTCAACTGAAGCTAAAACCTTATTTAAATTTCAATAGCCAATGAGATTCAATCACGTGAACAGCATCCCTCCACGATTACATGTCCTCGAAGATGTCATGCATGACAATGTCACCTATGTGTCATCAATGACATCACTGGTGACTCTGTCATGCAGGAGATAGCTTCCCACTTTGAATCTGAGTATCACAAATATTCTCTCAATTAAATATTCTTATTATTCACTTGCATACTTTTAGGCGTTAACTCAACTTTTTCATTAAACCCCACCGTAGTCTAACTAATTATATGTTGGAATAGAAGCAAAAAGTCGTATAAAGTAAGACTTACCCTTTGTTTGAAAGCACTTCAGCCGCGATTTTTTTCTACGACCAAGTCAAGTATATTTGATCTTTACAAGAAGATATTGAATTCGATGTGTCCAATTTTCTTTTTCGTATTTAATACTGCGGAAAGAGAGGAAAGAATAGGCGAAAGTTGTAACCTTTTTGAGACAAGTCCTTAAAGTTATGTACACATATACATATATGTATATATATATTTGTGTATATAGGTACATATAGGTATGTATAGAGGACAGATTTCTACACACATCCTTGCACGCACATTCACTAGTATCTGTCTCAACCAAACGTCGAATAAGTTTAAAAAAATTATCCTTAAATTGAAATTCCTTTTAAATTGTACGAACGATTTTGAGAGGCATACTTCCAGGCAAACTTAACCTGTTTTGTTTTTAATCACATTTCAGAAATTGTTGTATTATTCAATTTATTCTTTTGAAATCAAATTTTGGAATATTTTTCATTGAGGTTTTTACTTTTTGTCACTCCATTCCGCCCAGTCCATTCATCGCGACTGTGTTTTAACCTTTAAGTACTTCCACATTTCTTTTTGGATTCACTGAATTATTTATTTTTAATATAACTCTAACCAAAGAAGAAAAATCAAAAAAAAAAAAAAAATAGAGAAAACTTGAAGGAAAACTGTTTTAATATTCTTCCAACACCATTGAAAATTCATTTCATACAGACACTATTGCTCTATTGCTCTATATATGAGGGGATACATAAGGTTTTAGAGAGCAGGTCGGGGAAATTATTTAACACACCTTCACTTTTTCTCTAGCACGTGTCAATCAAATTTAAATAGATAAACCGGAAATTGATATTCAGTCACCGCACTCCAATGTTTTCCCTTCGCAGCGGGAATTCTCTTTTATATTACTTAAGAAAATATTTGAAGCATTCCCATTAAAGTCCTGTCATTCAAACTTACATACTTATATAGGTATATACAGTAAACTCACGTTCTTTGAGACTATTTCCGATATCGTGTGAAAAAATTTTCCGTTAATACAACCAAAGCCAGCAATTGTGCTGAATAAACTGCCAAAATTTTCGGCCCTTTTGATGTGCTTCAATTATTCCAGGCTGCCGTTCAATTTCCTTTTTGTTTTTTTTTTTCACTCGATGGCTCTTTTCACGTTGGCATACATTCGAATTTCCAATTTTATTGTTCCTTTATTTATGTACTAAAATGAGGAGAAATCCTTCGAAGAATGTATTTCGGAAACTTTTTCATGGAATGCAATCGAATGGGGTGCGATAGTGAGGGGAATTCGTTGAGGAGAAATGAAGCTTTTTCGAAGTTCGAACTAGCGATGTTCGATTAGCTTTGTTGATTTTCGGAAGCTTTCGAATTTCGAAAATTTTTTAGTAAGAGGAGTAGAATGGAATGTTGAGAAGACCTACCTAATAAAGTTGCAAGGACTTCGTTACTAATTTAAAGGGCTAAACTTCTTCTTCTTATTACTTATAAGTAAAATATTTAATAGCCTTGATAAGGAGGTTTTTTTCGCATTCGAATTTCGACTTGAAAACCGAGTTCTTCCTGCCATAATGAAACAATTTTGTTGAAATTTTTAAGCCATAAAATTCAATAACACCGTGCATCACGTAAAAGGTAAAAATATTTTTTAATGCAGTTCTTTAACCCTAGACATGTAAGGCTGTTTACGTAAGGCGTATACGTCAATTTTACGTAGTTACCTATCTAGGGTTAAAGTCCTTGGTATATGAAGTAATTTGCTTTATTTGGTTTTGCCAGATTTTCTATAGCTCAGATTTAAATAGATCTTGAAAAGTATGGCCGAGAATTAAGTGGCGCACTTTAAGGCATTTATTCATCGCGATATCTTGTTACTTGTTCAATATTAAATATACCTGTCTATGAAAAAGTTTTAGCCTTCGATGTAGTTGCAACTGACATGAAAAAATTCATTTAATATCTACAAATAGCGAAAATCCCTCTCTGAATATCCTTCATATACCAAGTACTTTCAGAAACTGTTGTCAAAATTTAATCAATTTTTGATAACCTGAAAAAAATGTGTCACATCGTCTTGCAGTAGAATATAATTAGTTCGTTGAACTCATTTTCATTGGTTGAAAAGCGAAAAAGAACGACCACTGTGAATTCTGCATTAAAAAAGGACATCTTTCCAAAAAACTCTTAAAAATCTGTCAGTCATCGGCTCATTCTGCGATTAGTTTGAAGCGCTCAGTTCCTGTCGTCTGAGACAGCTCAACATGCAATTTACATATTACTTTTGTCTAGAATACTATTTTTTTGTCAAGAATAATATTTTTTTTTTGGCATGGCACCAAATGATGATTGCAAGGATGATCCAAATCACCAAAAAATTGACACTAGACAAGACCAAAATGAAAGCTAAAAATGAAGGAAAATGAAGTGCAATAAAAATAATAGTACTTCGGCTGAGTGTATTTCTTTTTCTGCCTATCCTCCAGATTCATTTGAAATGCACGAGATTCTTGTATTGCGATATTTCATCCTTCGGCCATCATCAACTTCATTTTCATAACTGATACTCAGACCTTATTACAATTATGATTGGCTCATTTTCTTCGATTTTTCTTCGTTTCCACTTCGCAGCGATAAGACATACATAATCAAATAATGGCACGAAATGTGGCAGCATGCTACATTTGATCTAAATTGACCCACTTCGAAATTTGTTCCGTTTCCGGTTGACTGGACTTCCGCATAAAGTGGCTTTGTATGTGTATCAGCGGCGCTGCGATTTTTAAGTGACCTGATGTAACGTTCGTTAAGGAAGGAATCTTTCCAAGATGAGAAATTTTTTGACTCCTCAAGCGGTCTTTAAAGCTTAAACAGGTGTAATTTCTATCATATTCTTTTTTTTTTTTTTGTGCAACCACCCAATTATTTTATTATGCTGCTTTCCCCTTTGAACGTCTTTCGTTGACTCATTTCCTGTTCGATTCGATATTTCAGTGGGTTCAAATGCTGCGAGGTTTATTTCTTCTTAACTCAATTTCGTTTTCATTTATTTCCTTGCCATTGAACTGGAAAAGATTCTCTGCGGAAGTATTTTTACCTTTTTCTTTATTTAATTTTAAGAAAAAATTCTCTTCTTTTTATTATTTTTTTTATTTTTATTTTTTTTTTGCAAGAGTCTTTTTTGTGGAGCCAATTATGCTGGTGCTAGCAAGTTTAAAGGCGTGGTCCAATCCTTATCTGAGTTGATGTGATATTTTTACAGTATTTACAATTTTTAAAAAATTTTTCCCAGTTGGTACCTATGCCAAGTGGGACGGAAGCATTCGACGGAGGTCAAAAGGCTTACAAATATCGTTCACCAACATTATCGGAAGTCTTATTCATTTCAATAGAACTTTTTTTATCAAATGGAGGCAGGAGTACCTTATTATGGGGACTTTAAAACTTTCCCTTTTCGTTGTCCATAGCCCATTTGCTTCTCTGTTAAGAACATGGCTGGATTCTTTAGCATTTTTCCTATAATTGATTTGATGACGGGGGTAGATTATTTCGTATTGAGGATGTTGAATAATTTTTGCTACAAATTGGGTACAATTATTATACCCGTTGTAACGACTTTAGCAGTGAAAAACTCCACACAGTCAACCAAAAGAGTCTGCTACTAAGGACTCCTTTTCCCGAGCACTAATGCTCCTGAAGCACTCCGACAGGAGCTCTAAATGATCGTTTTTTTTGGGAAGAAGAGAAAACGGAGCCTAGATAAAAAAGTTGTACTATTTTTGGACCTCAAAATGTACCTTTCATTTTAGCTGGAATGCTCCTTAAGAGTCTGTTTGGATCTCTTTACTATATAATTTTTTTTTTTATAATGACTCGTATGTTCCTAAATTCCTAGGCGTTGTTTCTTTGAAGCCTTTGCAAAAGCACTACTACGAAGAGTTTCTTTAGGAGTCCCTTAACACTTCTATATGAATTAATCAGAAAAAACTTCATCAGGTTGCTTTAAAAGGAGTCCTTTTGCACTCTTCTCCGGAGCGCTCCGTATATGGTTGGCTGGGAATTTTGATATATGGGAACTATCTTTCTCTTAAATGGAATCCAATATCGTCCATTTCCTTAATGAATAACTAAACGGTATGATACAAAACCCAGCTCTAAAGTTAAGGATTCGCGATTTCAATTTATCTGAAACTCTTTCGTTTATATCGACATCAAGGGTCAAAGAAAAAGTTCAAAATTAGTCTTAAAAAAATTTACTTATGGGCAATTCCAAGAGATACCGTCCCACCCGTCACACCCGTGACAGACATTCTGGGCACAAATTGTGTAATTTCAGTGCCTAACGATTGTGAAACGTTTTAAAAATGTTAGATCCTTGAGAATCACGTCCTTTTTTTTCAATTATTATGAGATAAAACTTCAAAAATGAGTATCACGGGTGGTACTGTATTCATGGAAATGCCTTTATGTCAAAATTTTGTCATAAATATCATAAAAGCAAGTAAAGTCTCGACATAAAAGGGATTGAAACCGTCGTATATCCTCTTTTGATTCATTCTCATAATCTGCTCGGCACCAATGGAACCAAAAGTACTTCCAAAACCTCTCAAAAGTGATTAGCAATCGGACTGCTGAATCAAATATATTAATTCAACATTTGAATATCTTTTATTATTAACTCATCTTGAGTTTACTGAAGATTTTTCTCCTCTTTGAGGACTTCCAAAAAAAACGTTGACCCTCTATGGAAACGGAAATTTCATTTTAAAAGTGTTCCATTAATCTTGTTCCGTTCATATATTCTCGTTTCTACTTCAATTTGAAGCGATTAACATGAATTTTCCTTCCGACCGCAAAACAAAAAAGAAAAACCAAACCTAATCCGAAACACTTAAAGGTAGTTAACTGATATCCTTTACAGTCTACCTTCGAATACGATTTATTAACAGGCTGAAGTCAATAAAAACTGTGGTTATTACCGCTTCGAATATTATGGAAATTTTGAATCGGGACACCCACACACACATCAGTTGAAGCCCATTTTCTATAACGGCAAATCAAAAGCACATCGAACGAACACGCGTCTATAGATGTGTGCAAGGATATTTTTGCGAATGCCTCGATTCAGCGGGTATCCCCATTCGGCCATCATGTTAAATGTGACTTTCAACCTTTGAAGTACTCTGCTTGCTTGAGCTTAGCGCGAACATTTTATATAAGCACTTTGTCCTTTTCCTTTTGATTTTTGATCCACACTGAAGATTTCCACCTACCTACTCCTCAAGCCCGATCGTCGCATTAGCCTGCCCAAGACGTGAGCTGGAAACGCAAATGTGAATATTTTCGAGCAAAATGATTTTGTGGAAATAAGAAATCCTTTTCGCCTGCCATTAAATCGTTTTCACTAATGCGTTCCCTGAGCTGTAAGGATATTTGTTCATGCGTGTGTGTGTGTGTGGGTGTGTGAGTTTGTTACAGAGCTACAGAGCTTTCAAAAACACATTAGCCATGAGCTAAATGCTGTATATAAATGCTACATCAATTCTGTGAAATGCCACCAAAACGAGCATGTAAACGAAGAAGGACCAAAAGGACGTAATGTCAACTGCTTGAGTCACCCCTAAAAGTATGCTTACAGTGAGTGAAAATATTTGAAGAATTTTGCATACGCGATTTTTTGTTAATATTATTTATCCGTAAAAATATGTTTGGGACATGTCCCGTTTTGCTTGTATTATTAAAAAGGTGTCAAAGAATGGACGCTGAAAGCATTTGAGTGTGTTGCGCACGTTCACGCCTATACTTTTTTTGTCCCCATTTTAGTTGGTCTCTTCCTCGCCTTCTATGTCGCTTAGGAAAATTTATTGAATTTTTGAAAAACAATTTTCTAGTGTCACTCGGACATTCGGCGAGTCATTTCCGCAGTCATTTTCAACTAATATTTCACTTTTTGAACTCTGATCAAAGAGTGACATTGGACATCGGAGAATGAGTGTATCTGTAAAATAAATGAAAGCGTAAATTATATATGCCGGTCAGAGTGCGACATTCCGCAAGGACATGCGAATGCAAGACATCACAAGAGTGCGTTACAAACAGCAATACAGAGCACAAAACAGGACAATGAACGCGGAAGGGAATTGCGACACGATGACTGTCATTATTACTTTTTACAATAGTTCATGGAATTTTCTGTATGTCATGGAAATTTATATGGGTTTTGCTTGGCTTTCAAAATGATTCGCAGTGCTCTCCCTATGGCCCCTCAATGCACGCTGCTAACCCTTGATCTATTGTCGGCAGTACCTACAAATATTTAGAATCTTTTTCTTCTAGTAAGCTGGGCAATTCCGTTGCATCACACTCGCCAAACTCAGTTCTTTAGGTTTTAGCTGATGGTTGGTTGGGTACCGTGGCTGCCACCATTAACCCTAAGCAGGTAACGCTAATGGACAGCTAACGCTATTTACTTAAGGCATATACGTATATTTTGCATATGTTACCTGTCTAAGGTTAAGGGCGACAAACTTAGGCCTCACATGGGCCCAATTTTGATACCCAGAAAAATGGGAAAACAAAGAAGAACAAAAACAGAAAAAAACGACAAACTAACATCCACGCCCAAGCTGGGAGTTGAACCCAGAGCCTCTCGCTTCATAAGTTAGCATATCAACCAAATACGCCACGGAGGCTGGCGTTTTAGCTCATAGTATTAAACACAAAAGTATTTGAAATTTAGAAAATAAGCAATGAAATTGCCAAACTCCATCTCAGAATCGCTATGAGGGGTGTGACTTGTAGGACCATGCAGCAAAATCGCTGTACCTATTCCGCTTAAATCGTTATTTTCTGTGTACTCTACATATACTGTGTAGTGTTTTTTGTTGATATGGCGCGATTGTACCTGAAACTGCAGCGGGAAGCTGGGAATACACTGAAAAAAATATTGGACATTTCCTTTTTAGTTTTGTGAAAAAATTTTCTCAGTGTAAAAATTTTTTAAAAATTTTTTTAGTTTCCTTGTTTTATTATCTAAAAGAATCTGTTTAGATCGTCTCTCTATCTCAATTGGTTGTTGAGATAAAAAATTTTAAAAAGAGTATTCCTTCCGTTCATGTTTTGTGGATATCCTGAATATGAATTATCTTTGAAGGACATGTCAGTGACATCTAAATTCGTAAATTTTTTAATTTTCCGTCGCACGGTTTCTGTTGCATTCCAAAAATTTTTCAAGTAATGTTTGCACGCTGCCAAGAAGCTTCAATTGCTTGAATGAAATCCGATTATGTTACTTTTACTTTGAGTGTAATCCTTAAATTCAATGAGGCCATAAAATGTGTATGAGTGTGTGTGTGTGTGTTTAAATCTCTTCACATTCGATTCGAGAGTGTTTAGCGCCAGGGCAGGCAGGAGTTTTCATGTCATTGTTTATAGCCCTTCATTTGTGATTCGCAGTAATGAGCTCCAAAATGCGGGAACTTTCAAATTACGGGAGTTCTCTAGACAAATTGCAGCAATAATGAAAGGTTCTGCATTGAAAGTGCCTTAAGTATTACTTCAGAAATGCTGATAAGCTCTTGCCTTTGCAAATTGGGTAATTGGATTAAGTTTAATTGGAAACGAAAAATTGTTGCCAATTACATTCGGGATCATTAAACGAAGTTTTCTCTCACGTTAGCTACACGAAGGGATTTCGCATTAGAGAGCTTCGGGGTATCATTATCATCTGAATTGGGCCGCTATTAAATTCAAGTCAATAAATATTTGAGGTTTGTCTAATCGCTCCGCATGCCATATGTAAGACGACGAAAAAAGGATCATTTTTATTATTTCTCGTGCAAGAATATAGCTGAGTCCTTTCGCTAAATTTTGTTAACACTCTTTACTCTTCACAGAATTTAAAGCATACTTTATGGGGCAAAAAAATTTTCTTACCAACATTTTGCGAAAAAGTTTATTGAATTTGAACTTCAAACCGCTTTGTAACTTAAAAAAAAAAATTCATATTGAAGTTAAAAATCGATTTGAATCTTAGTTATCTGAGAATTGATCAAAATGGTTCAGTCCATATTACGGCAGAGTGTAGCATCTCAGTTTTATCTTGATATTAACATCCTTGAGACACGTTGAACGAGTAACACATATGTACGTAAAAATTAAATTCCTTTTTCGCCTCCTTCTTTTAAATACTTTTTATGAGACTAGTCGAAGGAAAATGGGAAGAAATAAAAGACAACACCAAGCTAGACAAAGGACTCTTCTTAAAGCTATTAAGATTTTGCGCGAAAGACAACCGCTATTTTAAATATAAGGACAAATTTTACAATCAACAAAAAGGGCTGCCTATGGGCTCACCGGCGTCACCAGTCATAGCGGACATTCTGATGGAGGATCTACTTAAAAAATGTACAAACATAATGGAGCACAAGCCGAGAATATTGACGAAATACGTGGATGATATTTTCGCAATTGTAAAAAAGGGCTATGTAGAAGAAACACTGAGAATATTAAACAGCTACCACCAGGATATCAAATTCACCATCGAGAAGGAGAAAAAGGAGACATTACCATATCTTGATGCAAAAGTAAGAAAAAAGGACAACATCATCAAAACAGACTGGTATCAGAAACCAACAGCAACCGGACGATTGATAAATTTCTTCTCCAAACACACAAAAAGAATTATATACAACACTGCGAATAATTTTATAAGAAGATTTCTTACAATAAGCGACAAAATTTTCCACAAATAAAAAGAAAAAACGATACGTAAAATACTAATGGACAACAATTTCCCCAAAAACATTATTACGAGACTCATCAAAAAATTCAAAAACAAGAACAAAAATAAATAAAACTCAAGCAACACACCCAAAATATATAAAGCTATGACATACATCCCAGGACTATCAGAAAGAATTGAACATGGAAAATTACACAACGAACAAAAAGTAAAATTAGCTTTCAGAATGGACAACACTATCAAGAGGTTTTTCGCGAACACGAAAAGCAAAATTGACAAAATGGAAAAGGACAACGTAATATACGAAATCAAATGCGGGGGAAAATTGGGTGAAAACTGTGACAAAATTAATGTAGGAACAACAAAAAACAAACTAAAAACGCGGACAGCAGGACATAAATCAGACATCAAGAATAAAAAGGAAAATAATAACCAAAAAACAGCACTCGCATCCCACTGTAAAGAAAACGATCACATACCACAGTTCGATACAGTGAGAATCTTACAGAGAGAGAGAAAACACAACAATAGACTAACACTGGAGATGCTCCACATAAACAACATACCAATAGAGAAGAGAATTTATTACAAAAGTGACACCGAAAATATCGCACACATATACAGACATTTGATAAAGAAAATTGAGAGGGACAAAACGAAAAAACAGTAAGGAGAATGACGTGGATAGGCACTGACCTACAATTGGACAAAAACAAACACAAAAATTATTTTTTTGGATATTGTTTAAACATAAATTTTCTAAGCAAAATTTTTTTTTAATTCAGTGAGTGTTATTGAAAATGTTTTATGTGTAATGTATATATGTTTATATAAATTAATGTTTTATTACAGTGTAGGAAAAACAAAACCCTGATGATGTCTTCGGATGGAAGACGAAATATTGGTTGAAAGAAAAAAGGTTTAAAATAAAAACGAAAATATGACCTCAAGCTCAAACAAAGAAATATTATATATATCAATAAATGATAAAAAGGTCGAAAAACAAAAATTAAAATAAATTTTTCTCAGTGTAAAAATAAAAAAAAAATTTTTTAGTTTCCTTGTTTTATTATCTAAAAGAATCTGTTTAGATCGTCTCTCTATCTCAATTGGTTGTTGAGATAAAAAATTTTAAAAAGAGTATTCCTTCCGTTCATGTTTTGTGGATATCCTGAATATGAATTATCTTTGAAGGACATGTCAGTGACATCTAAATTCGTAAATTTTTTAATTTTCCGTCGCACGCTTTCTGTTGCATTCCAAATATTTTTCAGTTCATTTTTGCACGCTGCCAGGAAGTTTCAATTGCTTGAATGAAATCCGATTATGTTACTTTTACTTTGAGTGTAATCCTTAAATTCAATGAGGCCATAAAATGTGTGTGTGTGTGTGTGTGTGTGTGTGTGTTAAATCTCTTCACATTCGATTCGAGAGTGTTAGCGCCAGGGGCAGGAGTTTTCATGTCATTGTTTATAGCCCTTCATTTGTGATTCGCAGTAATGAGCTCCAAAATGCGGGAACTTTCAAATTACGGGAGTTCTCTAGACAAATTGCAGCAATAATGAAAGGTTCTGCATTGAAAGTGCCTTAAGTATTACTTCAGAAATGCTGATAAGCTCTTGCCTTTGCAAATTGGGTAATTGGATTAAGTTTAATTGGAAACGAAAAATTGTTGCCAATTACATTCGGGATCATTAAACGAAGTTTTCTCTCACGTTAGCTACACGAAGGGATTTCGCATTAGAGAGCTTCGGGGTATCATTATCATCTGAATTGGGCCGCTATTAAATTCAAGTCAATAAATATTTGAGGTTTGTCTAATCGCTCCGCATGCCATATGTAAGACGACGAAAAAAGGATCATTTTTATTATTTCTCGTGCAAGAATATAGCTGAGTCCTTTCGCTAAATTTTGTTAACATTCTTTACAGAATTTAAAGCATACTTTATGGGGCTAAAAAATTTTCTTACCAACATTTTGCGAAAAAGTTTATTGAATTTGAACTTCAAACCGCTTTGTAACTTCAAAAAAAAATTCATATTGAAGTTAAAAATCGATTTGAATCTTAGTTATCTGTGAGTTGATCAAAATGGTTCAGTCCATATTACGGCAGAGTGTAGCATCTCAATTTTATCTTGATATTAACATCCTTTCGACACGTTGAACGAGTAACACATATGTACGTAAAAATTAAATTCCTTTTTCGCCTCCTTCTTTTAAATACTTTTTATTTGTTGAAGTAGACATTTCGGTTAAAAGAAGACTTAAATACGATTAGAGAAAAAGGAGTGAGAGAATAATGAAAGAGCGAAAAATCATTCGAGCAACTTAAAAGGATACTAAGAGTCTTTTCTAAAAACTCAAGCAAAAAGAGATTAAATGAGAAGGACAACAAAGTTGCTTGTAACCTTAACGGCTATGTCGCATTTCTGTCTTCTACTTTTGTGTCTTCTAAGTACCTTCAGGAAATTGTTGTTTTTTTTAAGCTTTTTTTCTTCTTCTTTACCATAGTCTTTGGAAGTCGGCCGTGTTTGCTATCGTTGTTTACCCACAATAAAACCTTTAGTTGTTGATAAGACTTCTTCTGAACTAAGAATGGATGGGATTACTTGAATATTATTGGATAGAGGACGAATTGTAGTTCAGCAAAAATATACAACTTTTTTCTCTCTCTTCACACCGAGACGCAACAGAAAAATTAAAGCCCTTGGACCCCATATTTTGAAAAATTTCGGATATACATTTTTGTGCCTTATATTTTTTACCTATTTCGGACTAAGCGCGGAGTCCTATTTCTCAATATTTATAATATTTATAATAATTTTGACCCTTTTATTGTCCACATATTCCGGAATCCCATTTCAAAACCTTATATTTGAATCATATTTCGGACTCGTTTCGGAGTCATGATTCAGAGCCTTATGTATCCCACATATTGCGGACTAATTTTGGAGTCATGTTTCAGACACTTATATTTCCCGCATATTTCGGACTAAATTTCGGAGTCATTTTTTACATTCTTATATATCCTCTATACATATTTCGGACTCTTTTCGGAGCCATGTTCCAAAACTGTGTATTTCCCTGAGCCTTATATTTCCCACATGTTTGAGGCTCGTTTCGGAGTCAAGTTTCAAAGCCTTATATTTCGCACATATTTCGGAGTCGTTTCGGAGTCATTCTTTAGAGCCTTATATCACCTTTATGTTTCGAACTCTTTTAGGAGTATGTTATGTTTCATTTATTTTTTTCGGACTCTTTTCGGAGTCATGCTTCAGAGCCTTATGCATTCCTCGTTTTTCGGATTCATTTCACAGTCATGTTTCGAAGTCTGATATTTCCCACACATTTCGGACTCATTTCGGAGCCATTCTTAAGAGCCTTATATATATTTTATATATCGGACTCTTTTCGGAGTCATGTTCCAGATCCTTATATGTATATCCTGCATACTTTTTACTCATTTCCGACTCATATATTTCACAAATTTCGAACTCATTTTGGAGTCCTACATCTGAACACTCCGAAGGTGTTAAGGAGTATTTACACGATATGGGTGAAAATTTATTTAACCATACGTGTGGTAGGTGGTTACACGGTTTGGACTCGATTGGGATAAAAAATTCTCAAAAACAGCCAAAATTTGGTTCGTAGCCATATCGTCTAACCTAGACTTTAGCCGGGTATTCTCGAAATCTGACAGCGCCGTCCTTAAAGTTTCATTGGAAAACAATTCATTCATTTTCGTCCTTTTTCATTTCTTCAATTTCTATTGCCACTCGCAGTCTAAAATAAACAGTAGGTTCCAATTTTGTACCCAAGCAGTTACACAATCGTTTAGTTATCCTCAATGTTCGGTTATCCGTTGACGCCTAAAAGCAATGCTTCATCTATTTCTTTTTACTCGTCCAAGAGTAATGAAATCCTCTTTTAATTAACTTCAAAAGAGCCAAAGTTTATTTTTTAATATTCATCAAAATTCAGTTTCAACCCAAAAATCAAGTTTTTCTCTTCTTTTTTTTTCAAACAGTGACTTCCACACATGGTTTGAAGTTCCAATTGCCGTAGTTTCCTCTCGTCGAGACTAAAGCGTGTGGGTGTCATAATTCTGCAACCGAAGGCAAAGTTTTCTACTTTCATGGGAAAATTTTGTATAATTTAAATAAAACGTATTGCCACAGTTGCCAAAAGCAATAAATTAAGTGAAAAGTCTGTTATTATCCCACAAAGCTTCGATGGTAGTTGGAACGAATGTAGAAAGGATCAAGCTTAAAATAAATGGAAGAAATTTGCTACTATTCCTCATAGGATTAGAAATTCTCTGAATGTGCTCTTCTCGGCTCGACTTCACATACATTAGTTCGTACTGTGAAGCTAATAAAGCAATTTCTTTTCGCCTTCCCCTTTTCGGTTACCTTCATTACAGTTCACCAAAATTATACCAAATTTCTATATTATTTAATTTAGAAAATTATGCAGCATGCTTTTGGGGGGCACGTTCGCTAGAATCTGTGATGTTTTAGACAGTTTTCACATCAATTTCATTCCTTTCTTTTCCTGAACATAAAATTTTTATCGTTAAGGACATTTGTAATTTCTAGCGCCGATTTTGAACCTTTGAAAGAGGTCACAAATATTTTGAACGACCACAATACTCACCCGGTGTCCTTCTTCTTTGTTCTGTGCAATGCTACAGAGTAAGAAATATACCGAGCATAACAAACCCATTACAGACAAGATAAAATATGGAAAATGGCCGTTTCTTATCCTCACTCACCTTCACCCCGCTCAATTGATTAAGCTCCACGAATTTATTTTTTTTTTCTGCGGTAAACTTTAAGTTATACAGATTCCCCCACAAAACGAAAAACTACGAAGAACTTTTTCATTTAACATTCTGCCTCGTATGTCCTTTAATTCAACTGAACTTTCAAAGGGCTTTCCGCCTATATTCTCTAACAACCTTCCTTCCTTTTAGCGACGATTGGTGTAGTGTCCTTGCACCTGCTCAGTATAACAAAAAAAAATAAACAATAACACCAACACTGGTAACAAAAATATGAATAACGGCAACAACAACTAAGCCACCAACAAAATCCAACAAATATTTATGCGTTAAGTTGGAGAAAGCATAATTTTAGGCTTAATTTAACTTAACATGCTGGGTTTGTGGGCAATCCGAGCTTACAGTCGATTAGGTGAGGCTCAGGTCCTCCAAAAATTGTTTAGAGACACAACGGCCCGGTCATTTTACCGAAGTCATTGTATTTCAAAACTTTTGTCTCTCTGCCTAACTTGAAGAACAAAAAAACTAAGACAGAAACAAGCGAGAAATCCTTTCATGGTTGGGGGGAATCAAAAGACTTTTATTATATTTTTGGCCTCAAAATTCTCTTACCGGACCTGTTTGTACTCCAATACGTAGGTAGGTAGGTAGGTTGGTTGAAGTAGCTGCCATTTAGGCCGTTAATCGGCCCATTGTGACACCAAGGAGGCTTTCTTGTGTTTGTGTGAGTGTATGTCTTATTATGTAGTGTGCCCCGCGAAAAACCAATGCTAGGCTTGAACATTACACTCCGTTTCGCCTGATGCCGGGAATCGAACCTCGGACCCTTGGATCAAGAGCATAGCCCGCATCTCCTACGCTATCCCAGAGTCACACTCCAATAGGTAGGGCAACAAAAAATATTTAATTCAGCACCTAAAAGTATACACTTAAATATTCAGAATATTTCCAATCGTGAGAATTCTGTTCATTCTTGTAGGATTTCCCATTTGATAGCACCTTGAAGATTGAGTTTGAAAGATGTTTGGATACCTTTAAAACCTTAATTATACCTTTAGGTTTTCCCTACTCTACTGATAGGATTCATAATTTTACTAAAGGACTAATTAACTCACAATGAATAGAATACACCTGGCGCATCAGAAACGCCATTGATGTTGAAAGGAGGTCCTTTTAGGGGTTCAACGAAAAACTAAAAAGCAACTGCTTCCAACTGACCATCAAAAGTTTCTCTCATACAAATTTTGTGGCCTATTTTAAGGCATCAGATGTCTTAAAGTAGTTGTGAAAGAATTTAATGATCAAATTCTGTTATTCGACGGCTTTGATTGAAATTCATTTGAGCAAGATCATGGAAAGAATTTCTCGTATGGGAATGGAGAGATGCAATTTTAAAGAGGAAGTCCTTTCAAATCGATGGGAAGGAAAATGCATTTCCATGGCTACGCTCAAGCATTTTAAAAGACTCAATCCTCATCGAGATGCATATAAAGCCGTATCCCTCATAGCTGTTTAAGAAAACTCAAGTATCCTTGCTTGATTCATAATTTTTTTTTTTCAATTTCGATTTTGTTCACAGTAGACATCCTTTTTCCTGTTCCAACGTAGCACATTATTCTTTCCGCAAATCCTTTCATCGCGGCGTTCAATTCTTAAAGTTCATATCAGCAGCTTGATTTAAGTGGATCCCATAAATGGCATCCCTAATTCATTGCTACATGTGGAGGAAATGCGAAGGACGCACGTTGGAGTGCTGTCAAAGTTAAGTGTTGGCTGCTTCACATGAGCTTCACTTTGCTTGCAGGTGGAATCAATTCAGTACCGGATGGTTTGGAATGATACTTTAAACAACTTGCAACTTATTACATACATACATACATACTTTCGATATTTTCACTGCTTCGCCATATTCGCAACGTTCATCCTGTTCAATATTTTCATTTCTATCGCAGTAGTTAGACTTCAGGTGCTTGTTTTTTTTTTTTCTTTGTGTACAATGATACATCAAACACACGCACCGTACTTTTTAGTTATATAAATGGCAGGATGGAAAATTTATATTTCTTTTCAAGTGCACAGATTCAACGGACCACACACATCCTTCGATAAACTATATTTTTCTAATAAACTCTGAACTTAAATATCCAATCACCAATAATAATGCGAGAAAGTACTTTACCAACTCTCAGGGCTGCCATTGTTGGATAATTCCTTAGTTACTTTTGAAAGCTTTTTAACTGAAATTCTTTTCTTAACAACGCAGTCTAGGCCAGCGACGTGGAATAGTAACTTTCCTAAGTTGGCTAGTATTGTTATTGTTGTTGTTATTGTTATTGTTGATGCTGCTCCTCTAAGCTTAAAAATAAAAATCGATAACAATTTTTTGCTCTTATCAAAAACTTTTCGAAGCATATTTTCCGTCGTTTTTTTTACATATTCTTTTTTAGGACTTTAGCCTGTGCCCTTTTCTGCCACAAAAAAGGAGGAAAAAAGGAGGAGAACGGATCCTTTGGTTCCTCAAACCGCAAAGCAACCAACATTCTTTTAGAAACTATAAGTTAATTCGATCCTTCTACTCAATAAATATATCAATCAAATTCCCAAAAAAAAAGGACTCGAATCGAATAAAGTCAGAGCTTATGAATGTCTAAATGCCTTATTTTCACTCCCAAATTCAATACATAAAGAAGCAGAGGATTTATTTTGATTATCTTCATTTTCAATCATACACATAGATCCTTAAATTGCCTGCCAATAGATGAAGGAATTTATTCCTTTGATCTTCAGTTCCGATATTTCACATCGTTGAAATTACTGTCACGGTATCTGACGCAATCGAGTGGAAATTCAGATTATTTATATTCCCCATGGCTATGGCGAAGAAGGAGTTAAGGTGGAAGCAAATAAAAAAAAAAAAACAAAAGAAAACAACAGCTGAAATGAAGACAAAGCTCGGATTCTGTAAAAAGGTAAACAATGAAAAAATATATGGACAAGAAAAGAGAAAAAAAAGCACGCATTACATCTCTCCCGGTAAGGTTCAAAGTGGCCTTAAAAGATAAATTGAAAGGAGAACTGATAAAAATAAAAATAAAATTTTAAATAAATAAGACACTGGAGGGAAAGCTAATGGATTTTCTTACCGAAGTAAACATGCAGTACACTACAATCCCTCCTAGGTGCTGCGTCTAAATTTTACTTTGGAATTCATAACAAACGCTTTCAGAGTTATGACGCATTTTGAAGAGAAGGGACGAAGGAGCCAATAGACGCTCATAAATCTTTGAATTTTAATAAAAAGAAAAGTGATAAAAATAAAAAAAAAAAAATCATTGAAAATGGGCTTAAAAGGATAATGATTTATATTTTCTTTGGACTAAAAACAAGCCCAAAAGACATTTGATTGAATGATTGAAATAACTTAAATAACATGACTGGCTCAGTAATTATTCATGTGTTTCAGTAAAAAACATTTGAGTCCATTTGGAGTGGCACGAGGTCCTTTTTAGAAACCAAAACGTTTTATTTATTCTATGAAAATCATATACCAAGTCTTGAATTCAACCAATAGTTAACTTGAGAAATAACTTCATAAATGCTGTCTTTGTTTTACTTAAAGGCTAAAAGGACACTTTTCTAAGCTGGTCCCAAGCTTAAATTGACCTTCAGTTAGTCATAGAGTAATTATTTTTCTCTCACTTCTTGTGTAAGACTTAATTCCTGCAATTGTATAAAGTAAGTTATCAGCACGTTTGAGTGTAGAATAAAAAATTGCTGTGAATGGAGTCTATGATTTAGTAGTAAAACAATCCATAGAAAAATAGTTAAAATCAGATAAATACATATGACGATTCATATTAAATAATGAGAGAGCCGAAACTGAAACACACGATGACTTTCCGTCGCCTTTTTAAACAACAGAATGTCATTCGATTTAATCTCAACGCTCAATGTACAACATATACAGGGCATTCAACATGTTGCTGAAATGTTCAAATTTCACGCAACATGTTTCAGCCGATAAATTATGATTAGGGGACAGATTTTGTTGGCTTTTATAAATTTAAAACATATTTTATGGAGTAAAAATTTTGTTCAACTCAGATGAAGTTAATATTCAAATCGATTTTTAACTTCATTATGAATTATTTTGAAGTTAGAAAAGCAGTTTGAAGTTCAACTTTGCTTAAATTATTCGCTTTTCGTCATTTTCATGCAATTTTTAAAGAACGGATTTAGGTATCTAATGCGGATAGTCAAATTTCGTCCTGAAGATTGCCATTTAGTCCTTCAAAATGTATATAAAGAACTTATTTCTCTATGTTATGAGTACTTAAGGAAAAATTATTCCATTTCCCTTGAAAGTCCTATGTTATATTTCAAGGCTCTTGCTGTGTCCCCCCATATGTTAATTGGCTTCGCGACATTGATTTTAATGTCATAATTTTGTTGACTTACTCTATTGTTGTTTCAAAGCTTCATTTTTCACATACGCATCCCGTTCAGCGAGGACGCCGGCAAATAATGATTTCAAATACTATCCATTTGAAAATCTTTGACACCTGTTCATCTTGTTCTTAATTAATAGCTTGACCGTACCGTTTTTCGCTCTCACTGCTGTATGTGGCATGCGGCGTTCCGCATACGTCATGTGTGCCACGCTGTGATATTTTTGAAGTTTTGTCTTTCTATTTCACTATACCTTTTGAGGTTTTTGTGAATGGATGATCTTTTCATTTATTTTTCAATTTGAACGATACAAATTGCGGCATTCTCTTTTAATATTATTTATATACTACTAAATATTATATTAAATAAAAATATGAAGACAGATGATTTAAACGTTAAATGTTAAATGTTAAATGCTAGTTTGTTTCAATTGTTTTATACATAATTTCTCATTTGGTTGGAAAAAATTCTTCAAGTTAATAAATTTTTGGAATTAAAAGGATATTCGCTTAGGCAAAATAAGGTTGGCTGTGGCTCTAACCACATATAACACCGTTCACAAATCCAACTACCTGCACCATCAGCAAATATCCTTAGCAATCAAAGCGAACTCTTGCAGTACGAATTCTCGCTCACCTTCGGATCTCAGTAGTTTTTAATTCGCAAGTCGGAGGCTTAGTGAAACCATAGGTTTGCTTTGATATAAGAATAAAGAGAAATTGATTAAAGTAAATTGAGAATTTCCAAGCCAATAAGCATCAAAACATATCCATGGCAACATCTTTAACAAGGAGTGAAATTGTTGATAGCAAATATTTTTCCGCTTCATTCCTCGAAACTCAGCAGCACTAACAAGAACAGCAATCAATTCAACAATAAGGAGCAAATTTAGGATAAAGGCCCTCAAAGTCTTTTTGAAAGCAATCAAGTCACACCTTCATAAAGCAATAAATCAAAGGATATACGAAAAGTTCCTTCAAAAATTCAATTTTCTATCTAGAGGCCATTGAAACAATAATGATTTTTTCATTGTCAACTGAAGTTTCTTGAAAGATATCTTCTTTTTAATGATATTTTTTTCATTTTACCTCCAAGTCCCCATTGGAAATTGTTATTGTCGGGACGATATTTGTTCCTACAGTCGAATTGTCGCTTGATCTGTTATTCGTGGAGTGAGATATCCTTGCAAAGCTAAATCTTTGATTCAATTACTTATATGGCAACAGTGGCACCTCCCCTTTCACACAGACAATCTAAGAAAATTGCTTTCAATGCAGTATTTCGCGGCGATTTTGCATCATCGGTGAACGAATTTCCTGAATATTAGCAAACAAGATATCCTTGGAAAATGCTAGACGGTGTGCATCCCCTAAGTATGCCGTTGTAGAATATAAAATATTTAAAACCAAGGATGATAGATTATAAGCAGGGCTCGGATTTCGTTGACTTTTATATATTTAAAGCATACTTTATGGGGCCAAAGCGTATAAGTTGAACTTCAAACCGCTTTTCTATCGTCAAAAAATTTAATATTGAAGTTAAAAATCGATATGAATCTTAACTTTATGCGAATTGAACAAATTATTGCTCCATGAAGTATGCTTTAAATTAATAAAAGTCAACAAAATCCGAGCCCTGATTATAAGCATACAATACATTATAAGGTTACGACAATTAGAGTTCAAAATTTGATTCTTCTGCGCATGTACACTTGTGATGTAGAGTTTAAAGTATTCTGATTGGTTAAAATTTTTGAAAATTTTTGACAGACAAAAATTTTCAAGACAAAAAATTAAATTAAAGAATTTATGTGTTCTTAGCGTTGCCACTGACTTTCGAAAAACATACTACCAACTTGAAACTTATTCAAAACCTGGTTTTTACATACAAACATCGTCCTTAAAATAAAATATTCTTGTAAAATAACCAATTAACAAAACAAAATAAAACACATTCAGCAACTTGAATTAATAGTAAAACTGAAAAATTTTCAAAGAAATATTTTTAAAAATGTACACAACTTTGTGGCAGCACCAACAAAAACGTCACAAGTGCTCGACTAAAACTAAAATCTGCGCATGTCGTAATCTTATATTCTATCATATCTGTTTAAAAACTGTATTTTTTGTTGAATTATTGAACCTTATGATTTAAAATTGCCTATTTTCGATCCAAAGAAATAAAATACATTCTTATTTTCATTATTATTTTCCAGGATATAATAAAAGGATCTGCGACCACATACCGACACAAGTTTTTCCATGCTTCAAAGTAATTTCAAACTCACTTAAGTCATTCGTCCGTGATCATATGATCTGTAAGCTGATTTGATAAAATAAAAATTAATTCGGGTAAGTGATTACATTGCTGTTATACCATTGAAATTCAAAATTATTATTTTATTCATATCCTAAACCCTTTTATATCCATTCGCTTTAATGCAGTTATACCAATTTTAACTTTCCACAATTATTAAATAATTTATAAGAAATAACGTACGAGCCAAAAAAAATTTGAACGCAAACCGAAAAATTGCACGATAAGATCAATTATATAAGAAACAAGTCAAAAAGTTAATATACCCAGCTTCTCCACTAGATTGGCGTATCATTTTTAAAAGACATGATTCACCTATGTTTCGAATTTCAAGTTTCTACACCTTTCCGTACAGAAGTTAAGAAATATCAACGATTTTGGGCGTGGCAGGAGATGTGAGACTTCGTTCTTTTTTTTTTTTGCTGTATAAGTATATGTAGATATCTCGTAGACCTTCTCCAGTATATCATCAGTATATCAATGCAATGTCTTGAATGGTTCTCAAGTTAGAAGGACATTCCTTTATACACATTTATACGATTTGTGGCGCGAAAGCAGATCAGGTCTATTTTCATTTAGGTTTGTCCTCTGGGCCCAACCATCAACCGTGATTCATTCAGCCGTTTCGTATTATGAGCTCAGACGAAAAAAACAGAGAGGTGCACATATCTAAATCAACTCAGCTTTTGACCGTGATCATGAATATATATATATGTCTACATAAGATTTCTCGGTTTCTTTTCGATTCGTTTCTTATTTTATTCAGTAGGTAATTAAGAAAATACAATACCCGGAACCTATCTTATATACATATTTACATTTTAGTTAATATGTAAGTGGAAATTAAATACCTCAAATATACGTGCCTATATGTAAAGAAATTAAATTAATTGAAAAAAAAAAATCATTCAAAATTTTCCATGTTTGAGTTTAAGAACATGATTTTATTAATGCAGCCCTTCTCAAAGCCCAGCGGACTTTTTTTTTCTGACATGAGATTCTTTGCGGTTAATAAAACCTTCTCGGAAGCCGAACTACTCGCTGGAGTAGCCAAGACCATGCAACTGAGCTTATAAAGTAATGGGAATTCTACCTTTTGTGATTCCCACCATTTAACGGCATTGAAATCATCGAAAAATGGGACATTTTTAATCTCGTATTGAAACATTTCCTTTTCGGCCTTATCTTCGATACAAGGACTTTTGGTCTCTTGTACAAAATCGGCGAAGAGCTCTAAATTCTTCTTAGAAACAGTTGCTGGCGCGGACTGTTTACTTGAAACCATCCCATCTGGATTTTCATTAAAGCTACGCATTATGTTCTTGCACTCATTTTTAATAGCTTCTTTTTCGTTTTCACTAAAGAGAATTAATTTCTTCGTGGGTGGAAAGAGAAAAAGTGCTATTTTATGGAATATCGAAATTTTCGGAATCACAATGCTCTGTAAATTCTCTGATAATTTCTTTTTGAATTTGGTTACCACAGCGGAATCATTCGATTCGATAACGCATATTTTTTGCAAACGGTGAACGTAAACATAGGAAAAATGTAGTGTCGCATCGTTTTTCGCTTCCAATTTTTTCGAAGCTTCTTCGAATAATTGTAAGATTTTAACTATTGCAGAGATTTGAGCTATACGAATGTCGCTAGTTATGCCGAAATTATTTCGTTCTTTTACAAATTTAACTATTTCGATCCAATTTTCTTTGATTGCCGTAAATAAATAATAGAAATCGTGTCCCTGTATGAAAGTAGAACTCTCCAATGTTGACGAAATCCATATTCCAGATCCACGAAACTTTGACCTTTTTAAATATTTGATCAATTTCAAGCAGGATCCATGTATTTTGATGACATCGTCATTATCGTCCAATGCACTTTGAAGCACATCCTTCAGTATTTGGCTTAGGCAGATGATATGTTTATGTGATTGAAATGCATCGACAAACTGTGGCGTCTGGCATGTTACGATCGATACGTTTCCGTTGAGACTGCAATCAAAGGTTTTCAATATTTCTCTTACTTTATTTGAAATGCTTTCGCCTGAAAATTAAAATAAGAGAAGGTATTTTAAAAAAAGTTAATCAAAATTTTATTGAAAGAAACCAGACCTATCAAGTTGGAATTGAGATCAATAATGATTACAAATATTGTTTTTAACTTTTTTTTAAATTTTCATTTCGCGTCTTCAGAAATAAGTCTGGCATCATAATAATTATTAGCTTTAAAACTCTAAGTCTTCAAATACTCACCTGTACAATTATTTTCTTCCATTGACTTAAGTCCAAGCAGCCTCTCAACAATGTTGCCTTCTTGGACATAATGTATCGTTAAAGCCAGATAAGTTTTTTTTAAATAATTATCTTGCAGATGGCACTTGTAAGTGCAAATCCAGTAATATCCTTAATTTCGGCTTTAACATATTTCAAATATGTTTCATACAGTTCTTCAATACTTGAACATAGTTCTGTGGAACTTGGTACTAACGGTTCTAAATTCACATTTCTTCCATATTCGGCTCCAACGGATACCAAGAACTCGGCTACTTTCTGAAACCCAGTATCCTCAGCAATTTTAAATGATCTGCCATTCTCAATAATCCATTGGGAGAAAATTTTGATTGCTTCCGTTTTTGTATCGTTACTTACGACCACTTTTTCCGTACATCCACTTTCGGCGGACTTGAACTTTTTAAAACAACTATGACGCATCAAATTAGTTGTGGATTTTGAAGTGGATTTGTATACGTTTTCACACTTTCTGCATAGGACGTAGTCTCCAATGTCTTCATTGTTCTCATCCAAAATTATAGCAAAGCATTCCCATACTCTGCTTCTTTTCTTCATCGTACCTATTTTGTATTCGCCACTTAGAATTTTGGACTTGATGTCTTGGTTTCTATAGGGAGTTATGTTCGCGTACGTCGCAATAGTCTGAAAAAAATTTACCGCTCATATAGACTTCATTTTTCCAGATTAGTCAAGTTTTTGTCCAAGTTGAAAATGGTCTTGATTGTAATATCAAATCGTAATTTGATCACCTGCAGATCATTATTAGATCTTTTCGATATATTTTTGCCTAATTGCATGATATTTTACTTTCAGTTAAAAATGTTTAATATTTGCAATGCTTATTATTCCCTATTATATGGTATTGAAGCATCAATCGTTGGTGTCATATTTAAACATAACTCAATGCATTGATATTAAAATGTCGTAACTTGAACTTCTGGTGACTCACTGCTATATTCGAAATGTTCCTCAACGCTTGCAACGCTGCAACTTTACAAAATTGCAGTGTTTGTTTTGGAAAACTACGAGCCAAAAAAGGGACCTATATCTGCTTGGAAGGAAATCCCTAGCAAGCCAATCAACCCTTTTACACTCCCCCTTTACAGGTCTATTCGTAAACGTCAAAAAATAAACAAAATAAATAACATTAACAAAAACAAATCGATTTGCAGAAATCTTACTTCATCCCTGCTACGTTTTGATGTTCCGCCATGAATCATCTCTTGATCTTCAACCAGTTCGTCTTTAATATGAATTTCTGTTTCATCAAAATCCATTTTTTCACATTTTTTAACATTTGCGGCACTTTATTTCCAAATATAATTTTTTTGGTCAATCAAAAAGCAGCTGTGCTCAAGATGACCCTGTAGGAAATGTGACAAACACTAGAATGGCTACTTTGCTGTCACTAGTATCCATGAATTACATATGGGACATTTCACGCCAAGCGGACAGTCGATATTAGGTGAGGTCTTGGATTTTGTTTATTTTCTGTTCAGTTGTAGTGGAAGTGGGTGTGTACACTGAATTTTTTTCCATATGACGATTTATTGCTGAGTTATGAGGCTTCAAAGGTCAACTGGAAAAAAAATTGATTTTTTCTTTGCTTATAATTTCTATGTATTAAGTCGTAAAAAATCCATAAAGGTGTCGATTCTTATAGTAAAAAGGATGAAGTGTTTGATTTTTTGGTCGAATTTAAAATAATTATTTTTTTTTCTTGTTGTATACCACAAAAAAAAATTCAAATTACGTTTTGAGGCACTTAGCCACTTTTGTTATTTTTTTTTTTAAATTTTTAATTAAAGCCTTAAATTCTTCAAATAAAAATTAAAATGGGACATCCAGTAATTTATGAGCAAGACCAAAAGAAGTGCCGATACATAGCTATGAGCACTTTCAAGAAATCGGCCTTTGCGCTAAAATGCTCGAAAATTACGCAATAAGTGTTTTGTTACGTCATTCGAAACTCACAAGTAACTCCATTTCGTGATATCAAAAGAAGTTTCACTAAAAATGCAACTCTAATTCTACTACGTTTATAGAACGTTTATATTTGTTTGAATATGATTATCCAGAAAAAAAAACAGTGCAACACTGATTAGAAATTCTTTTCACGGTTCTGAACCATTTGCTTTGGATTGAAAAACTTCTTGCATACCCAAAGGGTGATTTTGCGTTTTTTCTTCCGATTTTTGGTAAAAATTGTTCAACTTTGCAGCGTCAAAACGGTATCAAGTAGTGCTCGGATGCAGTTTGTGTATATAAAGAAGTTGTTTAGTTATAATCTTTCTATGTTTGCATCAAAAAATTTTGACGAAATGTTTATTGCCTTGGGAGCTATAGGCCATACAAAATAAAATATGATAAAACATACGTCAAATTTTTGGAATTTTTGCAATTTGCACCTACTAGATATAGTTTTTTCGGGTCGGTTTGTACTAAAACTATTTAAAATGAGTTCAGAGCTATAAATTTTGATAGAAAAAAAATTGAAATATTTAATGGATTACGAGATATAGCCATAAGTAAGTGAGTAATTTAATTCTCGGCCCCACTTTTTGAAGTCTATTTAAAAAAAAGTAGAGGTGACTTGACAAAACTGAGTATGAGGCGTTGTTATACTCACCGAGCACTTTCAAAAACAGTCGTCAAATTTTTGTTTACAAAACATGACCTCTAAAATGTCGCACAGTGTAATCCCTCCACCTCCGCATCCATGAAGATTATGATACTCACTGTTGCACCGAGGTCCTGGAGTGAATATAAATTGGCGCAGGAGTTTGGAACATCTTGACGCCAAGCAAAGAGAGCAAAGTAATTGGTAGAGCAATTTGGCGTCTTGACATCACCAAATCCTCGCGATGGTCGTAGGCTTCCTGAGGAAACAAAGCTTGGTTAAAAATTGTTACCTTCGCGAAGATAGCAATCGAGCGATGCCAGGCAAAAAGGCATAGATATACATATATATATAGATATAAGTTTTCTTCGAAATCGGATGTCATGCATTTTTCGGATATTTTTGGTTTTTGGTCCAAAACTCTCTAAACTTTACCCTTTGAATCGATTTCCAAGATTCAATACAGTTTCGATCATTTGATAAGTAAACTTAATATACTATGTATGGTGTATCCCGATTTGTTTTGGACGTTACACACGGATGCATAGAACACAATCTCCCACACAGATTGTTTCGGGTGTAAAATAATCAATGATAATTATTGGAATATTAAAATTGATAATTATACTTAGTATAAAGCCAAAAACAAAGAAAGTCTTAACTTTTAAAATATTAATACCATTTTTATTTATTCATTTTTTTTTTTTATTATATGTCGTCGCACACATTTGTTTTTCGATTTGTACAAAAATATCCAACATTGGGTAGGAAAAAAAGTTCCTTAAAGACCTTAAATCTACATATATAATGTAATCAATATGATCAAAAAAAAAATCATTCAAAATTTTCCATGTTTGAGTTTAAGAACATGATTTCATTAATGCAGCCCTTCTCGAAACCCAGCGGACATCTCTTTTCTGACATGAGATTCTTTGCGGTTAATAAAACCTTCTCGGAAGCCGAACTACTCGCTGGAGTAGCCAAGACCATGCAACTGAGCTTATAAAGTAATGGGAATTCTTCTTTTTGGGATTCCCACCATTTAACGGCATTGAAATCATCGAAAAATGGGACATTTTTAATCTCGTATTGAAACATTTCTTTTTCGGCCTTATCTTCGATACAAGAACTTTTGGTCTCTTGTACAAAATCGGCGAAGAGCTCTAAATTCTTCTTAGAAACAGTTGCTGGCGCGGACTGTTTACTTGAAACCATCCCATCTGGATTTTCATTAAAGCTACGCATTATGTTCTTGCACTCATTTTTAATAGCTTCTTTTTCGTTTTCACTAAAGAGAATTAATTTCTTCGTGGGTGGAAAGAGAAAAAGTGCTATTTTATGGAATATCGAAATTTTCGGAATCACAATGCTCTGTAAATTCTCTGATAATTTCTTTTTGAATTTGGTTACCACAGCGGAATCATTCGATTCGATAACGCATATTTTTTGCAAACGGTGAACGTAAACATAGGAAAAATGTAGTGTCGCATCGTTTTTCGCTTCCAATTTTTTCGAAGCTTCTTCGAATAATTGTAAGATTTTAACTATTGCAGAGACTTGAGCTATACGAATGTAGTTAAGTAGGACGAAGTTATTTCGTTCTTTTAAAAATTTAACTATTTCCGTCCAATCTTCTTTGATTGTCGTAAATAAATAATAGAAATCGTGTCCCTGTATAAAAGTAGAACGCTCAAATATTGAGTAAAAAGATCCACGAAAGTTAGTGTTTTTCAAATATTTGACCAATTTCGTGCAGTATCCATGTAGTTTGATGACATCGTCATTATCGTCTAATGCACTTTGAAGCACATCCTTAAGTAGTTGGCTTATGCAGATGATATGTTTATGTGATTGAAATGCATCGACAAACTGTGGCGTCTGGCATGTTACGATCGTTACGTTTCCGTTGAGACTGCAGTCAAAGGTTTTCAATATTTCTCTTACTTTATTTGAAATACTTTCGCCTGAAAAATAAAATGAGAGAAGGTATTTTTAGAAAACTTTGATTAAAATTTTATTCATTGAAGCCAGACCTATTAAACCCGAAATAAGATTAATAACTCGAAGCAGCTTGGTAAATAAAGCAGATCCTTATGTTTAGTTTTGCTATATTGGCTACAGGTTAACTTTAACTCGATCTCGAAAAGTATGGCCGAGAACTAAGTTGCGCATTTTTTAAATTTTACTTATAGGTATATCTCGCACACCTTTTAATATTTGATTTTCCTGTCTATAACAATGTCTTTGCCTTAGACATGGAGAAAATAACTTTAGTAATAACTATTCATCCGAAACAAAATCATGTAGACACTATAAATAGCAGAGACATAACAGTTATAAGAAATAAGGAAAAAAATTGGAATATAACTATTAAAGTTTGTATTAAAAAAAATTTATTTTAAGATAACAGTTTCAAACAATAAAAATATATTTCATTTTTCTATAACAGTTATTGAAGAAACATTTTTTTTCCCGTTGCTCATAATTTTTATCGTTCGATAAATATTTTTTACGTTGCCTCATAACAATTATGAATGAGAAAAATTTTTTCCCGTTGCTTATAACATTTATTTTTCAATAAATTGTTTTTACGTTGCCTAATAATGACCGCGATCAGCAGCGCTATTAATGATATCAGTAGAATGGTATCACCAGTATACCACTATACAAATATTTTCTCTCTTAACGAAATAAATTAAAAACTATTAATTGAAAATAAAAGCTTATAAGAAACGGAAAAGTTTTTTTCTCATTCACAATCGTTTTGAAGCAACGTAAAAAATATTTATTGAACGCTTAAAATTATGAGCAACGGAAAAAAATTATTCTCATTCATAACACAGGGCACCAATTTAGCACTTCTTGTCTGTTACATGAGGGTTTTAAACGGAATCCTACTAGTTTAACGTCGCTGAGTTCAAATCTGTCCTCACTTTTCCCCTACCAGCTCCAGTTTTCGAGAAAACCACGAAAAAAGATTCTTCCACCTACATTTTTTTTGGGTACATTTTATTCAAATGTGGCAGAAAATTTTGGTGTCTTATTTGCAGTGCTTGCATTTGAAAAATATCAGACTTTCATCCGGAATCAAAGAAATTTTAAAGTTATGAAAATTAATGGCTCTAATCGTTGCTCAAAGTCAAAAAATGGATTTTTTTTTTTGTAAAAAAGTCAACATTTTTTCACTTTCAATCAAAATAATTCAACAATTACTGGTCTTATGTTGGATAACAATAGCTCAAATGGTGGAGTAACAAATTCCATGAACGTATGTCAAAGATAAAAATTGTCGTCTTGACGATAGCGCAGATATAAGGGGTTTTCTAAAGCATCTCATTTCGAACATTTTTATTGACACACGATTTTATTAACACACGATGTATTCTATGTGACAAGGCCTTTAAAAAGAATTTTGGTCGAACTCGTTTGGAAAACAAATAAAATATAATTTAAAAAAATCAAGTTATCTATGGATTTTTGTTAAGGAAACAAGTGGATTTTTCAATTGAAACATGTTGCATGTTTCTAATAAAAATGTTCGAAATGAGATGCTTTAGAAAACCCCTTATATCTGCGCTATCGTCAAGACGAAAACTGGAGCTGGTAGGGGAAAAGTAAGGACAGATATGAACTGAGCGACGTTAAATTAGTAGGATTCCGTTTAAAAACCTCATGTAACAGAACCACTGTTGCCCTATGTAATTGTTACAAGGCAGCGTAAAAAATATTTATCAAAAAATAAAAGTTTTGAGCAACGAAAAACAAAAAAATCCCAATCATAAGTATTATCGACTAACGTCAAAAATTTTCGTCGTTTTAAAAGCAATTTTTTCGATTCTAAAAAAAATTTAATAGTTATATAGGATAGGATCTCTGATAAATAGCAAGAAACTCAATAATTTAACAAATTTTCACCACTTTTTACCACAGTTCCCAAACCGGTATAAATTTCATTAAAATTGTTTAATTAAAATGAAGGGAAAATAAAATTGGACAGCACACCAACTGTATCCGAGTTCTTTTTCATACCGTTTTAGTGCTGAAAATATGAAAATTTTTCCTCGAAAAACTAATTACCCTTCAATTATGCTCTATTGATAAGAATACATAACTAAATACAGAACGACTGACTAGCAGACCCGCTGAAAGATAGTTTTAGAGGTCGTCAGATTAGGACTTCAATTAGGTTTTTTTTATATTTAATTCAAAAATAATTCAAAATAATTATTTTACTGCATATTATTTGAAAATCCTAATCATTACATACAAACTTCCTAAATAATATAATCAGTAGTAATCTATATTTGATCCAATACAGTGAAATCTCCATAAGCAGACTGAATTCTGTATGTTATGGAGATGAGTGTGTCCATAAAATATATGTTAGCGTCTTCAAAAATAGATCAGGCATAATAATAAGGCTCTAAGTTTTCAAATACTCACCAGAACAATCATTTTCTTCCATTGACTTAAGTCCAAGCAGCCTCTCAACAATGTTGCCTTCTTGGACATAATGTATCGTTAAAGCCAGAAAAGTTTTTTTTAAATAATTATCCTTGCAGATGGCAGTTGTAAGTGCAAATCCAGTAATATCCTTAATTTCGGCTTTAACATATTTCAAATATGTTTCATACAGTTCTTCAATACTTGAACATAGTTCTGTGGAACTTGGTACTAACGGTTCTAAATTCACATTTCTTCCATATTCGGCTCCAACGGATACCAAGAACTCGGCTACTTTCTGAAACCCAGTATCCTCAGCAATTTTAAATGATCTGCCATTCTCAATAATCCATTGGGAGAAAATTTGTATTGCTTCCGTTTTTGTATCGTTACTTACGACCACTTTTTCCGTACATCCACTTTCGGCGGAATTCAACTTTTTAAAACAACTGTGACGCACCAAATTGGATGTGGATTTTTGAAAGGACTTGTATACGTTTTCACACTTTCTGCATATGACGAAATCTCGAATGTCTTCATTGTTCTCATCCAAAATTATAGCAAAGCATTCCCATACTTTGCTTCTTTTCTTCATCGTACCTATTTTGTATTCGCCACTTAGAATTTTGGACTTGATGTCTCGGTTTGTATAGGGAAATATGTTCGCCTTGAACAGGTCGGCCAATGAGGTCTGAAAAAAAGAATTTGACACCGCGATCATTATTAGATCTTTTCGATATTTTTTGCCTAATTCAGAATTTATTTCAGTTAAAATTGTTTAATATTTGCAATGCTTATTATCCCTATTATATGGTAGAGCCAATCGTTGGTGTCATATTTAAACAAACTCAATTTTAGTAATAATCAAGAATGGGAAAAAATGTCGTTTGATCTTTGGTGTCTCACTGCATATCAAATTTTCCTCTCCTCAACGCTGCAACTTTCATAATCTTAATATAATTATTACTATAACCTAAAGCTAATGCGCTTACCTTTAAGACAGGTTATCGGCCTCATTTTTATTATTTTTTAGTCTATAAGAGCACTACGACCTAAGAGATATTTTGTGCAGCCTACGGTCCCTTAAAATACGTTGAGACTATGGATATTTGTACTTTCAAGGGAAAATTGTGACTTCGGTTCCCCCATAATCCTTGCCCCTAAACACTTGATGGACCATGCTCTATTATTAAATGTTCTGAACCAATGAAAGAGTTTGCAGCTATTTTGACCAGGCAATCCACTCTATCCCTTCCTTCATGGCCTTTATACCCCGGTATCTAAAATAGAGTAACCTTGGCCCTCTGGGATAGGTTTTGAAGGAGCCTATGGAACTCATAAACTTGTTTAGACTTCATGGTGAACGCTAAGAAACGTATACTTTCGTTATAATTCCTGGGACCCCTTCCATAATAAGTGGCTATCTGCCCAACGTACTGCCCAACAAAATTGCAGTGTTTGTTTTGGAAAACTACGAGCCAAAAAAGGGACCTATATCTGCTTGGAAGGAAATCCCTAGCAAGCCAATCAACCCTTTTACACTCCCCCCTTTACAGGTCTATTCGTAAACGTCAAAAAATAAACAAAATAAATAACATTAACAAAAACAAATCGATTTGCAGAAATCTTACTTCATCCCTGCTACGTTTTGATGTTCCGCCATGAATCATCTCTTGATCTTCAACCAGTTCGTCTTTAATATGAATTTCTGTTTCATCAAAATCCATTTTTTCACATTTTTTAACATTTGCGGCACTTTATTTCCAAATATAATTTTTTTGGTTAATCAAAAACAGCTGTGCTCAAGATGACCCTGTAGGAAATAAGACAAGCGCTAAAATGACTACTTTCTGTCACTAGTGTCAATGAATTATTATATATGAAAATACGTTACTCAATTGAGATTTGGTATGGAAATATGCAATAATAGTCGGCAATTCCTTAAAAATTTCCTGTTCATAAATGTTAAACACGTAAACACTTCGCCTCTTTTCTTTAGACATATAATAAGAAATAGCTACATAGATGAACACGAGGCTTTAATTTACTACATGTAGATTTTTATAAACATTTAACTAAACGAGTAATTTTTGATTTGAGGACTTATAAATGCATTTGAGGCGGATCGCCAAAGTTTAGCATCGTTAAATATAAATGTTCTATATTGAATTGATGACATTGTTTTACCCTATTGAGGGACACTTTTAAATGCCATTATACTATACTACATACTACGAGTATAACTTTTTATTAAAACAACGATTTATGAGATGGCTATTTTAAAAAATAGATAAACATTCATAAATATAATTTATTTAACAAAACAAAGACATAAACAAAAAGACTTCTCAAGTTTCTATTTTTTTTGGAATGATGCATTGATTATTTGTATTTCGCTGGGCGTAAATTGGAGAACTGCGCTAATGGCGTTCATCATGTGACGTTTTCCTTCCGGATCTTTGGAAGATATAAAACTTATAATTACGTTTTTCAAGTACTCCAAATTAGCACCTTCGCGAGTTTTACAACGTTCCAAGCTAAAAAAAAAAAAAAAAAAAAAATTAAAAATTAAAAAAATACAATAGGGGTATTCACAAAGGCGTTGGAAAATAGTAAAGTTGGAAAATTGGAAAATTTTATCTGCTTAAAAAGTTGTGCAAGATACAGAAAAAGCTTAAAGATTTTTTAAGAAGTCACAATTTCCCGATTTTCCGGCTTTCCAACGTTTTTAGCACGCCTTTGTGAATACCCCTAATGTAATAAAATTATCATTACCGGTCCACATCCTCCTCTAGTTCGTTGATCTTTTCACACAGTGCCATCTTCTCTTGAATGGCCTTACGTAAAAGTCCTTCAACTTCATGTTTTGCCTTACGTAAATTAGCAATTGTTATGTTGTTGCGTGCAATTTCATTCGCGAAATGAAGCATATGGGAATTTTCGCCTACTGATAATTTCTTCGACTTTAAAGCAATTAATTTATTATTGGCAGCGATATCGTCAGTACTTTCACCGTCCGAAAATGCATTCTGTTCATCATTATTATTATTAGCGGACATTTTAGTTTCCACTCCAGATATTGGAATCGTATGAAACACTTCGAACGATGTCTGAAGTGTTTTAATTTCTTGCTCTTTCTCTTCCAATAGCTGCAATGAACGCTGACGCTGCTTCTGTAATTGCTGCTCCAATTCATTAATGCGATAATGATTTTCATTTTCACGTTCGCTCATGGCACTTTTCCATTTGGCACGTTCCTCTTTTACCGCTTGGCGTAGTCGTTCATTTTGATGTTTAATTTCGAGATCCTGTTCATCAATATTTCGATTGAGAACCTTTACTTTTTCCTGCAGAGTTCGAATATGAATTTTTTGCATATAAGTTTGATCTTGCATTTTCGATATATCTGATTTCGCTGAAAAGTAGACGAGAATAATAATAAAAAAAACTATGCGTATAACATTATTATATAAAAAATTTCGAAATGTGTTTGTGTTGAACTTTCTCGGCACGCTGAACCGATTTGCATGCAGTTTTTTTTTTTTGAAAGTAAGTCTGCCTAATGTTTTAAGCTATATTGCGACAATTGGGCGTTGCGACATTTCGCGTGCGAATTGGCCGTTGTCGTGAGATTTTCCATTTTTTGAGTTGTAAAATTTTAGATAGAAAGATTGATAGTTTATTGATTTACAGTTGATAGATTGATTTGATTGATATTTAACATTCTAGATTGAAGGATTGACAGTTGAAGGGATAGATTGAAAGATTGATAAATTAACAGATTGAAGAAGATAGATTGATGGATAAAATATTGAAAAATTGATAGATTGAGAAATTGATAATTTTACTGATTGACAGATTGATAGTTGATGATCGATAGATTAAAGATGATAGAATTGATAGATTGACTATTGAAGGTTGTAGATTGAAAGGTTGATAAATTGACAGATTGACAGATTGTAGATTTAAATGACAATTTGATAGATTATGATAAATATATTGAAAGATTGATAGATTGACTTGATAGAATTCAAATGATAGATTTATGGATAGATTATTGAAAGATTGATTGATTGACAGTTGATAGGTTGAAAAGATGAAGATGGATAGATAGAGGATAATGAAAGAGAAGGATAGATAATCACCTATTCCTAAATAATTGGGGGAATAGTTTTTCCATTGCATGCATCGGTACTAGTTATTTAAAATGAAAACGCGCAAAGTAGCTTGAGCAAAAATACGAATTTACCAAGCATTAAAATTTTACTGTAACAACTTTCAATCATAAAAAAAAATATTTTTATTTTAAATCGGGAGTAAGCGCATTCAGTGAATATTAATGTATTATATTCACAGTTAATCTAAAACAACCACTTTCCGTGGGCGAGGGGAAATATGGTCGATAGTTTTAAGTAAAAATTTATAGCTAATTTTAAATTTCACAAAAGAAAAATCCGAGTATTTAAAAACATACTCTTTACACTTTATTATTTGCCCAATATAACCTGTACCGGGAAGAAACAGCGCGGGTCAAAAACTAAAGGCCGGGAACCTTTGACTATACTATTATATATCTTACCATCTTCGTAACATTTCTCAATACGTTTGATTTCGGCTTGGCATTCAGTATGATCGGCACCCACAGTAAAAACTTGGCTAAGATCAATGGATGAATTTGTAGCACGAACATTTTCCTGCATAAGTATTTTCTTTAAACGCATTATTTCGTCAACAATTGCTCCAACATCCACCTGACTCTTGTTTATAATAACACTTCGACGTCGCTCCATTCCGCCATTAGTTGCAATTTCGCCATTCCTTTCCAAATCGTGTAGTTTCTTTTTCAACGATTGTATACTTTCTTGATCCTGTTGACGTAATCGATCATAGCTGCCAACGGTGCTACTAAGTTCAGCGAGTCGTTGTTCCAAATTCGCGACACGATCTTCATGAAGAGCAGCTTGATGTCGACTTTGCTCTTCTGCCTGCAATGCCCTTTGCTGCTCCTTTTTAATTGCAGTTGCATGCTGATCTTTAAGTAATTGCATTTCAGCTTGAAGTTGTTTCAGAACAGAAGCACCATCATCATTCAATGTTGTATTTCTTCCTGTCTTATTATTATTATTGCCTCGCAACTCCTTCAACAATGCATTGGCTTCTTTCAGTTGGGTTTGTAATTCACGTACACGTGTACTTTCTGCTTCGTTACTTGCAAATTGTGTCTTAAAATTATTCAACTGCATTTCGATGCTCTCTTTCAGATGACGTTCGTCGGCGTAAAGCTTTTGCAATTCTCGTATCATTATCACATGGTTATTGGATTCCTTTTCACGTTCTTGTCGTTCGACGATCAATTTCGCTTTAATCTCTTCAATATTAACCTTTGCTCGGTCGCTAGTTTCTTTGATTTTCGTTTGCAATTCCGCTATAGTTTTATCCTTTTGATCGAGCTGGGCGCGAATTTGCTTTTTATCAGCCTGAAAAGAAGCTTCCATGCGTGATTTTTCTGCCGAAAGTGTCGCCAAAGAGTTCATCAACGTTAGTATTTGTGTCTGCAATTGGCCTTTATCCTCGAGATCGGTTGAAACACTTGATGCCATACTTGCAGTCTCATCGCATTTCGCATCGGTAATATTTTCATTTACGGTTACTGTCGGATTTGCAGTAGTTACGGCCAAGCTCATTTCGAGTGCCTCTTTTTCCTTGAGCAAGCCCTTGTATGCGGTTACGACATCTAAAAATAAACGTTAAATTTGATTGAAATTTTATATAATCAAGCAGTGGCGTGTCTAGAGAAATACTGATTTGATAGTGCTTATATTTTCCACAGTGGTATATTGAACAATTATAAGACATTAACCCAAACATTTTTGGGGGGGGCTAGAGGAAGTTTAGAGAGTTATGGACCAAAAACCAAAAAAATCCGAAAATTTCATGGCGTCCGATTTGGATGAAAATTTATATATAGAATAAGCGAAAAATGCTTAGAATTTTGGCGTCAAAACTTTTTCAAGAAACCGATTACAACTAGTCTAGTTAGGGTCTAGTTCCAAACTGGTCCAGAAAGGACCAGTTTTTTGAAAAAATTTTCGTGCTAAAATTCTTAGAATTTTTCACTTATTCTATATATAAATTTTCATCAAAATCGGACGTTATGAAATTTTCGGATTTTTTTGGTTTTTGGTCCATAACTCTCTAAACTTCCTCTAGCCCCCCCCAAAAAAAATTTTTGGGTTAATGTCTTATAATTGTTCAATATACCACTGTGGAAAATATAAGCACTATCAAAGCAGTATTTCTCTAGACACGCCACTGTAATCAAGTCAAGTAGTTGTATTTAATATGATATGGATTCATCAAAAACTCAATTATCCAGTCTATTCTGCAAATGAATTTATCAAAGAAGACAGTTTTACAGTTTTCTTTTCGAAGGAATTGAGCCATTTTGACGAAGCGCGATGTGAAGTACATATTTATTATAAATGGGGGACGCGACTCATAAATAGGTCTATTGTGCTATGTAAAATATTAGGAAGACATAAGTAATACTTGAGATAGACGTGATAGGCCTATTTTCAGAACAAGCATTTGTAGTAAAAACCCTGATTTTTCGGGATTCTTTGATAAAATTTTGTCTTATTTTAAAACTCTCAGGCCCGATATTACAGTGGATACTTAAGGTCTCCTCAGCACTTAAGTAAAGCTTAAGTCTGTAAAGCATCCCAGCTAGCATTTTTTGAATTTTTTGATCAAAAGCGAGTCTTTTTCGAGTCGCCTTTCTGATTAAAAAGATCAAATATGCGCTCGTTTTCTGATCAAAATTGATACTTTTGTCGGGAGAATTTGGAACCCTAGCCGCGACTCTTCTTTGGGAGTCATATTTGATATCATTTGCGAGTCGTTTTTGAATCATATTTGTTATCATTTGCGAGTCATATTTGTTACTATTTTCGAGTCTTTCTACGACTCATATTTGCTATCATTTTGGAGTCTTCTACGACTCATATTTGATATCATTTTGGAGTCTTCTACGACTCATATTTGATATCATTTTGGAGTCTTCTACGACTCATATTTGCTATCATTTTGGAGTCTTCTACGACTCATATTTGATATCATTTTGGAGTCTTCTACAATTCATATTTGCTATCATTTTGGAGTCTTCTACGACTCATATTTGCTATCATTTTGGAGTCTTCTACAACTCATATTTGCTATCATTTTGGAGTCTTCTACGACTCATATTTGATATCATTTTGGAGTCTTCTACGACTCATATTTGATATCATTTTGGAGTCTTCTACGACTCATATTTGCTATCATTTTGGAGTCTTCTACGACTCATATTTGCTATCATTTTGGAGTCTTCTACGACTCATATTTGATATCATTTTGGAGTCTTCTACGACTCATATTTGATATCATTTTTGGAGTCTTCTACGACTCATATTTGCATATCATTTTGGAGTCTTCTACGACTCATATTTGATATCATTTTGGAGTCTTCTACGACTCATATTTGATATCATTTTGGAGTCTTCTACGACTCATATTTGATATCATTTTGGAGTCTTCTACGACTCATATTTGATATCATTTTGGAGTCTTCTACGACTCATATTTGATATCATTTTGGAGTCTTCTACAACTCATATTTGATATCATTTTGGAGTCTTCTACGACTCATATTTGATATCATTTTGGAGTCTTCTACGACTCATATTTGATATCATTTTGGAGTCTTCTACGACTCATATTTGCCATCATTTTGGAGTCTTCTACGACTCATATTTGATATCATTTTGGAGTCTTCTACGAACTCATATTTGCTATCATTTTGGAGTCTTCTACGACTCATATTTGATATCATTTTGGAGTCTTCTACGACTCATGTTAACAGTAGAAATTTTAAGTGCTCCTTAAATAAGTTTTCAAATTAATTTAATGATGGAATTTCACTAATTTCACGAATTTTAAAAAAGTATAAACAAAAAATATAGGTTTTTTCAAATGTTGCCTGCCGAAAACAATTTTCGTGAGTTTTGGATAAAAATTGACTGTTAAACCGCTTGACACTTAAGGTGTTCTTAAGTCTTCAAGCTTCCTTAACTTAAGTATAGACTGTAATATCGGGCCTCAATGTCAAATCGAAAATTTTCAAAAGTGGGCGTGGCGAATTGTTGGATTTTGAAGTTTTTTTTCTAATCCTGCAATTCAGGAGGAAGAAGATTTTGTCTTGCAGTGTATCGTCTCTGGGCAAATCGTATATCTTGAAAAAAACAGTTTTGGCGCTTATAAAAGAAATACAGATACATTTATGTATTTTAGGCGTTATTCTCCAAGGCTCACCCTTGTTTTTCTTTTTCCTTTTGAAATTAAGGAAACATGTTTTTACATACCCTTGAGTCGCTTTTCGTAGCGCGTAAGCTGCTCTTTTTGGCTGGCAACAAGCGCCTCCAAATCGCGCTTACTGCGCTCCATTTTGCGGTCGTTTGTTAATATTAATAATTTCAATTAATAATCAAAGACTTAAACTGTGTTGCTGTTTAGTTACTGTTGTTGCTCTTTTTCGGATGACATTTAACAAGCAGACTACACTGGTTGCACTTAATATGTATGAACTCAAAGACTTAATGTACACGTCTCTTAAAATTACCCATTTCCAATGATGAAAATTTCTGCTTATGAGTGTAATTTTTCATTCACTCACACAAATTTTCCGTCTAAAATTTTTATTGCGAGTTTTTGGATAAGCAAAAATTGATTTCTTTACGTTCTTGTCCTCCCAGTTAATGAAAGTTTGACAAGTAGACATGTGTATATATATCCAATACGCAGATATGTCTTTAAAAAAAATGTGTATAATGAAAATAAGTGAAATATATTTGCTTATGCAAATGGTTTTATTCAACAGAGTGCGACAGCTGTTGTATGTACACAAGATAAACAATTATAAATCTATATTGGCCCATTTACGTTTGACTGATAGAATACGCGTATCGATACGGGCTTTAAACTACTTTAATACCCGTATTCGGCTTGCAGGGTAGCGTGATGTTTTGTAAATGTGTGAGTGCAAAAAAGTATCGTGCTTTGCTGGTAAGGACTTAATTCAAGGAATAATGAAGGGAGCTAATTTTTTTAAAGTTCAAAATTATGTAAAATTTATATAATATATATATATAGATATATATATAATATATAAAAATTATATATGTCTCGATTTTCAAGTTAATTCAGTCTCAAAGGGGGAAGGGGGCATAGCCCCATCACTTCAACATCAAATACATCCTTGAAAAGTGAAATCAACTAACATACATACACCTAAGTCTGTTTTTTACACGTAGATTGGTTCCGAGAAGAAGCCGTGTAAAAAAAAACCGTGTAAAAAAAGACATTGAGTCTTTAAGCTAGTGTTCGCAAACTATCGATAGCACTATCGATACATGATGTTTCAGAATTTTTTTTTTCATAAATACTTTTTTGTGATATGAACATACTTCGCAAAAATTAAATTTGACAAAAAAAATTTAAGTAACATAAAATTTTCAAATCGTGCTAAATGGATATAAAATCTGTTAAAAAAATTAATATAATATTTCAATTTTCAAATCGTGTTATATCAAAACCGGTGTAAATAAAAGACCGTGTAAAAACAGACTTAGGTGTACTTGATTCAATAGCGATTACAAACATTACAATACAAAAGATATGCAGATTAACTTGTAGTCGAGACGAATGGTAAAACATATCAATACGAATGACGGCTCTGTCCTTCGTTTGACAATTTCCATCCATGTGTTTACCATTTGATTAGTAATTGTTTTGTTCCTATAAGAATATGCTATATTTAACAATAGAAACGTTTATATTAATTAATACCACAAAATGAGTATATATCACGATGAAGTCGAAATTGAAGATTTCGAATACGACGAGGAAGAGGAAATGTACTATTATCCTGTCCTTGCGGAGATCGTTTTCAAATTTCAAAGGTAAATAAGCCCACAAAAATATGCAACTCTTTTTTGAATGACCAATGTTTTTTTTAACTAAAAGGAGGAACTGATGGAAGGTGAAGAGGTTGCGACTTGTCCTAGTTGCTCATTAGTAATTAAAGTTATATACGATGCGGTACGTGCCTTTTCACATTGAGTAGACTGTTCGCATTTATTTTCTTTTTGCCATTTTAGGATATGTTTAAAGCTGAAGAGGATGAAGAAGTTGCACTTAATGATAAAATGAACGCCTTGAAGTTAGAAAAAAACTAATGTAATGTGATAAAACTTAATTTTAGGTAGTGTAAAAAGAGTAAAGTTCGATTATTTATTATCAATTTTTATATAATTTAATATATATTTTTATTTTTTTATTTTACAAATGTATGTTGACTAGATCAAACATCTTTTGAGATATATATGTTTTTCCAAAACAAAATTCAAGAATATTCAATTCATTCTTATCAAGTACAGTAATTATCTTATTTAGTGGAAATGTGAATTTGAATGGTTCGTGAAGCAGGTTAATTCACAAGGAATTTGAAAAAAAAAAAAGGAATAGTCATATAGTATTGGTCTATAGAATTATCGGTTTTGGATTTTGTTCGTTTTTTTTTTTTTTTCTCTCAAATAAAATTTAATACAAAATTATAAAACATAAAATATATTAATATAAAAATAAATAAATGTATAAAATTTAAATGCTTTGCTCAAACGATACTGAAAGTGATGGACTTGGGACACTTTACGAATGATTCCATATCCCACTTTTATAATTACATAGACCAAACGATGCATAAATACACGACTTTCATATCAAAATATCGATGCAATCCATTTATGTATACTTTAATCGATACTACTGTTCCAGCCAGGATCCGGTTGCAGCATTTGGTGCTTTAAGCTGTAAATATAAGAGATTAATAAAAAAGACATTGCATATAGAGTGGCTCCTTACCTTTATATTGAATTGCTTCAGCGTACTTTCCAGCGATGCAGCATTTCCGGAAAAATACGCAGCTATTGCATTATGCAGAAGGACCAATTGTTTATGCATCACTTTAATCTAAAAAAAAAAGAACAATTGGTAGTCTAAAAAGTCGGTTTACGGATGATAATTTTACGTGATGAAAAATTGCATACTGTATGAATTGAATTGAATTAAATTATTATTTGACTGAGTTATAATTTTTATCTAAATAAATTCTTAATAGCACATTGCAAATTTTAATAATCGTTATTATTTTATTTAAAAAATATTTGAATTTACGCGTGCAGATAAACGTTAATTTATCGAAAAAATTGAATTTTCAATTAACTCCATCTTTGTATTATACAAAACAATGATAATTCAGTAATAATAATAATAATGTCAAGAAAAAAAAAATAAAGTGTGATTGGATTCCCAGGAATTCATCTCCCGGGAAGTATTACCAATTTGATTTAAAATCGATTTGTCAATTCGAAAATTTTATCGTATAGCCCTTTCTTATTTTTGACAATGTCATTTCTTTAAAATTTCCATACATTCTTCAAAATATTGGAGGAACGAAATTCCTTTCCTAAAATTTGGGCAAAGGGAACCAATAAGTCAAATTCCAATATGTTTAGCAAAGCAAATTCATCCATCCATTTAGGTACTTACCCGATTTTCATCTAAAAACTGCATTTTGACCGCAACATCAGCACGAAGCTTCTCGTACAATTCCTTTTGGCGTGTATAGTTCTTTTGAGCCTCTTCGGAGACGGGACCTTGCGGCGTTTCGGGTTTCGAATTTTCCAAATCATAGAAATCTCCATCTTTTTAATTACTTGTAATTAAAAAAACTAAATATTTTATTAAAATTGTTTTTTTTGCAAACTTCTTACCGAGCCGTTTCGTATTGCCGGTACAACAACATGATGTAATGCAACTAACGCGTATTCACCGATGAGATAAAAAAATTTAAAGCATTCAGTAAGAGTTCTCCATTCTTTGTTAAGTTTCGTTGTGTTTCCGAATTACATGTGAATTCTTCTTGCAATTCGGGACTCTTTTGTGCCAAATCGGCAAAGGCTTCAGCCAATGCGTGCTGCGTGACAACAACATGATGGAAATGCGAACTAAACGCTCGCGTTAAACGTAATATGGATAAATATTTTCGCTGAGTTTCTCGCAACTGTTCAATCTGTGCTTCCAAATCCGAGTCCACAGTACGCTGTGATTTACCCAATTTCTCGAGCATGATTTGACGTGTACATTTGTATGTTGATATGCTCCAATTTTTAAAAAAATCAATTTTAGATGCACCTGTACGAATTATGCTATTGTCTGCTATCCCGTTTGGACTGGACGGAGTAGTTGGCGCTGAGTTTTGAAAAAAAAAAAAAAAAAAACAAAAATCATTATTCTATATAATCTTTGAAATTGCATATTTTATTGATGTAAAACTATCTCTCATATCATATCATATTTATTTTATTACCTGAATGGAATTTAGTAATACTTGGTCTTTCTGCATATTGTGTACCACTGTGAATAGCGCTCGTGCTTTCATTCATCGGAGGAGTATCCTTGAGCATTTCGTGTATGCTGCGTTCAACATGCACAGAATGTGCCATATCTTAATTTTATTAATGAATTTTCCACAAAATATCAAAAGACCGTGAAAACCGATTGTTTCGATTAGAGCTGAAATACTAACGATAGCAGGATTTCGATAAATATTAATCGAATAGTATTTTTGATACTATGCTTGGGCTCTTTAACTTCAGTTGACTTTAGAGAAAAATATGGAATTCGTGTAAGCTTAAAAAACTTTATGACCCTTATTGGCAATTCTACGAAAATCTTGTCCTTTTAAGGACATTCTGGGTCCTGTTTTCCGGACCCGCCTTCCAGAACATCTTGTTGAAGCCTTTCCCGGATAGTTCGGAATGTAGTTAAGGCATCCACTTCAAGTTGCAGTCCATTTGAACTTTTAAAAAGGTTTTGATCAGCCCCTTGTCGAAAATTTTTAAAAATTTTCGTTTTCTTCCTATTGTGTCTAGTTTTTGGACATGATGGAAAGCATCGAAAACCTTATTTTAAGAGCACTGCATAATATTTGATATTAGTCTTATCGACTTTCCTCAATTCTTAATTTTCTGCACTATTTTTCTTTCGGCTAAGGCAAAGGACCTTCCGCGGCCAATAATGCTTCTCAAAAGCTATTCCTTGTAGAGTATTATGAGAAATTGATTTGTTTTAAAATAAGGATCTTATTAATCCACCGATAATTGCTTATTTAACTGCTAAACACTGCTAAACATCTTTTTATCACAATAAAATAATCGTGTCCCTATTATTTCGCACAACTTAAAACGTGTGTTGCCTAGCAAAAAAAGCTAGCAAATGGCTCTGCTAGCAGTTATTGGTAAAACAAACGTATGTTATCCAAAGTCCCGTTTCAGTGCAGCATTGTGTAATGAGCAACAGTCGAGAAAATCGTAAGCAACCTTGATTTTTTCAACATTGAAAAAAGGTTATGGTGACATGGTCACATGACAGTATGAGGTTGAGGAGAAAGGGACAGAAAATTTTCAAAAATCAATCTGTTCCCTATCGGAATTTAGGAAATCAGATTGAAAAAAAATATATTTGACAATTAGTTGAAAAGATATTAGTTGACATACCATACATGAACTTTAATATAATGTATTAAATCTGAATATATTCGATCTCTTCGTGGCGTAGCGCATAGCGATTGCGCTTAGCAATCCGAAGGCTGGAGTTCGAATCCTGTTGCAGACAGAAATAAGATGTGGAAAAATTGGGAATTGAAAGAGTCAGGTAAATTTTAAATACAAACTAAAGGAGAAAAGAAGCTGCCAACCATACCGTGAAGTTTGCCATCCTTTCTTCAAATACGTCATACACAAGCTCTTTGAAAAACTCCTTTAAGTTACACTGAAACCTTTCTTTTTTATAATTTTGAATAAAAAGTTTGGTTGAAAGGATATTCCTCTAAGTTTTTTCATTATTATTTAAATGTTAGGTATATTATTACATACTTTACCACAAAAAAAAAAAAAAAAACCCTTGTCTGAACGGGGATTTGAACTCACAGACCTCGGATTGTTAGACAGACTGGAAAGAAACAACTTTGAAATCATTCAAAGAAAAATTAAAATAATATCAATTTAAAATAAACTGATTTTTAACTAATTTAAAAGATATCCAGATTCAGACAATTGACTTTGCCGTAGGACATCGCCATGCTAAAAAAGTTAGTTTTCTCCATGGGAAAAAGTCAGAGTTTAAATTAATTGTCACTTTAAATCAATCAGTTGTTCTATTAATTTAAAATTAGTTGAAATTCCTAAAGGGTTACACTAAATATATATATACATACATACACAATATAGATATACATACAATGATAGCTAGCTAACATTCAGTGAAATAATAAAAATATTGTGGAGAAAGACGTGCGAAGAAATGAGACGGTTATCTGTTACATGTTCCGGAACAATCTGTGCTTCTCTTTTGTTCAGATGCATTCAAATGGGATGTTTTCGAAACATGTTTCATACATCTGAGTCTCGAAATACGAAATTTGCTACATATCGCACACTAATCACTAAACCGGCACAATTCAAAAATTTTTCAATCATTTTTTTCATAATCGCCAACACTTTACTGCAGGAAAGGGAGCACTTGGAAAATTCAGATTTATATTTATTGATTCTGCAGTTAATTAAGAATAATATAAAATTTAAAAAAATCTGATTTTACAGGCGTCGAGAGTTATAGGCTGTTTGCGCGAGAAATGCAAAATTTTGAGTTGTGCCGATTTAGTGTTTAGTGTGCGATATGTCGATCGAGTCATTTGCTTCAATAATTTAAGAAAAGGGGGAAATTCGAAAAATATTATGCTCGCTTACATGGGAGTCTGATTTATGCTTAAATATGCTTACAGGTTGAGAGGGGGGTGACGGTCAAAATGTTCAAAACCTCTTTACGTAATTAATGAACCACCCCTAACTGAACCTTACCTGAACTTGCATCAATAGCCACATCGATAGGTATTGTGTCAACTATCGATGGTTCACACATCCCTAGAATCCAAAGAATGTTTATGTATTGTATCATTGGGCATATGCGGACGTAATTGTGTCCCTGCCATACCCTGTAGGAATTTGAACTAGTGTCGTACTAGTACTTTACTACTGCAAAAACCACCAGTACTAGTTCTTTTCTATATCACTGTCCATATAAAATTCTATCGAAATTCAGTATAACATCTGTACAGGAAAGCACTAGTACAGTATGCACCAGAATTATTCTAGTACTTTTCGATCCAATTGGGTAAATTTGCACCAGTTAAATACTAGTGATGTTTACGGGAAAAAGGTACTAGAATCGTGGATTTTTTTCAGTACAAAATGGAAATAAATTTTTATAATTATAAATTTTTATGTATAATAAAAGAAAACCATTCGGTTGTGTATTTATTATCAATTTATAACGCCTCAATGAATGAATGCAATTATTCCACTGGTCACTAGTATAGTTATGGTGCCAACTTACCCAAACATTGCACTAGTTCTTTTAGTACTGGTAAAAGTACTACTTCTTTTAGGCAAATTGCTTAACAGCTTTCTACAGGGTATAAACCACAGTAAAAAAAAAATATATAAATGTATCATATAAAACGATTTAGTTCAATTTCAAAACAATGTCGTCGAAAGTAAGTAAAAATGTTAATTATTACGAACTACTCGGTATTGATATCGGAGCGGAACAAGCAGAAATACGTAAAGCCTATCGAAAAAAAGCCTTGGAATGTCATCCAGATAAGAACCCGGACAATAAAAAAGCAAACGAACTATTTCATGAATTGTCAACCGCTTTAGGAGTTCTTACGGATCCCATAGCTCGTGCGGCCTTTGATAAAATTTTAAATGCTAAAAAAGCCGCCGAACTAAGAAATAAACAATTGGATAGTAAGAGGCAAAAACTGAAAGCTGACTTGGAGCAAAGAGAGAAGAACGCCTTGCAGAAATTACATGCTTCTCAACCTTATAGTACCGTAGCTAAAACTGATGAAGAGATATTCCAAGATCAAATCGAACGATTGCGTCGTGAAGGCTCCAAACTATTAGAGGAAGAGCAAAGGCTTATGCGAGAGCAACTTCAACGAACTATGAATGAGAATCAGATTACTACAAAGACGCATGATCCATCAGAGAATCGTATTAAAATCAAATGGAAAGCAGATAAACATGATTCTACCAATGGTGGTTATACACAGGAGAAATTAAATAATTTCCTAAAAAAATATGGTGACATAAATGCAATAGTCATGTCAAAGAAGACTGGCAGCGCTTTAGTCGAATTCAAAAATCGGGAAGCCGCTGAAATGGCATTGGCTTATGAAAAAGGTTGTTTGGAAAATCCACTTCAGCTATCATGGGTAACAGCTCCTCAAACGAATTCACAGCAAAATTCATGCAGGAAAACAGAGAGTGCAAACGATTTTGAAGACCTTGTCATGCGTAAGCTCAGGCAGGCTGAGGAGAGACGACGATTAATTGAACAGATGCAGAAGGAAGATGCAACTGAAACGTAGTTTTTTCGTATTTTTAAGTTAAAAAAAACCAATAATATTTATTTTGTTAAAGTTAAAATAAGAGTAAATAAAAGCTGTAACGCAAACACAAAAAGAACATATTGGTTTACATGCACACTTTATCATTTATACTAATAGTATATAGGGTTTATAAAAAAATGTTTAAAAAATCTCTTCTACAGATATTTGTAGCTAGTCATACACATTATTGCATAAACTATTTTAAAATCGGTATAGCTAGCCTACAGACTAGTGCGAACTTTTGTTAAAGCCTTATTAAGAGTAGTAATACAAACAAGTACGTCTTCGTAATCTTTGGCCCAATCATTTAAATTCTTTTCCAATTTGATTAATCTTTCGGAACCTAAACGTAAGCCTGCAGATTTAATCGCAACAATACAACTTGACGATAACAATTTGAAGCATTGGCGTCGAATGGCATTATGTGTGGCATTATCCCAAATTGGTGTTGAACGTACATACGGCCATGCCATTAGGACATAATCCAATAGAGCATCCCAGTGGCTGGAATCCTGCAGATCTTTGGCATGAATTCCGAGAAGTCTTTTAAACTCACTCAAGTGTAATGCAGCACGCGAATATGCGGAACTATCAGTCTTCTTACACAATCGTGATGTTGGCAAAGACTTGAATATATTTCGTTTGGCATGTTGTATTTCACGTTCCAAGGAGCTGGAAAGATATACATATAATAATATATGCACGATAATAAATGATAATATATTTAATTATACTCTAAACAAGGTGTGGGTAAACGTGAACGCAATTCGTCTTCCTTAGAGCTTTCATTCGGTTTTTCTGCGACTGAAACTTGATCTAAAATTATTTGAATTAGTTGTTCCTGTGAATATCCTCTTAGTAAAGTTGCCAAGGGTACATCTTTATTCTGTTGAGCGATTGCTACTTCCGTTTCGTTTAGACGTAATTTCTTTGCATTTCCTGGTGTATCAGTCCATAATTGAGTTCTTACATTCGCCTTAATTGGTGAACCCGCATAACGTTCAAAATTCGGTTCATTCGGCGGGGTGCTGCCCATAGTCAAGCGTTTTCTTGGTGAACTTCTTAGGATCATACTACTGGAGAGTACTTTGGTCGGTGTACGCTGGAATGGACTGCTTACTTGCGGTGTATTTGCCATCGTTTCTGGAGACCAAACTGTAATGCGTCTCCTCCCACGCTGACGGATCACAAATTCATCTGGATCGCTAAAAACATTCGACGTATCATTATTTATGTTATTTGCTCCTTCACTCAAACGTAATTCTCCCAACAGACGATTTGGGAATTCAGTGGGCTCCATTGGAGTTGTTACTTCTACTTTTTTTTATCTGCTTTATTGATCCTCTCAAATGGAGGTTGTTTCTTTATTCTTAATTTCAAAAGGACTCTTAAAACAAGATTTGGAAATGGCGCGAAAATAGAGATGCAATACAATTCATAGCGTAGATCGATTTTATGATTGGACTATCGATTATCGTGAGAGTTTAAAAATACCCACCTGGATATGGCATAAAATGTGACCAAAGTAGTATGCCCTGAGTTTCTCGAGAGTCAGACACACGAACATTTTTCAGAACAATTCCATTTGATTGCATGAGAAAGAAAGAGAAGCGCAGAACATTTAATAAACAACCGTCTTTTTTCTTCGCTCGTCTTTCTCTACTTACTTAATTGTTTTCAGAACATTTGTTCGTGTGTCTGACTCTCGACTTTTCAGCGAACATTTATGTATATCAGACATGTCTGCTGTCAGACTAAGGGCCGGTCTTTTAAAGCCTGATTAAATCCTGGTTTGGTTAAATTTAATATTTTTCCAGAATATTATCCGAATAGTTTTAATTTTTCGTAATACTTATGTTAAATGAAGTGGCTCTGGGATAGCGTAGGGGATGCGTGCTATGCTCTTGATCCCAGGGTCCGAGGTTCGATTCCCAGCAAAGGCGAAACGGAGTGTAATGTTCCAAGCCTAGCACTGGTTTTTCAAAAATCGCATGTTAGGGGCACACTACATAAAAAGACAATACACTCACACAAAACAAACACAAAAAAACACCCCCGTGGTATCACAATGGGCCGATTAACGGCCTAAGTGGCAGCCACTTCACCCTACCCTATGTTAAATGAAATGTCTTTAAAAAGTCTGAAACTCTACTCACTTTTTATACTCACTTTCAAAGCAAAATCTGATACTTTTTTTTATACGTATGACGTTACCATCAGACTCGGTAATTTTTTCAGACAATCTGCCAGATTTCTGTTACAAATCGGAAGAATGTTCGTTAGATTTTTGTTTCAAATATTTTGAAATCGAAAGGAGATGCAAAGTTTTAGAACAAATCTTTAGATTTTTAGAGATTTTATTAGTATTGCATACCGCGGATGATATTGGGGCTGTCCATTAATTACGTAAGCATAAAAGGGGGGGGGGGGGGTTCGAAAAATCTTACGCCTGCTTATAAAGGGTGTCTGATTTATACTAAAATATGCTTACGAGGGGGTGGGAGGGGGGGGAGAGATGTCAAAAATGTCAAAATCGCCCTTACGTAATTAATGGACAGCCCATATAACCAACAGGACAAAATGGAGGAACCGGCTGCATATTTTTGGATCCTGGGATAACCCGCGACATTTGAATAGCTCAAGAAGAAGATTAATATTTAACCGTCATGCCTTCCCTTCCCACATAAATATCAACACAAATCCAGGCTATCGACGTAAAAGTGTCCTGTGTAGACACAGCCGAAGTGACATGAAAAAACAAAAACAAAACAAAAAAATCAAATTAAGTCGATATCAGGACTTTGTTAGTGATGCCGATATAGAATATCGATTTTTGAGCTCCAAATCATACAATACTAGAAACTGAATTGATAAGGAAACTTGTATGATAAGTCAAATCAAAACAAATGGATTTGCCGAAGTAAATAACAAAAATCAAAGGAAATTATGAGTGCCGTAAAATTTATGTCGATGCTAACTGTTTGCTCAGTGTTTGCGGCGTAAGTTTTTATTTTTATTTGAAACATTCCATTTATCTTATAAAAATCTTCAAAAATTTTCAGTCTTATCTCGATCGTTTGGCAGGCGTTTTTCTCTTTGAAGCAACTGAACCGAATCACAACAGTTCTGACAGTGTTTCTATCCATAGAGAATAGTAATAAGATTTTGAATACACCGAAAGTTGCAATTGGTTACGGAGCTTGCTCCGACCTGCTGGTTCATGGTGTTGATTTCCTTAACTTCAACGAGGCTTCGTTATATGATATTGAAACGGAACAGCTCCAGACAACTGAAGAGATTAATAACTCAAAGGAACTCTTGCGAAATTTTGCTTATTTCTTTCAAAATGGTGCTGCTGCAGAGTAAGTGTGTTAGGACTAAAAGTTAGTCGTTTGCAAGGAGTACAGAGCAAAACAGATCTGAGAGATTTTTTTTTTTTTTTTTTTTTTTTTTTTTGACTTTAAATTAATGGCTGGGACACAGTAAGGTCCACATATGCCAGGTTAAACTTTTTGAATGTTAAATCTTCGTTTTAATGACCGACGTCAGGCTCTGATCCTTATATGTACGAATAGATGCGTGATTTCCCCTTCACCACCGCCCTCAGACGGAGTACAGGCAAAGGATCAAAATGGCCGCCGCCAAGAATATTTAGATAGTAGCTTTAGTGCGAATTGAGTGCCATTGAGTACTTATATTCCTCCTTGACACTCTTTCGACACTTTAATTTGGTTTTTTTTTTAAATTTAATTTTCCGTTTTATATGACCGGCGTCAGCACAAATTCAAGATGGCGAAAATTTCAAACGTTGAGCCCGGCCCGGACGTAAACGAGTCCTATGTTACCTCGTTGACGAACGTTACGAAACGGAGATCTGAGAGATCCATATGATTTTATGAAATCATAAGCGCATACTAGATTAAATTGTGTGTGAACATTCTTTGCATATTGTACAGAATATTTCTTCATCTAAGGAGCTTAATTTCTGTATTTAAGAAATCTCATTCATCGTACATATTAGGTCTGTACCCGTACTGCACGAAACTGCCCGAAACTTCAAAATTTTTTGAAAACTATGAAAATTTGGAAAATTTGGGCAGTTTCGAGCAGTACGGGAACAGACCTATTGCTTCACAAATGAATTTTAACAAATATGACAATTTTTTTCTTGCGATGGTTTTTTTTTTTTGTAATGTACTCCTGGCAAGCTTGCAAAATTAAAAAGAGAAAAATTCAATTAAAAACTTTTAGACGCTTTGTAACTGATGCCGATCTATTCCGTGGCCTTATTGAAAAAGCAAAGACTGAACATCGCCAGAGTATTCGTTGGTTTCTTGGTGGAAATGCGGCATTGATGGGATTACGATTCAATATGGATGGTGCTGAAGTTTTACTGGGTGCACAGATTTCGAATAAACTACGTCGACTTGTACCGGAAAATATAAAAGTGACCGGCGATCCAATTGACGACGATGAAATCCATGTTATTTTAGAATATAAAGCCGGCGATCAATGGGGCAATCTAACATCACCACGTGCCAATCGTTTTATTATACATAATGATCATAATAATCCACAATTGCGTGTGTTGGAAGAATTCGGGGAAGCTCTAAAAGTATTTCAACCTCGTCTATTGGTTGTCACTAATCTGCATGTCATGGATAAATATAAATTTGAGTCTGGCGTACGTGAAGAACGTTTAAAACGAGTCCAAGAACAACTTATAGCGCAGCCATTTTCAACTCTTACACATTTCGAGATGGCTAGCTATGTGGACAATGAAATGTTAAAAATGCTATGTCAAAAGGTTTTACCCTATGTCGATTCATTGGGTATGAATGAACAGGAGTTAAGTAATTTGGATGCGATATTAAAAACTGGTAAAACTGTCCCGCTAACCGATTGGAATCCTGACATTGCTGTAACGCTCGATCAAATGCGTCGAGTCTTTCAGCATTTTATCAATGATTTTTATAATCAGAGCAGCAAAAAACGCTTAATCTCTAGAATTCATGTCCATACACTTGCCTATCAAATCGTGCTTACCACGAATGGAGAAAAACCAAAGTGGAAAAACAATAAAGCAGCTGTCGCGAAGGCATCCTTAATTGCACATCGATATGTGTGCCAAACAGATATGGTATGAATACTTGATATGAAAGAGAAAAATTTTTTTTTTATCATTTTATTCGGTGTACATTTTTTTTTTTTTTTTTTTTAGATAAATCCTGAATCTGCTATAATATTGCTACCCGATAAATACTATAAGTCGGGCAAGGATAAACGCGAACCTGTTATTTTGGATGCCAAAAATCCAATCGCATGTTGGAATGAAAGCATTGAATTGGCCGAGGCAAATAAAAAACCGATTCAAGTTGAAATTTGTGTGGCGCCTGTATTGGTTTGCCGAATTGCTAAGAAGGCGGCAGGCGCTGGTGATAATATATCTGCGGGAGCATTACTGCAACAATTGTGAGCTTAATTCAGGGAAAGTATTTCCTTATTTTTTTTTACTTATTAACCATTCCATGCAATGAGTATAAAACTAAACTAGCTAGAGAATGAATATTGTCCTCAGCGTCGTAAGTATGTATGTTTGTATGTATGTGTATTTTTTATAAATTTATTTCTAGGCATTTTGGTTTTCAATTTTGAAGTGCTAGTCCATATATAATATCCTTACTTCTTATCTTGTATTTTTTATTAGGGGGGAATATTTCAATATATCCAAATGTTATATACAGGGTGTCCAGGCACCTTTATGCATAATTCTGATTTGGGATACCTCATGTCAAGGACTATGTTTTTTGTTCTTGCACCACCTGCCTAAGATCTACCGTTTTTGAGTTATAGCACTTTAACCCGGTAGCGCCTAGCGATGCCATATGGCATCACTAAAAAAGTTCGTGTTTTGTCATCAAAACTTCAAAACCGGTTCATATTTTATTTTATTTTTAATATTTATTTTTTTCAATTCAGGCGCTACCGGGTTAAAAGAGGACACATTTTGTATAGAAAAAAAAATAATTCTTATAATAGGTCTGTTCCCGAACTGCCGAATTTTGGACAATTTTCATACAGTTTTCAAAAAATTGGGCAGTGTGCAGTATGGAACAGACCTAATATTTAAAAATACATTTTAAAAATCATCCTTTTTTAAAGTGCTATAACTCAATAAAGGTAGATCGTAGGCAAGTGGTGCAATAAAAAAAAAACATAGCTCTTGACATATCAGAATTATGCATAAAAGCGCCTGGACACCCTGTATATAATTTCTAAATAGATATTTACGAACAAAAAACTTTGATTCCTAATGGTGATGTGTTTAGACCTATATTCTTTGCATTTAACGTACGAACGACCTCAAAAGTGCCAATGGAAAAGAGTTTTAGGTACATTATTTTAAAAAAGAACTGAATGTCAAATGTTTCGTGTACATTTATTAGAAAGTTTATGAATTTAAAAAAAAAAAAGTCATTCCTTTTATTTTCCTTTTAAAAATACACCAAAAAGTGTATTGAGGTGAGGTGTAATAAATTTATATGTATATAGATTAAGCTTAAAGTTTTGTAAAGTTATAAACATTGACGTGTTAACCATATGATGCTCAAATAAAACTTTGAAACGAATGCAATTATGCGGTTTTAATCTCGGCAAGGAATCAAACATTTGTGCAACGAGTGAAATGGAATGTCTAGATTTCAACTGATAGTATGTATAACAGTAATTCTTCCTGTTGTTATCATACTATACTTGTTTTATTTTGTGGATTACGCAAGATGAATATCGTCGTAAGTTTTTTTCTACTTAGGGGCCTCTCTCCACCTCTCTCAGAAATGATAAACTTCATAAAAAGAAACCCTTCAGAAATTTTCTGAAGTTTTTTTTCTTTTATATGAAGTTTTTCATTTCTGAGAGATGCCCTTAGTTGAGAATTCTTCAAAATTTATTCCCTTTGAATGTGTTTTATATTCCAAAACAGAGCTCACTAAATTTTCTTTCGCCTCCTGTCTTTCATCTCGAATATGCCCCTAAAAGGATTTTTTGAAATTCGAAATAGTTTAGAGGATATAGCCTTCTTTGTCGAGCAAGATCTGCGCTAAAACGAGTAATTTTTGCGTTGCTTCAAACTTTAAACGCGTTTATCTCGAAACCACGTTTTTCGAACTGGCGGCCATGATATCTCCAGTTCAACTGAACCGATTTTCATGAAACAAAGTGGAATCGACGCAGAATTGTCACCATTCTCGGGTGAACCTCGACCATAATTTTAAAAAATTTTTTACTATTTTTTTTTTTACACTAAACTACAAAAAAAAAAGCCCGAAATTGAAATTTTTTTTTGAATGGCCGCCATTTTGTCAAAAAAAAATCACAAAATTAAGCTTGAAGTTCACCCGAGAATTACATCTATACTGATTATAACCCCGTTTTTTTTTTCCATTTCGAACGCTCCGGAGACCCGGAATCGTGGCCGCCGTGACGGCACCTTTTTTTTTCACCACCAACTTTGAAGTCTCATTACTTTTTGAACAGCCCACGTATCGAGGCAAAAAAATTTTTTTTATTTACTTTGAACCTTTTGTAATACAATAAATAAAAAAAGTTTTCAATTATTCTTTGCGTTTTCAAATAAGAATTTTTTTAAAAAGGGTCCAAAAAACGGGTTTTCAATGAGAAGACCCCCTTAAATTCAATAAATCAGCCACTTATTTAAATAACAAAATGGGAAAGGCATTGCCAATGGCAGGTACCTCCCTCCTCCCAACGTAAACGGGGTTTTTTTTTTTCATGTTTTCGTTTCTATTTCAAATTGTCTTTCATTATAACAAGTATTTACATATAAGAAATTGCATATTAAGAAATTACCAAAAATTTATAGCCCTGGCATGACATACGCAATATTGTCCAGTGTTGAGGCAAGGTTCGCGTTTAAATGTGGTTTCTTTTCCAATCCTGGTATGAAGGATGTTAAACACATAAGTGGTCCCAATGAACAAAGAATACTGTCCAGCAGCACTGACAAGGAACCGGATAATGCGATTTGACCTTCATGTTCCTTAAGACGTTCGCCGATAATAGAAAGACTTTCACCCAAAAGTTTGAGGTGTGCTATATAAGGAGGCCAGTAATGGGATTCAAAATATTGAAATAATTTCTTAATTTTTTATTATTTTTAATTCTATTCTAATTATTTTACCTGCAGCGTCGATTGGCTCAATATTTGGCAGCTGATGAGCTTTATGTGATGAGCTTAAGGTTGGGCTATTTGTGGATGACAGGTAGCTACTATTTAGAAAATCAGTCCCAATACCATTCGTTATTCTACTAAGACTATCATTAGCAGCGGCGTTTGATATTGAGGCGCTAGTTAATGTACAGCTTCGTTGCGAATTATAACGCTTGCGTTTACTTGTACTTGGAGGTGATGAAGACGGTGGTGTTTTTTGACTTTCCATAGCAGCTAATTTTCGGGTACGACTGGTTGTAGCGCGGTTGGCAAAACTTGAGGGAGAAGTTGTTATTTCAGGACTTCGCGACAATGTCGATCGCTCGCGAGCTTTTGCTTTTGTTGCTTGAATTTTTGCTTTACGCCGCCAGGCACTTTTCTCTTTGTTGGAAACATTCGCCCACAGTTCACTTAAGCGTCGTGAGGCGTTCGAAAAGTCTGTAAAGGAAAAAAAATTAACAATAAAAAATATTCAAATTATATTTGAATGCCTAAAATTTTCGATAAAAAAAAATAAATAAAGAGTAAAAATAAATTACCCAAATCTTGATTTTTACTAAATTTTGATGTGTTCCGGAATTCTCTCGCCCACAAACTGTACGCCGTATAACGTACTTTGCCCTTATCCTTTCGCTCCACTTTACTTGTAACTATCTTGCCATCTCTAAGTACTTTTCGTTTATTGGACTTCTCCGACATATAAAGACTACTGCGGACTTTTGATTCGTTGAAGCTATTTTCCTGATCGAAGGACGACTCCGCTTCAACACCTTCAACAATATCGGCAACCATTTCATCCAGTTCATCATAATCGTCGTCAATATAATTTTCATCGTCGTCTTCCTCCTCATCTTCTTCTTCCTCTTCTTGTTCTTGTTCTTCTTCGTCGTCTGGTTCATTGTCATCTTCCATGGAATCGAAAACATCGTTAAAGTTGCTACTTATATTGCTGGCTGTTCTGGTGCGACTTCGATTTGAAGGACGTCCAACTCGGTTTGCTCCTTGTTCTCTTGTCCTCTTGTTTTCATTTGTTTTCGTTAAACGCTTAAGTTTCTTCTCGACCTCGTCAGGTGACTGAAAGTCGATTAGCTTCGAGGATTTTTTTCGCACACGCCCACTGCGGGAAATGTCAACTAAATTGGCCAAAAATTTGAGTTATTCGTTCACGAAAATTTCACATTCAAATGATTTTACCTTTATCGTCATTTGTTTTGGTATCCATGTTTACGTTGTTTTTGTTGTATTTTTTATTTTCAATCTAGCCTAGGGATGGGTAAATTCGATAGCCGATTAGTCGAAATTCGATTACGAATCGTTTTTATTTTTTACACCCAAATTGGGAATTTTCACCATTAAAAAAAAAAAAAAAAAGAAAAAAAATACCGAACTACCAGTTTCTCTCTTAAAAAAACAGGCCCAAATGTCTATTCAATGTGCGAGTTTTTCAGTCATGAAACATTTTCTCTTGTAATTTAACATGAAAACAAGTAAAGAAGTTTACATCGGCTAAGCCGATTGCACACATACCTTTTCCTCAGCCTGAAATATGTTAAAACATTACCTTAACAAAAATTCCTGCCGTTTTCGTTGTTCTAGCTTGGATATCTATTTATAACTTATCTGTACTTCGATTTAGCTTCTAAAACTCGAGATTATTATTAAGCACAAAATTTTCGCGGATGGTGAGCATGGTCAAGTTTTAACCGTTAGAGGATATTTTGTCTAGCTGAGAAAACCTCAATTCAAAATAGTGAAAATCAATTTTTGCGAATTTCGCGAATGGTGGTCATGGTCAAAATTTTAACCATTAATGGACGACTTTATTTGGCGGCAAAATACACAATCAGAAGAAGCAAAAAAATCAATTTTTGTATTCAGATATGAGAATAAGAGAAGAGTGTTTTTTTCTATTGTGTAGGATGATGACCATAATATAGCGATGTCGCAATTTTTTTTCAGCGAAAGCTTAAGTCTACATGGTAGCTATACACACACCAAATTTCAATAAGCTGGGATGTATAGTAAAAAAGTTATCCACGAAAAACGTTAAAAATCGTGATTTTTGAAACTTCTGAACAACTTCCCACGACCCAAGAAGGGACTACGAAAAAAATTTGTATGCAGTTTTTCGGACATTTTACCTGGTTCATGTCCATGCCGAATTTCAATATGATATCTTTCATGGCTTAGGAGTTAATTACGAAAAAACTAAAGTGTGACCGACAGACAGACAGACAGACAGACAGACATGACAGACACAGACAGACATGCTAGATCGACTCCTCTTGTCACCCTGATCAAGAATATATATATATTGTCTATATCTATCGCGACTCCTTTGGTATGTTACATACTCCGTGCCAAACTTAATATACCCTTTCCTTCGGAAAAGGTATAATGAGAGTTTTAACATGGCCGATCAAAAGTTCTGTGATAGAAAAATCTGGTTTGTTGAGAGTCCAAAAATGTTTCCACTAATGAAATGAACTAAATTAATTTATAAGGCGGGCTCTTATATGCGTTTATTCGAGTGTGCCACTAGGGGCTGTCCATTAAGGGAGATTTTGAATTTTTTTGAACTATTTGGCCCCCACAAAAGCATACAAAAGATTTTCTTCAGTACAATCTCTTAAAGTGTGAGAGAGAAAACTATAATCACGCTTGTTAGATTCTTCAAAATATGCACAACAATTTTACACTTTCAAAGTCGTTGTCTGTATTCACTCTCAAAAATAAGCTTCAATTAGCTGTTTTAGCCTTTAGTTTGAATTAAAAAAATTGATTCATATCTCTTGCGAAGTAAAGCCAGAAATTCGGATGCAAACCTGCGCTTTAAATGATTTTCTTTTCCATGTATTCAAGGAAGATGTTTTGGAAAAATATTTCATGCATCTGGCCAACGCCTTGGCGAACTAAAATTTCAGTCGAAAATTTTTATAGATCATTCTTAAAGTATCGGAGCTTACGACATATCGATATATTTTTCCCATTTCTAATATCATTTTTAATTCGAACATATCGATATATCGATATGTTTTGTCCATACCAAAGCCGAGACGAGATATAAACGAAAACAATTTGTGTCCCAGCCATCAAACGAATAGTAAAAAAAAAAAAAAAAAAAAAAACGAAAACAATTTACTTGCTGCTTGTTGGCTGTATTTGAGGATTATTCAATCACTAAACTAAAATGACTCCTGTCTTGCAATTAATGATCGGAATGGGGATCGGAATTCTGGGTTTTTTTCTCTTGACGCCTCTTGCTCTCCCATACTTTGAAAATCAACACACAAACAGAAGGCGCAAAAACTCAAGTGATTTTGTAAGGTAATTATATTCAAATATTGGAACCATTTTGCATTACATTTTAGAGTTCTGCTTTTTTTTCGAACAATTTTACTCTATGGACTTTTCTGGGATTTCGCCGATATTTGGTCAGTATCCCAAAAAAGTGTATAAAGTAAAATCAAGCCTCGCTTTTTGTTTGATTTTATACGAGGGCGGTCTATAAGTTCGTGAACTTTTTCCCGCTACGTCCGAAGTCAGACATACCTAAAACATATTCCAGAACATTTAGTTCGTAGGCAAGAGACGCAAGAAGCAAAGAAACTTTTCCTTGCCTCCTGCGTCTCTTGCCAACGAACTGAATGTTCCGGAACATGTTTTAGGTATGTCTGACTTCGGACTACCTACTTAGTTTAAAAAAAGTAAGGTGCTTTGACAGGCGAGCTGCCACATGAATCCCGACACAGATTTCACATGCTCAAATAATTTGTGTTGGCAGCCAATGATAGAGAGTCTATCTCAAGTCAAGGCTCAAAAACGATTTTTTGAATTTCTGTTGACTGAACACCGCCCTTTGTTACAACGCCAATTTTCTTTTATCAGGGAGAATTTAATCAGGAGGCAAATAAGCACTTATTACGCCTCAGATATCTAAGTTTCTATCTAGAAATTTAAATTAGAAAAAATGTCATTTACGTAAATGTGCAGTTTTTGGATTATTTTACATTACCACATACATAAGTGAATACACCTTAAATCAATTGAGATGCAAGGAAATTTTATTTTGCCACAGTTTTGATTGAATTTAAGCTCACAAAGAACATAAGTGCCAAATTTCGTTCAGTCCCATTCTGAATATCGGTATAGGAGACAATTTTACGAAAACCGTCCAAGCTTCTGCCACGGCCCACTTTTACGCAATTATCGAAGAATAAATTACTGGCCTTTAAACTATGATCAATATATCAAATTTCATCAATAATATCTTGAAGAGACTTCGATTTTCAGAGCATTTTTTTGTGATTTTTCTGTTACAGACCCTAATTATCTAGGAGTTTGTATCCCCTCAAAATGGTACCAATTAATTCGAGGTCTATTCTCAGATGAACTTGTTCTTACCATGTCCCGTTAGCACGCATACCAAATTTTCTTCAAGATAGCTCAACTCCTTCGATAAGATAACTGTATACAAACAGACAGACGGACAAACAGACGTGACATGTCTAATCGAATCTCCTGGTGACACTGATCATTTCTACATACATTTTGTATGGTCTATCTCGACTGGTTCTGGGTGTTACACACAACCCAACAAACGCAATATACCCTCGACACAGAGTGTGTCGGGTATAAAAATACTCCTTTGGACAGGCAACTGCCACATGACTCCGGCCACAATTTGGACATGCTGCGTAATTAAGTTTGTGTGTGGCAGCCAATGATAGTAGAGTACTATCTCAAGTAATCAAAAAAAGATTTTTTTTTTGTTGACTGACAGTTGTCTGTTGACAACAGATAATTTTTTCAATCAAGAGGAGGGAATTAAAAACAAAATAAGCACTTATTGACCCGCCCTCGTATGATATAGCTATTTCTTCTAGAAATCTGCTTAAAATATAAGAAAAAATTGTACCTTTTTACGTAAATGTGGTTCTTTATTAAATTTACATTTAGCCACATACATAAGTGAACATACGATCACAACATTCCAAGTTTTTAAGATGCAGAGTGAAATTTCTTGATTTTGTCTCTCCAGTTTTGTTTTGAATGTTCCCTGCAGTAATTATCACTAGTGAATGATTCAATCTGTCACTAGTTCCTCCGTCACCGTCACTAGTGACCAACTGTACCCGTGCCAATGTATTCTCCTATGGACATTTTGTATGAGCATATGTTCGAGCGGACACCAGTTGACGATTGAACTGGTGATGCTGTAGAGGCAGCTCATTAGCTATATTACCTAAATGGAAAGCGCCGCGCGCAGGGCTCGGATGGCTCAGTGTGAAGAGTCTGGCCTAGCGACCTGGAGACCCGTGTTCGAATCTCGCTCGGGCGGATGCCAATTTTTTTTTTTTTTTTTTTTTTTTTAAGTGGATAATATTATAGGTGTCTAACAGGCTTAAAAAAAATTTTTTATTTGCGAAAAAATTGGAAAAATTAAGTAATTGAAAATATAATTCATGAGAATTTTCGCACGAACTGTGAAAGCAGCATTCACGAGAGTTCAGAATGGAAACTTTTTTTCTCTCTTCTCACCCATAAGAATCCATAAGAATAATCCTCCGAATTTTACAATTTTCCACTTTTTCTCGCCTGCCCTGGGATTCGAACACGAGCCTTCGGATTGATGATCGGACATGCTAACCATTACGCTACGGAGCCTTTTGATTCTCGTGCAGCAAATTCATTTAATGAATGCTCAAGAAAATTGAACTGTGGACCTCCTCGTTGACCATGTCTATAGAATGACAGTGGTGACGCTGGGGCAATTTGCCCCGCATTTACTGCAGGGTTATTCTCCACTACTCACACCAACGAACAAGACTTTTCGCATTAGGCTAGCGTATGCTGAAAAGTATAAAAAGATCCACGAAACTGATCCAAGCTTTTGGGAACGTGTTATCTTTACTGACGAGTATAAATGAAGAAAAACAATCAAAACAAAACTGGAAAGACAAAATTAAGTAATTTCATTCTGCATCTTAAAAACTTGGAATATTGTGATCGTATGTTCCCTTAGGTGAGGTGGCTAAGTGTGATGTTAATTCTTTTTATGGACGGCATAGATTAGCTTTTATTATAATTAAATTTCTTTAAAGTGGTCCATTCGATATTTGTCCGATTTGTCGTGACGATTTGGGTTCTGGAAGCATGCAATACCTTAAATGTGGCCATGCACTGCACGAGAATTGCTATCGAGAATATAAGTATATTTGAAGTTTTATGTTTTGTTGCTTGGATCAAGTAATAAGCTTCTTAAATTCACAGAAGAAAACAATTTTCAACCTGTCCAACTTGTCGTGCTGCAATTTAAATCGATGATCGACACCAGAAGTCTCAAATTTAACTTGGAATGAAATACGTTAATAGTGCCTTTTCTGGCCATGGTCTAATTGTTAAGGTCTTAGTCATATAGTTATCAAGCAATTTAAATCGAAATCGCAACTTAATCAAATGATGTGTCCGGGCTACCCGTTTGTTTCGTCGACCGATTAATAATGCAAAAATCGTTGTATGTTCACTGACTGAATGAATAATTGTAATTTTAATTTTTAATTAATTAGGACTGGAAAGGAGCAAAATTTTATTATTGAACACAAAAAATTAGGATCCTATTTATGTAATTGAATTAATTGGTATCAAAAAATGTTAACGAAAAGTGATAGCATATCGAGGGATAAATGTTTGAAATCCCAAATCGTTTGTCTTTTTTTTTTTTTTTTTTTCAAAAGTCCATATAATTTTTTTATGCAAAAATTGTAGAAAATAAATCTTTTTATTATTAAAATTCATCACGCATTAATATTTGTATTTATTAAAAACAGGTAAAGCATGTAACGTCCAATTCTCGCGCCATCGCAATTGTTGGAATTCTTGTAAATTTTTCGTAAATCTTTCGTGCGTATCTAGTAGGCTGTAATTACGTGGGAAATTTTCAAACCAAAATTTTATTTGATCCGCTAATTCTTGAACGTTTTCAAATATGAAACCATTTTGCCCATGTACAACTAATTCGCTAAGGCTGTGGAAAGAGAAAAAGATAGAAAGGGCCCTTTTAAGAATAATATAAATAGATTTCAATTTAATTAAACTAACCACTTGAAGTTGTAGGCGCATACTGGTAGACCACAGCCAAACATGTCAACAACTTTCATGGGAAGATCTAAGCCGCTGGAACTGTAATGTAAGCAGACGCCTAAATCAGCTGATGCCAGAAGTGTAGGATAGTCTTCAATCTCTAACCAAGGTGTTATGATCGTAACTTTTTGCCAATTTAATTTAGCAATTTGCGATTCATATTCTTTTTTCTGCGGCCCTTTGCCAGTAATTATACAAAGTAAGGATGGATATGTATTTGGTTGTTTGGTGGCTGTTTTCTCGTAATCTAAGAAAATGAATTCCATTAGTAGCATATGTTAGATATTGATTTTTTTTATAGATTAAAATAAAATACAGTGGTCCTACTAGGTACTCCGAAAAACGTTTTCCAGGACAGTATCGAAATTGTCGGATAATATAGTACTGCCTAAGACCCCCTCCAGTCGGAATTGTTTGTTTAAAAAACTATACATACATACATTGTAATCCGACAATTACAGATCCAATGATAAGATTCTATATGTTATATTCTGAAGTACAAATTTCGACATCTTTCTAAATCGATTCTATTTCCATGACAATCCTGAAGTCATTTCGGATTACCGGATTACCACTGTATATGATAAAATCTTCAAAACAACTATCTCTCTGAGAGATAAAACTCGTTAATTGAGGTAGGTAGGTAGGTAGGTAGGTAGGAGTGGCAGCCATATGCTCACTTAGGCACAAAAGAGGCCCGTTGTGGTACCACGAAAGACACTATTACCCCTTAAAAAGTATTGGGAAGCCAACAAGACTTCCTTATGAACGTCACTATATCCGACAATTTCAGTTCAGAGAGTTCGGTTAAGCTGGAAAAGAATAGCGACCCCAGAAGGGAGAGCCTACTCCTTGCGAGAGCGGGGTATTGACCCATCAGGTGGAGGACCGTTTCCTCCTCCTCTTCAGAGCCGCATGAGCGGCAAAAATCGTTGTGTGGAGCCCCCAGTCTCGCCGCGTGCCTGCCAAAGAGGCAGTGGCCAGTAAGAATGGAGACCACTAGGTTAATGGACCTGCTGTTTGGTCTCAGGAGCTGCTGTGAGCGTTTCTTATTCAGAGACGTCCATGTCTGGCGAGCTATAAAGCAGGAGCTGTCTCTTACCCATTGGGCATTTGCACGGGCAAAATATTCCTGTTTAATTCTGAGTTTTATAGTGGCAAGCGGAGTTCCTATAGAGGTAACGGTGATGTCAGTAAGCATAGTGCCCTTCTTAGCTAGTTCATCTGCCTCACAGTTCCCCTTAATGTCCCTATGCCCCGGGACCCAGTAGATTAATTGAGGTAGCAACGATTGTTATTCAAAACCCAATATATACAGGCTCTTATGTCCGTGCGTAAATTACCTTCAAGAGCTTTTAATAAAATGCTAAAATCTTCATCCGGTGTCCAACTTGTGCTAGAGACCAATATCGCCTGACGTTGTGGTTTCATAAGTACAGTTCCATTGCTGAGCTTTTGCGTGAATGCTGTCGACTCGATAACTCCAAATTCTTTCAAATCGGAATAACATTTCGGTAGAAATTGAGAGATTTCCTTTGATAGTTTCATGAAAAGTTCATGTTTATTTGCAAGATCTATAGGATGAAATTGAGCTGGCGGACGATCATACAACACGGTAGCTGGACTGTATAAATAGAATTCGAATTTATATCTTACAATCAATACATATATGTATGTATGTATGTTTTCTCTTACCTAATATTCCAATTCTGCTGTAGATCATCCTTCATTGCTTTTGTGACACAAAAGTGTTCATTGGCCTTTGCGCCGAAATAGCCCTCTATCCGTTTAGCTAATCGGCATATCCGGCTTTGCTCGCCATTTGGCATGCCCAAAGCCAATATTGTATACGTGTAATTGTGCCAATCGATGATAAATTTGGCTCGAGTGAATAAACAATATAGATAGCATACGAATAATGTTGGTATTCCAGGTGGATTTTGCACAAGTATAAAATTGGGCCGTCTCACTGACACTAGCGCTATAAGAAGACTGAGAGTTTGCCATATCGTTTTAAAAAACAATCGCAGTTTTGGAGTTAAATTCGTCTCGGGTACAGGCGTTAATTCGTAGATTTTGCATTTTTGTGACGCATTTAGAGCTGGCAATGGCTTCGTTTCCACATAACCGATTAGATCGACATTAAAGTTCTCTTCCAGCAGGCTGATTGTGTGATACTGCATACGAGGACTTCTTCCAATATCCCCGAGAACTACTACGCATGCATTAAGATGCATTATTGTGATGATGATGATTATGACTTTGATAGTAGAGATGCCGAATATATATCGATATTCGCTGTTCGTAAGTGTGGTTTCAGACATGCCGGTTTTCGGCCGATTTTTCTCAAAGATATTTTGATTGTAGGCAAGATGGGAGCTATGTCATGTTCAGACGGCATTATGAATTAAGTAATTGGCTCCATGAATTAAAAATTGGAATTAACCCGTTCAGATGAGAGATTCGTAAATCGTTTTTGACGTTTTGTGTGAAAAGCAACAACCCACTCGGAAATTTCACCAATTCCAACGTAATGAAACTGTCTCAATATAAGTAAAAAATTCTTTTGACCATGAAAATTTCTTTATAAGAAGGGTCTGTTGTAGCCAGCTCTTGTTTTCATGATATTTTTACAAGAACGACATTGGAAAGAGCACTAATTGATCTCTTATGTCATGAATACAATAAATTCCGGCTGGGAGTATTTCTTTTCTTGCTGATTCCTTTCTTCCGATTTCGATAAATTAAGATAAAGATTAGGGAAAGCACTGATTTTATCGTAATTCGGATCGTAATCCAAACTGAATTACGTTCGATGAGGTAATTCGGCTTGTCAAATTTTGTATGGCGTAATATGTGATTCACAATGTGATTCGGCTGTGAATTACGAATGGGGGCCGAATTACTTAATTCAGGTTGCCGTCTGAACATAGCACTACTGTGTGTAGAGCGAACAAGGGAGGAAATGGAACGAGTGCAAATCGTTCATATCAATGATTTTGCGACGATTTTTGACATTTCTGACCGTTAGATGAAAACTTTAAATTTTTTAGTTTGTATTAACTTCTTTAGTTTTAATTTCACTTAAGCAAAAATGCAACGTTATAGGCTTTTTAGACTAGCAAATGAAAGCAGTATTTAGCACGCTAAATGCAGTTGTCAAAAATACCCTTTCAGACTACACCTATTTGCATTTAGCACCATTTTGCATTTAAGTCAACTGTTTCGTTTATTGAATAAGACGGCCAACCGTCCCGCATTCTGCGGAACTGTCCCGTAAAGACAGTTGTGATCCCGTATTGCAACATCAAATAAAATATATTTTACCCATTATATATATAATTCATTATTCATAAATCAATAGTAATATTGTTGCTTTCTAATTTAAATACAACAATTCCAGTAAATTCTGTGTCTTTTTTGGATAGAGGCGGTTGTCATGGCATATTTAAAGAGGAGGAACATCGTTTTTATTAACAAATTTGGGTTTTTAATTTCTTCTAAACACAACTTTTCTCGATTTTTCATAATATTCGGCAGGCGTCAACCAGCTGTTTGCGCTGGGGCTGCCTAGAATTAAATTTTATTTCGTACTTTTCTCGCCACTTTTGCATCGAATTCATCATAAATTCAGAATATATCTCTGCATTAAGCAGGCCCTAAATGCATTTAAATACACAGACAAATGCAGAAGCTGGCTCTAAATCTAGATTAAGCTGCTAGTCTGAAAAGGCTATTATAATTTTTCAAACAAGTAGACCAGAATGTAAATTTTTTGCACAAATCTTGTAATGCCGCTTAGACGATTTGACTTGTATTAAACGCGAAGGCGAAATAAAAACTAATTCGGCCTGTCATAACTTGCCATGAAGTTGGCAATCAGTGTCATTTTGGATGTTTGACAGCTGAAATTCATTTTTCAGAAGATTTCCATGTGTTTACATCGTAGCGAGAAGTGTTACGTTTCCGATATTTTCAAATTCCTAATAATTTTTAAATTTTGAATACTTTTTTGGAATGAAAGCCGTTAAAACACCTAACACTAAAGCGGTTTTAACTAATAAGAAACAATTATTAAAACAATTAATAGGATAAAATTCAAAAATTTAAGTAATTATAAGTAATAATCATATTTTCATGACCCAACAGGAAAATGAACTCAATAATATTAGCTTTTCGATGACAACCAAGGCGCGTGCGCAATGTATTAACTTCTTGTTGGTCATTCCATAAATGCCGATGGCATAATATAAAGAAACCCACCATGGTAATATTTCCAATGGCCAAGATACGTATTTGACAGATGGCATGCCATGAAAAATTGCGTGTCGAGATGCCGGGTTAAGGGAGATTTCAGTATGTATATCTAAGTGTAAACTGGGACTTGTCAGCCATTCTTATATCGATAATCGTAAAAAGCATCGATAGTGCTATTATTTGAAAAAATGCCACTATAGATGTCGACATCGAACGTTTGCCAGCTCTGACATTTAAACAATATAAAATAATTTATAGAAATACAAAATGTGTGCCTTGGTTTTGAAACGCGGAAGAGGCCGTCCCCGATTGAATGAATCTCGTGAATATAATGAATCAGATTTGCAATTAATTAGCGAATTCAAACAACGTCCGGCTTTATACAACAGAAATCATCCGATGTACAGGTATTTGTATTTTTTTTGGCTCAAGTCGAATTTAATAATACGCTACATAAGACAATGAGAAGCAAAGAACCCTGCACAATACCCTATCACTTAAGAAGTGGTTAACTCACTATTTCGATGTCCTAGAGAAAATTTTAACTGTCCTTTTGTCTTTGTTTCCCATTCGCAATTTAAATCAATTCCCGGCTTTTATTTTTCTATTTCGAATGTTCAATGTTTGAAGTGTTCTCATTTTCAAATGTTCTAAACTTAAAATGGTCAATGTTTCCTGGCTTCGAAATAGTAATTATGACTAAAAATGGTTTGTAAAAAAAATATCCATCAATGTATAACAATTTCCGGCTTTTTCATCTTCCAGAGACAGAGAAAATACAGATAGACTGTGGCAAGAGATGGCAATAGTCCTGAATACTCCAGGTAGAAATAGCATCTTTAATACAATTAAGGAATATAAAACTTGTTACTAAAAAAAAAATAATTATTTTTAAATTAAGTTTCACAGATCAAGGAGCGTACAACGCAACTCCGAAATAAATATAACATAGAGAGACGACGTCTTGATATGGTCGGAGATCAAGGTGTAGATGATCCGTCGTCGAAACCTCTGTGGCCATTATTCGATAATTTATCATTCCTAAGCGATCATATTAAACCGCGTCGTACGGTGCTCCAGTCACGTCCGTCAACGCCCAATCCGCCGCCAAAAAGAATGAAAGTGCAACAAGCCGAAACTTCAAGCGAAGAAGAAGAACAAGACGAGACAACAACCACACCACTCATCCAGCCACATTCGCTTGCGTATGTTGATTTGTTAAAATTTCATTAAATTTTTCATAGCCTTCTCGATTTAATTGACAGAAATGTTTGTTTATATTCCATTTCTAATTTCACAGCAGTAATAGCTTCAATTATTATATTGATAATGGCCCCGAAATCGAAAGATCATTTAACGGCAGTGGAAATTACATGAACGAAAATTCACCTATCCATGAAAATAACAACAACAATAATAATAATAATAATAACAATAATAAACGTGAGATATATAAGGCTTTTGGTCATTTCGTTAGCAGTTCACTTATCGGAATGAAAGAGAAGGATGCCCTACGTTTATTGCAGAAATTCACCAAAGAACTAGTGCAGACAATGCAGTCACCGGAAAATTCCGAAATCGGAGCGTGAATTGTTAATGTTTGTATATAAAAAAAACAAGAACAACAAACACAAAGAAGGTTTTTGCTGTCGAATTTAGACTGATGAGACTAAGATAAGTCAGATGATAGTTTTTAAAATAAATCCTGCATGTGTATATAGGTATAAAATACAACCAAATAATGTTTGTTGTAAATGAGATGATTTTCAGAAAAAATAAACTTTGGATTTTAAGAAAATACAATACCTTTTCATGGTGAACGATCGAAAAGTGGTTGTCTCACTGATTTCTTAGGTCTTCCAAACAACTACAATCGAACAACTAATTACAATCGAAGAAGATAATTTTATAGATCAAGATTTCTTTCATTACCACCATCGGGGCTTTCCCGTTGATTTGAATTGTTCCTCATTCTTAAACGACCTCGTTGAATAACAAAATGCTACAGCGTTTTGGCCATTTTTTTCTGTTGGTTATTTTTTCTTACTAAAGGGTCTCCTCATTCCAAAAAGGTCAATGGTTTGATGGATTTAAGTAGCGTTTCCGAGATATGTCCCAAAATGTGAAAAAAGTCAATTTTCTCTACTTTGCCCCATTTTTGCCCCATGCCATAACTCAATTACCGTATAAAATAGCCAAGCAGATATACTCAATACGGAAAGGTGGAGTCCGTACGCAAATTTTAAGTGCTTAAACACCACCCTACGACTCGAAATGTGGCTACTAACAGGTTGGCTGATAAGTCCCCGGTCTAACA